>VZSV01000026.1:5971904-6002370 GCA_013398735.1 Nothocercus julius | reverse complement strand
GCATAAAACAATCATCCTCACTTGCCAAATCAAGTAGCCAAACATAAAAAAAAGGACAAACATTGCTTATTATCTGTATCTGAGTTTCTACTCTACTTTCCAGAATTAGCACTACTTCTCATTTCTAAGAATTAAGCATTTAAAATGGATTATATAAGTTAGTTATTAAAAAAAAAAAATCATTGAAGTTCAGCATCATTTAGTTTAAGCTGCAGCACTGAACACATTCATCCCATACAGACCAGTAATTAAGCCCACTCTCCAGTCTCACGTCAGTGCTTTCTTGTACCAGCTGCAGGGAGCAGGTTGCTGCTTGAGCACTGGGATAAGAGCTTTAGCAACGGAAAAGCAGCAGGTCAACGGAAGACTTAAAGAACTGCTGAATGGAAAGAAACTCAGGACATGCCCAAGGACATGGAGGCCGCAGTAGCTACATCCTAAAGATGTAGGGCGTTAATGTCTGCATTTCATTACTAGGCAAGTGACTCCTCGGTGAACCGGGACTCCATTATTAGGGGAGATCTTAGAGAACTTCGCGTTCCTTGAGCGAACTGGGCTCCCCGCTGCTTCTCCCGCTCTACCGCGGCCGCAGGGATCTCGCGGCCTACGGGAGGCGCTGGCGCCACGGGGGCCCGCGGCCGTTGGAGGCCGCCATGGACACCCGTTAGCGCCGAAGCCCCCTCAACGCAGCGGGGGAGGCGCCTCTCGCCGCGCCCGAGGCCCCGCGGGGCGGGCGCGGAACCAGCCCAAGCACCCCCACTCACCGGAGCCACCGCGCCCCACGACCGCCCGCTCCCATGGGGCACAACAAAGGCGCCCTCGCCGCGCTTCCGCGTGACAACCGAACCTGCGCTCGCCGCCCTTGAGTGGCGGTCCGTGGCTCCAACCAGCGGACGCGGCGCAGCTGCAGAGCCCCCGCTCTGGGAGCAGGAAAGGCGGGCGGGAAACGCTCGCCCCACCCCCCTCAAGCTCAGTTGCATTGCGGAGCCTCTCGTTGGCTGTTTGAAAGGAGGCGCGGATGGCCGCGGGAAGGCGTCCGGCTCCCTGGTTGGCTAAGCGGCCAGCCAATCGCTGTGGCCGCTTGCGCAAGGGCGGGGCTTCCCTGGTGACGTTCGGTCCTGAAGGGGCGGGGTTGGGTACAGGTGGCCGAGGCGCCATGTCGCTGCGAGACGTGGCAGTTACCTGGCAACGTGCGATGACGTCGCCGGGGGAGAGCCGAGTCAGGTCACAGAGTGGGGGGATGACGTCACGCGATGAGAGGGCAGCCCCTCATGGCCTTGTGGTGATAAAGGCCAAAGCAAGGGGGGAAGCACCGGGACTGCAGTGTGTCCTCTAATCTGCTAATTAATAAATAAATAAATAAATAAAATGTTTTTCTGAGCTGAAGGAACTCCTTCTGCAGCACTGCCTGTAGCAGCCATTCAAAAAAAAAAAAAAATCAGGACATTTTCTCAAACAATGAGCATTTGTTCAGAGAGGAGGTAGGTAACAGCACCACCTGGTGACACTCGCCTCAGCTGTTGGGCTGCCCGCCCGACAGGCAGAAGATGGAAGCTGTGATAGCAGAGATGCAGCTGGGTCACCTTTTGTAATATTTTTTTAATGTAAGCAACCAAATTTAAAAAAAAATAATTAAATTTATGGGAACTTTGAAGGAAAAAAAAAAATGCTGTATGACTCTTCAGTTAAAACTGTTTTTCCCAGGGGCTTCTACTAACAATTAGAACAAACAAGATTAACCAAGTCTTATAATCACCTCATTTTTTTCCACAGGCACGAAAGGAGTTAAGATATCTAAATGTGCTGGACAAGCCCTGCTAACTTTCTCAAGAACAACAGTCAGGAAAACTTTCCAGCATTCAAACAACAACATCAGTTTTTAGCATAGTTACTTGTACTAAGGCATCTGCATGGGAGAGCACATGCTGTGTCTGTTAGGAAAGACAAACTGGGTTCCTAGTTCCTGCTCCAGAAGAATAGATGTGATTTATTCCAGGAAACATAATCTATTTTCTGCAAGGCATGGACATGCTGGATCTGGATTCTATCTGAGCTTCTTTGTTTTCTCAAAAAAGAGATTTTGAGATATTAACTTGCTTACTACACTGGCACCTAATTAACTACATTTTCTTCCCTTTTTCCTTTACAGTTTTGTTCAAAACACATACACAAAAAAAAAAAAAAAAAAAAAAAAAAAAAAAAAAAAAAAAAAAAAAAAAAAGGATTCTGGTTTACTTTTCAAGTTAGTGATATTCAAAATATCATACTTAATTGTGTCATTCTGTGACCCTAACATCATGCAACGACTTAGGTATTTTTGCCCACTGATAGCGTGAAAATGAAGTCCCTAAGTGAGTGTTTTGACTGCCAAATTCGTGGAACTTTGATCTCCAGCTGTCACAATCTAGTCACTTTTATTATTGAGTCATTTGGATTTTTACTAAGTAGAGAGGGAATTCCCCATATTTGCTTTCTATGGCACCTTGACACATTTCACTGTTGATGAAAAAAGTAGTTCTGTGCAAATCCTGTTTCCTGTTGACATGCCACAAAAGCAACTATTTTTGCTTCATTCTTCAATAAAGGATTGCTGATTTTATACTCTATGAAGTGTGACAAGCCCTGCAAGTAGCAAGGATACCATGCAAGCAGTTGATATGCCTCTTCTATATAATTGCTTACCAAATAGTTTTGCAGTGGCATAGAACCTCAGCATGAGCGTTTGCTGGGGGCCTTGTTCTCAGAGGAGAACCTTGGATATGATAGAACAGAAATAAGTTTGATACTTATTCTGAAGACTTGAAGTGCCTGACCCTATCAAGGAAACCAGCTACTGATGTTCCAAAGCATCTCACTGCTTCAACATATGTAATTATTTCATTCATGTTGCTATTGAGGAATGAAATATATTTTGTGCCTATTGGCTGAAAATAAGAAAACAAAAATGACGCTTTTAAGTCACCTCTAAATGTGAACCTTTACATCAGACTTTCCCTCTAAGAACACTTCTGTCCTCAGTTTCATGTGTGCGTGCCCTTTCTGCTTTCCAGAGAAAAGAGCTCTGATAATACATCCCATTTAACATGAATGCATTAGGCAAAAGAAGAGAATTTCCCTTTTAGAGCCCAGGCTTTTCTTCTAGCGATTGCTGGACTATCCACACCAATTGTCTGCCCTGTTGAACTAAGCTGGTGGGCTGGGAGACAGAGGGAATGTCTCTATCTGCGTCAGAAGGCATTAAGGGGACAACTTTCTCAAAGATGCCGTCACCCAGACTACCAGTCTCCTTCCCCAAGCCCCTCTCCCCTTTCTTCCACTGCATATTAAATCACTTTCTTCAACAGAAAGCCCAGGAAACTACTGTTCATACTGAATACACAACTGTTCATATTTTGAGTATTTATTGTGGCAAAACAATTCATAAGTTTTCTTTAGAAGACTTTTTTTTTCATGTTTAGGAGCAAATGAACTCTATGTAAAGAAATGGAAAATCATATATCATTTTGGAAAGAACACTGGATAAGGGCACATGCAGAGTTCAAACTGTCTTTTAAATAATTTTCTCTCAATATGCATTTTTAGTTTTGTTTAGCTTCTCTAGTTTGTAAAGGTCTATGGAATCAATGAAAATATATTTAGCCTACACCTTTAGAAAAAGAAATCTCCAGTATTAGTTGGTAATAATAGTAAAATCATATGCAAAGCAAAAATATTAGGATCTAGCATGCTTTTCCTTTAACAAGTTCTATTCCAAAGTTATATTAAATATATTAATTTCAACTTTGTAAATGTTGCATGATCTCAAGTCTTTTGAGTATGCAGACAATGATAAAAATGAATAAGAAACCAGAAAACTTTTCTCTATTGTGAATGCTATGATTTTCAAACACTACTTGCTAGTAAAGTGCTGTTACAAGCAAAATGAAATCATTAGTGTCTATCGAAAGCAAATGACATTTTAGTAATATTCAAATTGTATTTGTTTTGGCAAATAGTTAAAACTTTAGACATGTTTGTTTAACCACCCAAAACTAATTCAGTATAAATAATATCGGTTTCCAATAATTCTGTTCTAAAAGGCACATACTAATGTTCCAGCAGTTCATTCAAGTGAGCTTTTGCATGTAAAGTTTTAATTGTGCTTTTAAATAGTTACTGATTCAGTATGACCTTGAAAGTGACATTTGTGCATGTCTAAAATACCTTTTCACAAATGAACCTCACACTCTGAAGGTATAATTTTGTTAAGATTAAGATTATATATAACTATGCATATTGATCTCTATAGATCTACATCGATCTACACATATACATATATCCATACATACACACACAAAAAGAAGTCTTCTGGAACAGCAGCAGAAAGTGCAGTCTATACGTTTTTGAATTGGCTTCATAATATAAAGTTTCATAACAGTCAATGAAGTTTCCGAAATGAATTGTCTTGGGATTTGTGAGATCCAAGTGGTTATTTGTGGTAATGCGTGTGTCCCATATTGCTGTCTTTCCTCACAGGCTGTTTCAAGCTCACTTCACTTCCAGAAGAGATGATTGGCAAATTGTTTTCCATGTGATACTGAATAAGATGACCCACACTATCAAATATACGGTCTTTGGTTCTTACCTAGGAAAAGAAGAAAAATAAATACATAAATAAATAAATAAAAGTTGTATTGGGTTTAAAACTGGTTGGGCATGGGCCTAGCCCATTAACACTAAAAGTCATTTAAGCTACTGAACTCCCTGGAGTGGGACCAATAGGCTATATACAGTAATTCATACCTATCCTTTATCCCTTAACAGTGTAGGCTGATGTGTGGATCACAAAAAAGCGTAGGAGTCAGTTAAGGGTATGTATGCCCATTAAGAATTACTTTTCCAATTTACTCTCCTCTGAGAAACGCTGTCTGAGAAGGCTCTTCTAGCAGCTGAGCAGAAGCAGGTCAAATTCAAGTGATATTAAACCAGCTCTCCCTTCTCTTTGTCCAGAATCGTACTGATCAACTTCAGCTAGAATAGTTAAGAACTATTTTCAGCTTTGGTTTTTGATGTTAAGGTTATTTTTGTAGCAGTATAAAGACAACTCAAAGGATGCATTAAGTGTACTTTATCTACATTAATTGCCATCATCTTGACTCACAAAACATGTTGAAGTTCCTCACTTCTTCCTCACTTAAGCGCTTACAAGTTCTTGAACTTTAAGTTAACCTGCATAGAGTCAGATCGGTTCCACTTTGTGCAATCCATCCACGCCTTGTGACTGAAACATCTGAGCATCCCTGACATTTCTGTGCACGAAATGCTCCTACCTTGCCCTCGGGATCCACCAGCAGGAGATGCTTTGCCTGGCCTCCCTGAAGTCCACTGAGGACGTACTGCCCAGGTGACGTTGCGCTCTCTCGCACCAAAAAGTCCCCGTCGTTCACTAGGAGGCTCTCTGCCGCTTTCCTGTTTAATTTGCCATGGTAACAATCTTCATTCTTTAGCTGTTGTTTTATTTGTGGCATAATAGGGAGACCAGCTGTGTTGCTTGCAGCACTCTGCTGAACAGCTTCCGGTAATTCTAAAATTAAATGAAAAGGAACATATTGGACACTTCACCTAGAACTTCATCCTAAAAGGAAGTGATCGAATGTTTTTATAGATGTTAGCCTTTGGAAAAATTCAAATGGAGCCGTGAACAAAGCAGCCTCCCAGGCTGTGATAATATGCACGCACGAGGGCTAACAACAAGCCGGTGCATTAGGTAAAATTATCATTGCATCTCCTCCCCACACCTCAGATGGTAAAACCTCAGGTTGCTAGGAAACAGGAATTTAATTCAATGATGGGGTGGGTTTTTCGTAACGCTCTGCTGTTTTGGTTTTGTATTTCTTCAATTGTATTTAAAAAGTCCACACTTCCCTGTAAAACAAAATTTTTGTTGTTTTGTTAGCCACAAAACATGTCTAAAGATCCATTTTTTCCCTCTTCCTTAGCAAGCTCTGAGGCGATTGTCACGTCTACTTGGGAGAGTCATGTTGAGCGACTCCAGCTATGTGCAGGAATGCAAGACAACATGGCCAATGGGGCCAGAAGGGAAGGATTACAGCATGATGCATCTGCTGTGAAAAAGCGAACAATTACTGCACGTACTAACACAACTGGGTGGCTTGGGATATAGCCAGCCAAACTGCAAATGATTCACAGGCAGGATTTCTCTAAGGAAACCCAGGATACCACTTCTTCAATGGAGTTGTGCAACTGAAGGCTCCTCAGGATATGGCCAGTTCCTTTGAGAGCATGATGCAGCCCGAGGTCTGAAATGGCTCAATAGCCACAGATTTCCTTTACTGTAAATCTGTCCAGTCTTTAGCCCACCTTTTTGTGTAAAGCCAGCATTGACCAACACCAAGCAGGGATCCAGAAAAGATGAAGATAACAAATAAAGTATTTTAAGTAATGAAAAAAATATGTAGAAATTTCATAGTCTTTGAGTTTTACATAAACTTTGAGTTTTTAAATCAAGACTTTCATCAAGACGAAAGGTGATCCTATTTGCTCTCTATCAGTATTTCTAATCTGCTTTATCTTGAATTTAATCATCTAAAAACCAACCAGGAAGATTTTCCCCCCTCCCTTCCTCTGTATTTCTTACTAGAAAAGCACAGCTCTTTCTCCGTGCACGGAGCTGACAAGAGCTCTCATTTCAAAGCCGTGTCAAGCATGGTGTTGTGGTGTGAACGTACTCGCGTGGTGCAGCGGGCTCCCGTGGGCCTGGGCCGTGGCTGTGCCGCGGGCCGTACACACTGCGGGCTGCAGGGGCTGCGTGTTGATGTAACAGGGATCATCAAACAGATCTGTCCTGTAGGCAGGCTTCAACAGTGCTGCATCTTTTTTTGTCTTCTGTGCTCTTTCACCCCCATTACCTGCAATGAATATATAGTATGCACGGAGTTATTTCCTTTAGCTCAAGGTAATTTAACTGCACAAGCGGAAAGAGAAATATTGCTGCTCTTATATATCCCACTAAGAACATTCACAAGGAGAAGAAGAATTGGCTGATGAAGTAGTTCTTTCTAATGGCTAGAAGGCACAAGGTACACTAGCCCAAATGGGCAAGAATTAAGTTCTCTAAACTGCTCCGCACTGGTTCAAGCTCTGCTCCGATTAGCGCCACTGTTGAAACTGCCACTGCTTACAGAGAAATTAATACCTCTGCCTGCGCGGAGGCACAAGCCGTATGCGCTGCGTGGGGCCAAGCCCTTCATTCCCCCCTGCACAGCGGGCATGGCGGGAAGAGCCAGGAGGATGGCGGCGGCGGCTGCCCGGTGTCTCTGCCCGCAGAGCCGAAGCCGCATTTGGCAGGTTCGGTCCCTGGCCTAGGGAAAGGCTAACAGAACATCCCCTGCAGTCTGCGAACATAATACTGTTTCGGCTAGCCAAATAGCACACATTTTTGCTCTTTAGCAAACTTTTTATTCATAGATCTATTCATTCATTCTTTTATTTATTCATCCTCCCTTTGTAGAAACCATTGAATTCTCCTTCACTTACATCAGAAATAACACAGGAGACAAGTATCCCCTGTGGGCCCTGCAACTGAGCCCTTCCTAGCAGCGCGGTGGGAATTCAGAAGGGACCTCGCTGCACAGAAAGCGGAGCTGAGGAAACCCACTCAGGGCTGCGGCTCCGGAGAGGGACATCCAGGAAGGGCCGGAGGCTGCGATCCCATGGGATAGCGAGAGCAGGTCCCGTTAATGTGAAATTGCAAGCGCAGCTGAACGGGCGCCCTGCCGCCACAGCCACCGCCTCAGCTGAGAGCTCGGGTCCCCTAAGCATTTGTAGGGGGAAGGGGCATTTTCAGAGATTGTTAAGAACTACTTTCCTTCTTCAAAGGGTATGAAAAGGAATAAAACAACAAAGAGTATAAAAGGGACTGAAATAACAAAGAGCTACTGTACAGTACCATGACAAGTAAAATGAGCAAGTCTCCCTGCAGACATGAAGACAGATTAGTGGCCTTTTGAAAGGCTGTAAGGCCTTTTTGTCTGCCCTCCATCTAGGGAGCTAGAAATGAGCAGAACACTTTTCACCATTGTATTGAAAGCAAATGGGCAGCTCTTCCAGGCAGTTTGACTTGGTGAAGTCTAAATGTGCATAAAAAGGAAAATAGAGTCCATACCCACAGCCTTGTTTTCTTCTGGGCAGTTTTCATATATACTGATGAACGTCGGGCTGCCTGTCTGCAGAAAAATCATAAAAAACCGTCACAGAGGATCTTCTTTATAAATATCAGATAACTTTATAATGTCCATGCACCATTTAAGTGGAATCTAGGTAACTAAAGAAATCTTCTTAACAAAAATAATTTCCAATCTTCTCAAATCATGTTTCATGATGATATTGCTCTTTCTACAGACATCAAGTCTGAACATACTCTAATTCCCACAGAGACTGTTAACTACCCAGCAATGCATCTGAGGTCCATTGCCTGTCTCTGAGAAATGAAGTGATGCAGTCACAGAAGAGAAGCGAGAGAAAGCTGGGCCTGCATTTTCGTTTCATATCACGATTGAAACGTGGAGTGCAAGGGACCACAAATTTTTAACACTACTTTTATCTGTTGACCAATAAAGTCACAATGTTCAGCATCACACATGCTGTTGCCTGTTCAGTTGACCTACCATAAAATTCATAGAGCTGCCCTATGGGAACATAACCTAGGAGCAGTGGCCACCAGACCCAACAAATTCTGGAAAGCAGCAGCTTCTCAGACAAGACAACCTGGACTCTGACAGGCACGTCTGACCCCGCTCCCTCCGAGGAAAACCTGCTTCCCTGCAGCTGGAAACGCTGGTGTTTCCAAGAACAAGCACAGCAGGCTTTGAAGTTTGTGTAGCAAGTCTGAACTCTGCTGGTTTTACTCTCTGCCTGCTGGTTTTCTTATTCCTGACTACCCCAGGCAAGAGCCATGGGTATATGTATTTTTGCTGTGTATAATTTAATAAGACCTCTTGAAACACTTCTAAATGTAAATTAATGTTGTATATGCATTAACGTAGCCCCAGATTTTGCAGATGTTCTTACACAAGCCATGTAAATGTCAATCTACTTCCTGTTAGATGAACAAGGGAATATTACTCTGTCTGCTAAAAGTACTCTAAGGACAACCCAGCTAATATTCAGAAAGCACTTTGGGGTCCAAATATATACTAAGCATCACTAAATCTACTCTAAAAAGAAGCCTTTTCCAGGGTAATCAGGACCCAATTCTAATGTTAATAGCACGCTTTTCATCACAATATCATGTACGATATTATTGATTCCCAGAAGAGGCAGTGAATAGTTATTCCAGAAGATGATGTACTTACCAAGCAATACTGCTTTTTGCACTGCATGGGACAATTAGCCCTTTGGCCTGTTTGCACTTTCACTCGCATGTCCAATACTCCACCAGTGGGAGGCTCTTTCCCTGGAATTTCATTGTAATATTCATGATCCTCCCTCTCCTGTGTATTCCCGGATGATCTATCAGTTACTGCCTCACTGAAAAAATATGAAAAATAAAGTGACTGATGTAATCAACTACTTCCCAGTGCAGGCAAATGTTCCAAGTGTTTATGCATCACGAAAGGCACAGGTTAGACATACAGTGGTTTTAAAAGCTTTAGAGTCATAAACTTTCACAGAGTTTCTTCTTTATTTTTCCAGTTACTTCTTCCTGAAATATAAATGGAGGCAGCAACAGTTTCAGTTGTAGGGAGGTCATTTCCTTAGCGTTGAACAGTCTGGATCCCTTTTCTTTGCATTGAAAATAGGGATGCCACTCACTGAACTTTTTTTTGTAAACAGGAGTCTGCCAAAGCATCGCACATGAAGGCACCTAAAGTGTAGAATGTAAAACAAATTCCTCAGGCTTCTTATCTCAGCCATATAAATCCAAGGAGACTGCTCTGTGTGGGACTTAAGAGTAAATTAAAACCTCATGTGGCAATGAGTTAGACAGGCCTGCAACTGTTTTAGAAAATCAAACATTGCTACAAAAAAATGTAGTTTTCCAGAGAGAGATCTACTCTAATTTTAATAACCATAATCAACATAACTATTTTGTTTCAGCTTGAAAGAAACACTGAACGATACCAAGGATAGTACACCATGTTTTTCTTGAGCTAAACCAGAATGATGATGGTTTAAATGTACAGCTGAGACACTGCAAAAGAACTAGGTGCTTCCTGCACTGTCTCCGGTCCTGAAATAAAAAGCTCATCTCAAATCTTACTTCTCTGTTTAACAAGAATATAATTGGATAAAAGGCCTCAAGCAGGAAAGAGATAAAGTTCAAGTAGTTGATTATGTGATACACAGTGCAAGTATCTGATTATGTGATTCATAGTAGTTTGGATGTGGGTGACTCATTCACAGAGCAACATCCGAGTTTGCTGCCTGAGGACCATTCTGCAGGGCCGGGTGCAGGATGGGCTCGAGAACAGATTCCAGTTAGCATCGTCCCTTTCCCATTGCTGGGATTTGCTTGTGGTATAACCTAGGCCAGGCTCCTAGGAAAAGTCCTCTCTCTCAGGCTACTCTCCTTTAGGAAAACAGACCACTATTAGAAACACTATATATAGCAAAAGAAATACAATTGGAGGTGGAAGTGTTTTTCTGTATTTTTCTGTATGTGGATGACTGTGCAGAAGATAGAGCTTCACACTTCAAGATGCCTAGTGGTGCATGTGCTTAATTCAGAATGAGGGCTGGTACAAGTCATACCAGGTGCAATTTCAGACCCCTGCCAGGACATAAGCCAAGAAGCAGAAAGGTAAATTACAACTGCTTTTCTTCCCACCACCCACCCTCCACAGCTATAGTGAGCTTGAACTTGGCACTGCTGAGGACCTGCCTCAGTGTGTGTTATTTATAGAACAGAACTTCTTCACTTCACTTTCTCTGCCCTTACTCAGAAATATCTGGTCCTTTTACCTGAATGACTTAAAACAAGGCTGTTTTAGCTAAGGGACTGCACAGTTGAATCCTGTGTTGTTATGCACCTGTACAAGTGTCACTGAAATCTATGGAATATACTAGGACAAGCCAATTTTACTCTATTATATCCTGTGCAAGCAGCATATACTTAAATTGGCTTATGTCCAGAAGAATGGCATATCCAAAGCATCTCATTTATGGATGACTCTTTACAGCATACAGTTTTCCTGAAAGGTAGCAAAGAAAATAATATTGCCAGTTAAGTGACTGGAAACAGCACGCTCACCTTTCATTAGAAGTAACCAGGCTAGATGGATTCTTCAGGTATTGCTTGAACCGCAGCTCGAAAGCCTGCCCTATGGTATTTATCACCTCCTGCGCCATCGCATCGGGACATTCCAGTATGTGACATGCTGCAAAAAGACATGTTGCTTTAATGAAGTAAACATGCATTATATCAGAAGATACAGAGACAAGCTACATTGCTTACAGTAAAGTCAGACATGACATTAGGCATCTAAATAGCTTTAGGATGATATACAGACAGAGATTTTTGATGTGTTAAGGAAGTTGCTCTAGGTATATTTTAGGCATAATAGCAACTTTTACCTCTATAAAAGAAATTCTCCATTTATGTTTCCTTCCTCATGCTTCATGCAGTGCTCCTGTGTCTTCTGTTTTCTCCCTGCATGGTGGTAAGCCCAAGCACAGGAGAGAACCAACCCTGCCGGCAGGTTCTGGCTGTTTTCATAGGAAGCAGCAAAAAAGGCAAGGCAAGTGCGGGTGGCCCAGGCAGCCTGGGGCAGCTCCGAGCTCCCGCCACCAGTCCTGGCTTTAATGCTCAACCCCAGAAACTTGTGACCACAGTGATGCTGAAGACCAGTTCTCCCCTCTGCAGAGCTACTATGCAATAGTGCAGGTTTGGTCTCACCTGCACATTCTCACCTGGTTGCACAGAAAGTGTGAAGTTTAAAGCCAGAGTCTGCATGCTATTACCCATTTCTGCACAGTGATATTGTAAGTCATATGGATTATTGAACTATTTGCTATTCCAGTACTTTTAAAGCTCATGTAATAATTTGGTACAGTTAAAGCAATCATATAAATATGCATCATAGTCTGAAAATTGTTTCCATACCTCTCTGATTAACAGGATCTTTTGCTACATATGCAACGTAGTCTGTTGTATCCTTTGGGAAAGAAGTAGACAAATGTCTTAATATTATTATTAGCAGCAACAACATCAAAAAAAGTCAGGTTTCCTTCATACTTCAGGAAAAACAACTGGAGCTGCTCAGCAAAGCAGACCAAGGAAAAGACCAACACCACTTTGGAGTGATTTTTCCTCTAACGTATGCAATAGCCCATTTTGAATTGTGTTTTTAAAAAACTGCTTTGAATTCAAAGCTCTGTAAGATGAGCAAAATATGACCAGTGGCTCATCAGCAGACAGTGTGACTGCCTTCCAGTATTTCCCGAAGCTCCTATTCTCCCCTGTGTGACTGATCCAAGGGCTCAATCACTTCCAGGCACATCACTGGGACAGTTTTTCCAGGATCAGTGGAAAATTAAATAGCGCTAAAACACTGCAAGGAGCATGTTAGATTTTTTCAGTGTGTACTATGAGGGTTGGCTTTTAAGGGCATCATAGGGAAAAGATGATCTTTCACATACCACATAATACAATTGACATCTGATCTCCTTCACTACTGCCTGATTTTAGCCCAGCTAACATCTCATTAAGTTCCTTTGTCTGATCCTTTTGAGATCAAAGTCAGTATAAGCAGTTGCCTGTTTCAGGCTCACTTTCCAGCCAACATCAAAATAATAATTACTTTTTCTAGTGAAACTGAGAAGGGAGCTAGAATAGAAGAATTAACATTTCTGGTCATATTGCAAAAGCAAAGAGCCACTTGGTAATTCAGTGTTATAGTAACAATGGTGAGGTAATGAATAACATTCTTTTAATAATTAAAGATGCATTTTGTTATTTTGAATCCTTAAGGCGGGACAGGGAAAATGCAATGCGCAGCTTAAAGGCATGGCTCTCTTGAGGGAAGATGCAATCAGCTGGCAGGAAACAAAGGCCCCCATTTGCAATATGCACAAGAAGAATCATTTAATAATTCACAATGAATGGCAGAAAAAGCAAATCTTGGGGTCAGCTGAACTTATCCTAGATTTTATTTTTGCAATCTAGGAGTTAATATTGTTAAAGCAAAGAAAGCTAAATATTTCTTAGGCATTTAGTGAAGTGAATTTCCTTCCTTTTCCTCTTAGCTTTTTCTTAAAGCTCGTAAATATTTTAATAAATACATTTTTAAGTGAATTAGATCTAGAGAGCAACTAGAAGACTAAAACAACTGGAGCCATGCCTACTATTGGTTATATCTTTATAATGTTTAAGTACATGAATGGACGACTTTGCTCTAAAGTAAAGCCACCTCTAAAGCAGAATATTACCATTCCTGAACATACCTCATATCACTCTGCACTGTTCAGACCCCAACGTAGGGTTAAGCACCTCATGCAACTGCAAATGGGGACAAGCAGAGACACATCCTACAGAAACCATACCCTATTTTAATAGTAAAGAGAATTTTGAAAAAATAACCTGAACAAGTCACTAACACTGCTAGATTTCTAGGCACCAACCATGACAGAGACCTCTGTTTCATATAATTTTTCAGGAATATTGACTCATGGAGCACAGCAACTATGCTGGCCCTTTTCTGAGATTCTCCCCAAGAGGAGAATAATTAGACATATTTATGTTATTCAATTATCAATAAAATTGGGATTTTCACTTTGAGTAAGGGTACAGAAAATTAATATCAGAAAGTGTTGCTGGAAGGCAAACACTATGCATGTAGATAAATTAATTTATATTAAGATTCAGACTGGACTACAGTGAGCTGCAAAAAAAGGGGCTTCTAGGAAGAGAAACAATCGGCCTAATAAGGAAGGAAAACAAACAAACAACAAACAAACAAAAAAAGCTCTTTACTTCCACTTTATTCAGGGCTTCAAGTTTAGATCTTACCAAGAAAACTATCGCTATAGTTAGAAAAATTGCTTTTCTGTTACATGCTTGCAAGGAGAACCCTTTGCAAGTTGTGTTGATTCAGTTGTACCACATCAGTGGCGCTCACAGAACTTCAGCAACCAAAATTTTGGCTGAAACCCAAGTTTACTCAATTCTACATCTAAAGAAAGAAATATGGATAAGTTCAGGTCAAGGGCTCCTTGGTTAAGCCAAATCTCCTACAACATAAAGCAAAAATCAAGCTTAGCAGCATGAGCCAGAAAGAAAAAGCAGCTTGCGATTCTCAGCGCAGTGGTGCACCAGCGTCTGCAGATACCTAGAAATCCACATCCCAAAAGGTCTGCAAAGCCCAAGCACTGCACAGAATTTGGACTTCCCAGAACCTCAAAACGCCTTCACCATTAAAGGCACCTTCAAGACTCTACCCCTGAGGGACGGGGGTCTTGCAAGACCTCCCAGCTGTGGGCAGGTCTGCGCCGGAGCCACCCCAGCACTGCAGGGCCGCTGCCTGCAGGCACCTCCACGCAGCTGGGCTGGCCACCACCGCCCGTGGCCTCCAGGGAAGGCCCGTCCGGTGCTCAGGGCTGCTTCCCAGCCCATTTCCCTGCCTGGCCGGTTTGCTAAACCCAAAGAGGCAGACCAGCCGTTTCTCAGTTGAAGCTAGACATGGCTCCCACTCCGGTGTTATCAGGGACATAATCCAGAGCCTTGAATTTTCCTCGGTTCATAGCATAAGAACAAGGAGACAATTAACAAAACTGAAGGGCAGAGAATTCAAAACTGATTAAAAATACATTTTTCATAACACACGGAGTGTGAAATACAGACCATGGTCAGATTCAGAGAGGAGATAGGACATGGCTACGGATGACATAAAAAATCATCTACTCCTAATCACCTCAGTAAAGTGTTTTGAAGAAGATATAAAAACATCTTGCATAATAATGTCACCCAGTTTACTACCATGATGCTTGGAGAAAAATCATATCCATGGTGAAAAAAAAAAAAAAAAAGGGAGAGTCCCAGGGGGTTCTGCCACATCTGCTTCATAGGAACTTTGTTTGCCTTGAAATTCCTCTACAATTTAGAGGTGCTGGTGTCAGCCATCCCTGTGATAAGGCACTGGATTGTGGGAGAACAGAGCTGATGTGATTCCTATGTTTATGTGTTCCCTCAAGTCAGAGGGATCTGGAGTTCACTGACAGACAGTGGGAAAGGTGCATACATGTGTCTACCATAAAGATCCTTTGAGTCTCTTCATTCAGCCTGGGATGAGGTATAGTATTTGCAGGTGCTTTTATTCTCATAGTAGTTTCATTGTACCTACAGAAGCATATCAGAAATCAATACTTACTGGGTCACCTCCAGAAGCAAATGAGATGGACTGCATGTGATGGTTGGCAATAATCTGAAAAGCATGACAAACTAGTTAAATGTGCTCACGTGCTGTACGTTTAGGAAACAGCAGAACACAACTTCATGGAGCAAGCAATTAAGTTCATGACAACCCAATCCATTAACACATGCATACACAATTTGAGAGGGAAGGAGCAGGAGGTAGGACTATTTATTTATTTTAAAGATATGCATTCATGTTTAGTTATATCTGGATCCCTGAGTAATCATCCTTGAAAAGTTTCCTTTCACAGAAAGCGATCAATTTATAAGCTGGTCAGTATGAAACTACTTGCAGCTTTGATGGGAGAGTAACCAGAGACACCCGATACATTTACAAGTTCTTGATAAATTTAGTTGAACACAACAAGAATTGTCAGCTAATATAATGACCAGCTTGTGTAATGATGGTGCTTTTAAGAACAGGCCCCAGTGAACTCTTATCCGATGTCTCTTGGCGCTAGCACTAAACTAGTCCGTTAAGGATTACTCCAGCCAGATCAAGGGTCAACTTTGTAGTTTCACACATTACGTCATCTCTGGAGACAAACTGTTCTTTTTTTTATATATATAAAATCAACTACAAGAGATTATGCAAGTGGGAACACAATGAAGCGTGGTGGTACTGCAAGAACGGCATAAACAGCATTTTCAGTTTGCAAAGATCTGGTAAATAAGGACTTAGAGAAAACCAGAGGACAGCACCCTGGAAGCCCCCATGGGGCCCAGCGAGGCACGGCCGCTGCAGACCCTGGGGTTTTGCCTGGCTTGGGGAAGCTCTTGGCTGCTCTAGCCAAAGCAGGGGGGACATGGGTGCTGTTACCCAAACCGGTGCCGCCAGGGAATCCCAAGAGCTCAGCCTCGGGCAGCCCTGTCCCAGCATCAGCGCAGCGATTCCAACGCCGGCGCGTGAAACCCACCTCCCCGAGGTCCCCTGCGCGGCCGCGCAGCAACGCCAGCAGCGCGAGGTAGCGCTCCGAGCTGCAGCCAGGGCTGGAAGGAGGAACGAGGCGCGCGGCAAAGCTGCCTCCTCCCGCGTGCGGGAAGGGAGCGCCCCCGACGCAGGGCGAGCCCAGGCTCGCGGGAGCCGGCGTCCAGGAGGAATTTGCATAGTTTAATTGCTTATGCACATATATTACCCGGCCAGGAGATAGCTTAATGATGCCAAAGCCAAGCTCTGACTCATTATTTATATCTTCCCCCCACCCCAGGACTTGTCAGAAGCTCCAGTGAGGACTAGAGCCTTGTTTATTAGGCACTATACAAACAGAAACATACACAGAAAAACAGTTTGCCAAGTGCTCAGAGACCCTTCCACATGACAGACACCATTCTAAACAGACACTTGTCAAACTCCTCCAGAAGGCTCTCATTTTTAGATCCAGAGGCACCAATGCAATTCAGCTTTATCATGACTGAATGGTACTGCTTTGTATTAGAAGTGCCTCACCATTTCTTCAGCTGCCACCAGAGGAGGTGAAAACAGAAGTACAGAGAAAAGGACCCTGGTCTATATGTATCCTACCTGCTGCGTGTCAGCATTAACCAAAGTGAGGCTGCTTGTTGAAATAGTCAGCTTTATATTCATGCCAGAAAACTGAAGGTTACTTTTGCCAAGCACAGAGGACAGGAACTTTACTGGAGGCTTTGAAAAAGAAACAAGAAGATTGTCAGTTGAACATATCAAAGTCAAGTATATTTTACAGTATCTGACTAAAAATGTCAATGGATTAATGATTAAATGCAGACAGATCTTATAACAAGGATCAGCTTTACATACAGTACTTGAATGCATAGTTTTTATGCCAATAATGGAAACAAGAGTTTCAAGAAGCAAAATTGCAATGAACTAAGCATTGCAGCTGGCTAAATAATTCAGAATGCATCATTCTCCCACTGAACTCTGTTTCTTTTCTTGGGGATAAAGTGTTTCTGAGTTAAAACAACAAAAACAACAACAAAAACACTCTCACACGTTTGTTTTTCAGGTGCAGGTTGAGAGAGAGTCACTCTTCCTCTGCTCCCTGGTTACCAATGGGAATCAATATCTTCCAATGAATGTTGTCCTGCAGAAGCTTATCTTGCCTCTTGCTGCATGCCAGTTTTTAAATAAATGGTAAGCCATTAAACACTGCTAATTTAGTTGTTGCTTTGGTTGGTTTTGGTCTAACTAATCAGGTGAATGAGCTCCCTTTTGCAATCAAAAGAATTCTTACATTTTACTCACTACAACCTAAAAATCTTGAAGCTTTAAGCACTGTAAAGGCTGGTAGGAGCAGGAACACTTTTCAGAACAGTCACCTTTAAGAATAAGGTAGAACATTCCTGGCACCCCCACACTAGCAACCTAAACACCCTGCTAAAAACAGCTCTTCGTGTTACACTAAGCTCAGGTGAATGAGCACACGCTAACTCCAATGGGGACTGGAGCCTGTTTGGGAATCACATCTCTAGCTTGTCAAAAACCAGATACAGAAACATAAATGTTCAATTAAAGCAGTATTTACCTTCCGCTTTTTTATAGCTCCATTTGTACCCGATACAGCTTCACACAGCCGATTTATTGCTTCCCTACAAAAAGAAAAACACAAACTCTTGGATCATTTAACATGCATCAGCTGTTACAGGGGCAACAGCCTTGTGATTAACTGTTACAATCCCACCTAAAAATCCCAATGTCAACAACAGCAGTCTGGTTTGGATTGATTCTTTCCCCTTCACAGAACATAACCATTTCACCTAATGGAAATTTTCAGGAGGGGTGGGGGGGAAAAAAAAAAAAAAAAAAAATCAACTAACTGCAAGAAACAGAAAGGACCTCATGCCTTCAAAGCCTCTTCTGCAGGAAGGGTGATGCATCTCCTGCTTGCCAGGTAGGAGCCCTCACCTGCCTTGGTCGCTCTTATATGGAGCATAACAGACCTGCTGAGTGAGCCCAGCTGTGAGCCCGTATTGGCTGGCCTGCTGTTTTAGGTTTCTCCTACAAAAATAAAGGAAAAGAAATGTCTCATGACCACTCTGGAAGTAAAGAAAACTCTTTTCTCTCGCAGGGAGATGCCTTTTCACAGCCTAGCCCACTGCAGAGCTGCTCAATGAGGGTCCCCCAGCCCTCTGGTCACACCTCGCCAGGTGCGGTGGCTCCTCTAGCACCCGGCACCTGGGCTGACAAGTCTGGAGGACGTTTTCTTGCCAAGTAGTGCGCTGTGCTCTGGGCCGAAACCCGCGCTGGGCTCTGCTCATTCTACACATGCTGATGAAATCGCCTCAAGAGCTGCTGTCAGCAATTCTGACCCCTCTTAGCAGGAAGGTTTTTTCTCTGTGAATTTGGTACAAGCCTTTCTGTTTTTAAGAGCAAGGTGTTTAGTTTGCCCAAGTGAAAGCTGGGTTTCAAAGCTTTTTTTCTTAGAGCATGAAGAGGTTTTGTTGTGGTGCTTGCTAAAGATAAAGTTCGGGAGGGAAATGCAGAGGTACTGTCTACTTCTGCTTTTTACCTTCCTTTTTAGATCTGGGGTTTCAGTTCATACTTTTTCCATCTCTAGCAGGTATTTCCCAAAATTAAAGTCATTTCAGCCTCTTGTAATTTCCTGGGGAGACAGGAACGCAAGACACATTGCACAAAATCACCTCGCAGGGCAGCATGTACAGCTCATGACCCCTCCAGCTGCCAGGGGCTCGCAGGGTAGAGCAAAGGCCTCATCCCAGGGTGTTTTCAAGCACGTTTGCATTTTGAAGCCTTTTTCTTCTTTTGAGCAAGCACTGAAGCTCAGTGCTTCAAGGCTCGCGGGAAGGAAGCACACTGCCCACTGAATTTATGTATTTTCACTTCTGTCAAATCAGCCCAGGGGAGCTGTGACTTTCAGTACAGTTTGCTCCCAAAGTGAAGCCTGTTTCCTCAAGAAACTTTCTAAAAATCCAGTTGGTGTCGCAGGGCCACATTTCTAAACTTCAGTCTATAATTTCAGAGTTTTCGGGTAAAATCAAGCAGAAATTCAATCTTTATCTAGGTGTATGTTGTTCATATGTTAAAGCATTTTCTTGTCAGTGTGAGGTGACTATACACTAGTCAGTGCTGCAGCTCACATGATACAGCTTCACTTTCCTATTGAAAACCTTCATAATGAGCTCACATGAAAAAAGATCTGAAGCAGAAAGACATTATATCAGGCATAAATTGCTCTTCAGGACCAACAGTGTAACGCATTTCCTCTTTGAGCCTCTTCAGATTACACTGCATTCATGCGCCTTTTCCCTGGTGATCTAGTTAATCAACAGCAAAACAACTTCAGCTTTAGGGCCTCTCTCTATTTTATCTGTTTGCAGGCCCCTATTTTTGAGTAGACCATCAGGCCAGCAGAAGGAACCTGCCCTCACTTGTTAGCCCAGAAATATTCTTCTCTGGCAAATGTGGAAATGTGGTCATTCGGTCGTTTCTTCTTCACAGTGATTCCTGGGTTTTGCTTTAGTGTATTTAACTGCAGCCAAGTTAGAGCCTGTTCACAGTTAACATTAAATGGCAAAGCAGGATGTGAATTTGCTTATTACCAACACTATTTCCCAAATGAAAATCAGTTTAGAAAAATGGTCCTTCAGACCATTTCCTTACAACCTCCTTGGTTTGCTCCTGCCTTTTCCGAGCTTCATCTGGAATCTGACCAGCACAGCTCGAACTTCGGCTTCGAGCCGAAGATCTCCCAAAACAAGGGGAGCTTTGCTTCACTCCAACCCGGCACTAAGTGCGTGTGTGAGTCAACCACTGAAAGGCTGGGAATTAATTTAAAGATACTCAAAAGCCCAAACGATGCTGTGTTATGCTGGAGTGAAACTATGTCACAAACTTCAGTTCTACACAAATCAGCTCTTAGGAACCAATGCCCTGCTCTAAGTTGATATTATTAATTAATCCCTTCCCTCCTGCATAGACATGGTGCCTGTGTGTTTTTTTCACGTAAGCATTACTTATAAATCCCCATTAATGCATGCAGGCTTCTCTTCTACCTCGTCAGTTCTGCTTAGAAAAGCATTTCAGATTTTGGTTCCTCTATTGGGCAATTTTATTCTGAAACTGTAGCCTATAGCAAGCAGAGCAGAATTCTGATTCAGGCTTTCAAGCACTGGGATTTTGTTTTATTCTTACAGGAAGGGGAGTTTATTTATTTATTTATTTCAAGTAATGGTTATCCAAAGAGCTAATTAGGAAACAAGTGATTTAGGAAAGTTTGCCTGTCTTCAAGTACCTGCGTGTGTGTGAGAGGAACACGCTGCCGGGTTGTACTTCCCAAGACAGTGTAGTTTCAAAGCGGGTGAAAAATCAAGAGACTAAGCAACAAGCAAGGCCCTTGGCTCCCATCTCCGGGCCAGACACCTCTCACATATCAGCAGGGCCTTGGCGAGGAGCCCCCGGCTCCAGCATCACTGCTGGGAGCGGGATGGAGGCGAACCCCGGGAAGGCCAAGGGCTTGGCACCGCTGCTGGGTGAAGTACTATTTACTCTGTCAGTGACTTCTTTCTAGAGATCTGCTCTTAACCAACTCCTTGCACACTTCACTTCCAGTCCCATGCTCAGCTGGTTCTCTGCTTTCAGACCTGCCAGGTTGCACACAGATCTCGCAGTTAATCCTCTTGCTGCTGGACAAATGTGCAGTTTTATGTGCAGGGTTCTGCCTTTGCTTGTTCTTTTTATAGTCTCCAAATCTGAAGCAGCTACTGCTCTTCCTTTCTCTCCTCGTCACTCAAACACTTTGAATTTGTTGGGGTTTTCCTTTTAAACCGCGCCACACGAGATACTCCGCTTGGCTCTCTACAGCAGCTTTCCTCAACACTGTGAGCCACAGAATGAAATCAGGAGCCTTGTAGGAATTTAAGTCATTCCGGTTGTTTAAGGCAAAGATGATCTTGCCCCTCAGCTCCTCAGGCATCTCTTGCCATTTGAGGTCAGGTCCTTCAGTCTATCAGCCCATCAGTGTCACACAGTCACAAAAACTAAGCACTTGACAAGGTTTCCAATCTTCTGTGGGGAAGGTAAGAGATTTGGGCCAGCTCTTTTCGCCATCCACAGACCGCTCCAGACCCTGCAGTGGAGCCACCACAGGCTTCCCCCACCAGCGAGCTGCTCCTGCTCCTCACGCCTCCTTCCTTCCCGCGCTAGGAAGCATCTGGGGGTCCTTAGCCCAGCCGGGTGGTCCAGTGAAGCCTACGCTCATTGCGGTCGCTTAGTCCCGCTTTTCTCTGAAAACGTGGAGCGCGCAGGCGCGGGCGGGAGAGGAGCGCGCTGGGACAGAGCCGCTTTGTGCACTGCGTCCCCGCGGGCGCGGAGGGCACAGGCTGATGTAAGCGCAGAAACACGCGGCCGGGGTCGGCTCTGGCAGCCCGGCCTCTGCCCACAGGGCCCAACAGAGGGGCTGTGTCTCAGCAAAGTGGAAATGGATCCCCCAGACAAAGTCGCCCTTCTTCACTGGTCGTCCCCACCAGCGCATTTCGGATGCCCTTCACCCTAACCATGCTGCCCCTCCATTTTCAAGCTTGCCAGTTAATACAAAAATCCCTTTTCCCAGAAATGTCCCCATAGAGACACTAATAATAAGCCTGATTTAGCAGCGTGAGGGGCCGTGCGGCAGGAGAGGAGCCAAAGGGCCGAGCAAGGGAAGGCAAAGGCAGGGCCACCCCTCGCGGGGAGGGAAGGAGCCTGCGAGGGCTGGGCCTGACCCCAGGGGCCCGGAACATCTCGTTCTGCTCACAGCCAGCGCAGCACGCTCCAGGTGAGCGCTTTGAAAAGGCCCCTCCAGGAGAGGCACCTTGTGTCCCGGCTCAAAGAGGAGCCCTGTGGCGCTCAGCTCCCGGCTCCGCGCGCTTCCCGCCGGCCTCCTCCTGCGCGGGCGCTGGGGCTCCATGCACACAGGTGTCAATGGCCACCAGGGAAAGTCTCAGGGCTTTCTCTGCAGCCCCAGCCTCAAGTTACCCAAAGTTACCTAAAAGAGGCCACTTTCTACCTTCATCACCTCAGCAGCTTTTTTGCTGGTCCTCTCCAGGTGCACAAGGGAGGTTGTAGGTCTGCATTTCTGCACAGAGATCTCACACTCGTGTAAGTCTGCATATATTTGGGAGCCCAGGTATTGTTTGCCACTGCTAAGTGTCTCTGACAATGCAAGACCAGCAATGAACAGGAAAACAAATCACTGCCTTTCATCTCTTCTGATCCTCCAGCAGTCTGGCAAACATAAGCTTGCTGGTCCTTCCAACAGTCATGTGAGGTAGGTAAACAGCATTTTTAATTTTAGAGATCAGGAGACTAAGGATGCAAATATATGTGAAGCAAGTCAGGGAAGAGACATAAAGAGACCCTTTCTGCCTACGTGTAAAAGAGAACATGGTCCTTTGTTTAGTGAAATGCCAGGGCAAAAATATATTCTTACCCCAGTACAAATAGCTATTAAAATGGAATCATTTCAAACAACTTTGGTTTGTTGTGTTGTGCATGCCACCTGCAACGCTGCTCGCCCGGGAGAGCAGCAGCCGAGCAGGCAGCGTTATCTCTGCTGCTGGTCAGTTTGTAATCGATCCAGCTTGAAAGTTCCCACGCAGGAGCTCAGCACCTCAGCATTTGGTTTGCAAACAGGCAAAGTTTTGAATTTCTCATATACAAAAGAGCTTATTAAGGTCAGCAGCGGCATTTTTTTTAGGTGATGGAAACATTTCCATTGTTAAGCTTTCACATAGCTCAGTTTAACAAAACCTTACTATCTGGGCCAAATATAAGTTGGCAAGTTCTCTTTAAGTGGTAATCCATATTCATTATTTTCCAGACAGGCCATCCAAATCTCTGTTTTGTAAGTGTAACAACATACATATCCCATGTCTTGCAGAAGGGAGATAACCTCACTCCTTGGCTGACTGCACTGAGGAACACCGTGGGTTTCTTCATGGCACTAGCTGGACTACACTGCTCCTTTTCATCCATAAACAGTTAGGGTGAGGGAGCTATATGTGTATCACAGGCACTTCTTCATACGCCCATGCAGGAACTGGGTGATTGCACCTTGTGCTGACTGTAAATGTAATCAACTTCTGATTTTCAACGTGAAAAAAAAAATAGGCTGTTTTAGGGCATGGTATATAGCCATTTCAGGTCTCAAGGTTTCCAGATTCTGTCTTTTAACCAGCAAGTCTGGGAGCCAACAGGCAGAGGTTTATCACTCCTCTGTTCCTGTTCCTCTCCCTTCTCTAGGAGGTTTGGTACTAACAGCTGAGGAAGCAAAAGAGCATCCATGAACCTTCCCATCAGGAAGGAAGAACAAGGTGGCACAAGAGGCCCAGTCCACGCACTGACCATGCCAGAGAAGCGGCAGGGACTGGAGGGGACGTGCTAAGGCATGGCCAAAATACTCTGCATCCGCCCCCGCCGAGGAGCCCTCGGGTGCAGTGGCCAGGCATGGGGGAGCTCCCCCGGCCGCTCCCTGGCACGAAGCTGCTCCGCAGGGAGCGGGGCCTTCTTTGCAAACACACACGGCTGCAGGGACAAGTGTACGGGCACAGGGGCTTGGCAGAAAAGGTAAAAATAAAACTGGACTTTTCCACTAGCATGACATGTCACACGCCCACACACATATATTAACAACTTATGCCCAAAGACTGGTAGCAATGCAATCTGTGACAGAGGTTGCAAGCTTTTCAAAAGGCCACAAAATATTTCCTCTTTAAACCACAGTCAGTTGTATCCGAGACCAAAGTAATCATCTTTTACTGGTTTGCAGCCAGAAATCTTGGCCTGGAGCGCCCCTGGAAATGGCCTGTATCTCACGGGACTTCCTGGGGCCTCCACCTGCAGCTGTAGCAGCCTGGGCTGTAAAGGGGCCCAAGCAATGTCACAAACCTGATAAAAACTCATGAGAAGCCCTTACTGCCTGCAGGGGACCCGGTGTAATGCCCAGAGAGGGCAGTGCAGCAGGACACGCTGTGATGGCCCCAGCAGCAGGACACTGCAGCAGCGCCCAGGGAATTTCCCTGCTTTGTCGGACAACCGCAGGGAGAATCTCTCCGCATCCAAACCAAGAGCTGGGAGAGGTATGAGATCTGCAGCCAGAACAAGCCGTTTGCTAGGGCAAAAGCTATTGTAATGGCCAAATGATGCAAATCATCACTTGGGAATGCAAAGCACAACGTACAAACTCCTATCTGAAAGGGAAAGAGCTCGGCAGCCTCCCCTGCTTTCTCCAGGAATTAGCACTCAGGCTTTTTACTCGTGCTGAATTTCTGCATGATACCACCTACCTGGTGACTTGTGTTCGTGTGCTGAAGTCCAGGGACCTCATTGACTGCAGCACTTCGATACAGCCCATGTACTAGAGAGAGCAGAGAGACAGACAGGACGGCTGCATTAAATTCTAGGGAAGAGGTAAGGGGAGCATCACAGGAGAATGCAAATGTGGTTTCAGCCCATTAAATGTATGCAGAACCATAGTCTAAATGGAAAATCCAATCGGTCGTTTGAGCTCTGCTTACTAAATATATCTTGTTTCACTGAGCAGCATGTAGGACTGCAATAAAGATACTAGCAACGTCAACACATGGCAAAGAAAGAAGTAAAGCATTTTAGAGACATGAAATCCAGCCATTCATTGCTTTCCAGTTCTGCTTATGCTCCCTGACCAGCCTGTGTCACTGAAATGGGAGCGATGCGTGAGCTGGGGGGCAACTCTCCCACTAGCAGCAGGGAAGTGGAAGCGCCTGAGATCGGGGCACAGCAAAGCCCCCCATGCAGAAGAGCTGGAGCCAGGGCAGATGGCCCTGCGGGAGATGAGGAAGGCACGTTGCGATTCCGGCTCGTAGCGACCGCTCTGAAGAGCCGGTGGTACAAACCAACCCGCCCTAAATCCGAGTCGGACCCCACGCTTGGGCCGTGTGGGGCAGAGTTGGGCAGCTTTCCAAATTCCTCCGGCATTTTCACAGGACTAAGGATTAATGAAATGCAGCAATCTTCAGAAACATCAGGAACGCAGTGATGTGTCACCCTGTCACTCCTGGGATGTCTGTGTACCAACCTAGGGAACATTTTCATCTCAATGAAGTGCACTAGGCTGATGCTATCCACTGAACTTATCTTTCCCCAAAATATCTTACTAATTCTTTCAGCATTTCCGCTGGCGTCCATCTCCCTGCTACCGAAGTGCTGAGACTGCTCCCCTTTACAGCCATGACACAGATCTGGGTTTCCGGGTTTGCTTCCTCTGTTCTGCAATTAAATATCCCCAGGAGGTAAAAAGGAGGACAGTGAAACCCTTGTTTGCCCAGGGAATGGTACCACATTTACCTGTTCTGCTTCGCCTTGTCTGTGAATTGATTTTTCCGCTGGGGCGTTCAAAGGGGATTGGATTTAGGTATCTATTTCAGCTTGGAGACCTCGCAAAGTGAACGTGTGTGTTAAAAAGACAGTGTCCCCATACAGTTAAACAGGGAATCCGTAACAATTGTATTATCCCCGTTTTGATTTCTTTCCAAATAGCAGCGCAGCCCTTGGGAGAACTCCAGAATTAGGTCAGAGCCCTGGAAGGACATCAATACGGAGCTGAAGGGTTAGCAGAACCGCTTCCCTAATGAACATTTAATGACTTTGTAAAGGACTCGGAGAGCTATCTCACTTGTTAAAGATATTCCTGCTTAACGGGAACAAAGCAAATGTGGAAAATACGCTTAGAGCCTCAGCTCAGAGCATAACAGGGACCTCTGCTCCTGCTGCCTAAGGTCAAATATTCGGTGAGCTGGTTGGCTGCTCCACAGTCCCTGAGAAAAGGAAGATTTAGAGGAGTAGGTGAGTCATGCGCTGATAAGTGAGTCCCCACTGCATCCTGAGCAGATGCGTGGGAAGCTACTCTGAGCAGAGATGAAAAATCAATATCAGGTTTTTGCATAAGTGACCCTGAGTGAAGCTGAACTTATCAATGATTCACAAAAGACTTTTTTTTTTCTTTAAAAGCCTGAGCAGGGAAATGCATTAACATGGCACCTCACTGCATCCCTCATATGTTTTAGCTGCCTTTGGCTATGGAAAGCAGCCTAGCTAGCGGTGGTTCTAGGGCCACATCTTGGTAGGGAGTGGACAGAAACCCTGCAGAGCCCTGGGCTGGGACAAGCAGCTGGCACTGGGATTGCGTCCGGGTGCCCGTGCAAAGGGACCGGGCGCCGCTGCCGTGCGCGAGGCTGCCAGCGCCGTGGGGACCCTTCTGCCCCCAGCCCGGGGCAGTGGGGAAGCGGGGTGGGAAGGTGCACGTCGCTCTGCGTTTCTTTCCAGGAGCTGCTGCGAGCGGCTGCGAAGGGGTCCGGGGAGGCGACGGGAGCGCGCGGAGCAGCTCCTGGGAAGGGGCTGCCGAGGCTCCTGCAAGCACAGGCCCACGTCTCGCTTCGTTCCTCCCCACAACACAGCACAATTAGCGGCTCCGGCTGCAGCGTGAGCGGCAGCCAGTGATTCAGCAGCAGGACCGATACGGGCGCAGTGCACGGGGCACCTAATTAAACCCGGCAGCTGAAGCCTGGCAAATTTACCTACTGGTTAATGGCGCTAATTCCCAGCTAATACGAAGGCCAGCTCCTACGGAGCCCACAAGTGACCAGCAGGGAAGCCGGGTGGCAGGAGGGGCTCACAGTGTGCCCAGGTGCTGCTGCCAGCCCCCCTCTACCCGGGTGCAGACGCGGCGAAGTTCAAGTGCGCTATGAACACAGCAGAGCTGCCCGGGCAGAGCCCCGCCACGAGCAGCAGCACTGGGAACTGCACTGGGTGGCAGGAATCCACCTCCTTCCAGCCCTTCTCTTCCCAGCACTGCTTTAACAAGGCCCTTTTGAATGAAAAATTCAATGAAAAGGGAAAAAAATTGCTGAGTGTCCCCCCAGCCCAGAAAATCAGGCTGTGAATACAGCCCAGGCCAACCTTGGGGCCACTTTCACCCAGGCCTCCCGTTTCCTCTCTGGGCTTTGCTTCTCTTTTTTCTCTTGCTTTTTTCTTCTTCTTTTTTTGTGTTGGTGCAGTCCCTGGTTCCCGAGGAGGTGACAGCCCAGGGGGGTCAGCCCTCGAGTTTCGACCACAGCAGAAATGCAGGAAATCCCAGCTGCAGATTTCCTGCTCCTGCCACCCTCCCCCAGGAAAACCCGACCCCGACGTGGGCACATCACGGTTTGTCCGTCTATAGGTGCCTCAAAGCCTGAATCATTAACTCCACCATCAAGCACTGCTCAAAACACAGACTGAGAAGAAGATCCTGGTGCCGATAAGTTAGAGCATTGTGACAACTTTCACCAGGGCAAACCCTTCTAGGTCAGCACAGCACCAAAACTTGCATTTGGCACTTTAAATATCACTATAAACTAGCCCCTAGAAGCTCTATAATGCCCTTAAGAACCTTGTTAATGTCAGAGTGAATTCTGTATTAAGGAACACTAACGGGAGCAGTTGATAAAGACGAGCAAACGCAGAAGGATCCAGCTGGGCACGATGGAAGCGTTGAGTGTCGCTCTCACTCACCACTGTCCTGAGCAAGATGGGAAATGCAAATGGAAGCCCTTTTCCTCTTCTTTTCCCTTTCCCTTCCCAGTTACGTGGTGAGTGCCAATCTGGCAAGGCAAACAAGAGCAAAGACTCAGCGCAGAGAGGACCCAAGTGCAGGGCCCAGGACACAGCAGGGCTCCTCACATCGCCCTGTGGCTCTGCCTGGGCCAGGGGAGCCCTGGCTCATTTCGACACATCCTGTACACCAAACTGACAGCTTACAGACACCCACCAGTGTTAACACCCTGCCCTTGGCCTAATCAGAGCAATATCCTTATCAGTGAACACCGACCCGCAGGGCTCGCTCCTAGGGCTGTGAACAGGCCAGACACAAGGGCTGTGCACGCAGCAGGAGCCAGGGGCCTGCCGGCCCACTAAGCCCCTGTTCCTGATCAGATTTAGGCCATTTTCTGCTCTCTCATGCCTATGGTCTGCAGTGGGGCAGAAACAACCAAGAATGTTTCTTTCAAACTGCAAAATTTGGCCACAGAAATATAAAGTCCAGAGAAGAAGAGGAAACAAAGAGCTCCAGAATGTGGTACAGGTGCAGGGAGCAAAGATGAAGAGCTGGGGGAGCCGGGTCTCTTCCTCACCTCAGACTACTGAGCAGAGGTGATAGATGACAGTGCCAGCGCACACTGCAGAACAGCAGAACACCCAGGGAGGACATTTCCTGGTGTCTCCTGAAGAAACAGGCAGGGATTTTTGTGCCTGAGCGTCACCTGGAAGGTCAGACACAGCACGCAGTGTCCAGGGAGGAGGACGGCTCTGGAGCTGTGAGCTCCCCGCCAGGGCCATGCGGGGCCAGGGCGCTGCAGGGAGCTGCATGGGGCCGGCCACTCTCCCTCACCCTCTGCTATAAACACACCAGAGGTGTGAGCCCTTCTACACCTAGCAGCTAGGACCAGCTCTACAAGGGAGAGAGGGAACCATCCCCATGAGTCCTCCCTCTGCCTCCAGCATGCGCTGCCTGCCAGAGCTGCACCTGCTTGAATTTCAGCCCCATTGCTCTGCTCCAGGAGCAGAGATGTGCTCTGGGAAATGAACGTTGGGAGCGACTGCAGTCCTTTTAACTCTTTCCATTCACCAACACAGTCCCACCTGTGTGGCAACAGGAAAGAGGAAACACGCGGGCTAAATAAGCCGTGTGATGCGCCAGCTCTAGAAGTGGGAACAAGGAGCAAGCGGAGACCCCAGGAGAAGCACTCACCCGCACGCAGTAGGTCGTGCCCGTCTCAGTGATGTTTCCAGTGCTCTGCACGAGGCTCCTGTCCTGGCTGCCTGCGGGAGCAGCCTCCTCAGAGCCCCGCGCGGCGCCAGCGCCTGCGGCCTTGGTGCCGAGGAGCAGCTTGTCTGGCTCAGGCTGCGGGTAGGACGCAGAGAGGCAGCTGATCTCAGGTGAGGTTGGGCTGCTTGGGATGGTGACGCACTCCGTGAGTTTAATTCTTGGCACCTCTTTCATTCCCAAACAGAAGCTTTTCAGCCCTGGCAGGCTGGATGGGTTGGCGAGTTTAATGTTAGCCATGCGGGGAATCAAAGCGCACAAGGTGGTGCAGGTGTCCTGGCTCCCCAGGGAGACATCTTCATTCAGTAAGTTAGGCGTTGAGGAATGGGAAGACGAGGAAGAGCCTTTGATATTTAAAGACGTATTTTGTGTACCTTCTTCTAGTGATGTTATTGAATCATTCCTGAATCGGCTGTATTTAGCCCTGTGCAGCATTCCTGGATGTCTGAACAACCCTACATACAGTACGTGTCCACCGAGGCTCTGCGGGTCGCGTTCTCTCATAGCCTTGGCAGTCCTGTAACTGGATACTCTTGCATAAATTGATTCTTGTGGAGAAATTAAATAGAAATTAAGCAATTCAAACAATTTTAAAGAGAGAAACCTAACAGATATTTTTGCTGATTGCCTCTGGAGTGGCTTATTTTTCTTAATGCACAAGGCTTAAAACTGCATGGACAGCTTGTATTTTGTGAGCAGCTATAAAAAAGCATATAGGAAAGTGTAGCAATGCTCCGGCAGTTCAATCTGAAGACCTGCTTTCCAAACCTAGGCTTGTTTCTGCCTCAAGCAAGTGAGCCACTAAATCACTGCTCGCTTTGAAGACCTGCTGGTGGAGCCTGCATCATTAACGGGGTGGTCCTGGCTGCAGCAAGAGCGCAGCGGCTTCCAAACAAAGCACAGCAAAACAGCTCGAATCTTGGACCCGTTCTCAGACTACCAAGAAGCCACCAAGGCACCCAGCAAACAGCATTCCCAGCGTCAGCCGCCCCAAGGGAGGAAAGCTCCCCTATGCTGCCATCCACACGGCCTCCATTCATGGAATAAATAATAATAATAATAATAATCAAGAAAAATACTGATCTGAACAGAGCCAGCAGTTCCCAGCGCACGTCTCGCTAGTTCTTGCCGGGAAGTCCTTCCGCAGCATCCTGCGGCCCCGCCGGGAGCCGCGCTCTGTCCCGGCGCCCCGAGGCTGCGGCGGCCCCTGCGCGGCTGCTCCGCGCCCGGCCGCGCCGCCCGTTTT
>VZSV01000026.1:5947242-5971689 GCA_013398735.1 Nothocercus julius | reverse complement strand
GCGGCTGCCCCAGCCCGGCGGCCCCCGGGGGCGCGGGCAGCTCCGCGACCCCCCCCAGCGAGAGGCCCCGTCCGAAGCGCCCGCCGGGGGCCGGGGGGAACGTGACTCCAGCGGTGCATGGACGTTACCGGCGCGCGGCGCGGCCCCGGGGGAAGGTGCGATCCATCTTCCCTGGCGGCCGAGTTCCTGCGCATCGACCGCCCGCTCGATAGCGGAGCCAGCGCCGCTTCCTGGCGCTGCCAGCGCTGCTGGAAAGGCAGGATGGGAGCTGAGCACGCAGGGAGCTGAGCAGGCAGCGGCCCGAAATAGCAGGACAGGGAGCCCAGTCCTGGCTCCAAGTGCCACCCCGACCCCCAGCAGCTCCCACCCCAGCAGGAGGGCACCTCGAGGCCCTCCTGCCCGTGCCCGTGGGGCCAGGTCCTGCTGGCTTCAGCTTCAACCTAAAAGGAACCTGCCGACCATTCATTGCAGGTGCTGTGATAAATCCCAAGCCGCTCTCCCCCCCGCCCTGCCGCAAGCGTCTTCTTATTGAAGGAATGACAATTTTCCTTCCAGTTCTCTCCGTGCTTGTGCTGAAGCTCATCACAAATGATAAACTGTCTTTGTACAGAAAAAAATCCCTTCTGCAGCACTGCTGGGGAAGCCGAGGCAGGCGCTCAGGGGGAGGAGCTGTGCCCTCGGCCAAGTCACCTCGGCACAACCTGGGTTTGGCACCTCGGGCAAACCCTTGGAAACCACCAGGTCCTGGGCTTCACAGCAAAAGCTAAAATCCCTGCAAAACTGCATTTCCCCTCTCTTTGAGCTTTCAATGGTAAGTTCTCCCTCAGGGTGCTCAGACTGAGACCTGTCCAGCTCCTGGGTGGTGCCGAAAGGCAGGAGAGGAGGACAAGCAGCACTTGGGGTCCCAGTCAGAGGCCAAGGGCAGGCCCAGATCAGACACAGCGTTTTGCACTTTTCCTGTTGTAGAAAAGCTATTATTCTACAAGATTACCCTAAAAGATAGTACGATCAAATTGGAAAAAAAAAAAAAAAACAGGCAGCCCCCGCTGTACTCAGGAAATGTTGCTCAGCGAGGCAGTGGCTTCCTTTGCATAAGCTGCTTTTGGCGGGTGGGACGTCTCACACTGCCCACGAAACCAGCCCCAAAGGGAAAACCAGCACAAGCCACAAGTCAAGAGCAGTGACTAATTTCTCATGAAGTTTTAATGACAGCTTCAAGCACCAAAGGACAGAAAATGCTCAGGAGTGATTAGCAGCTCTATTGCTTGCATGTAAAGCACAGAAATTCTCTCAACACTAACATTTTTCCCCTTTCAGCTCTTAAATTTTGATGCTGGGCTGGGACATGAGCTCCACACGGCTGGAAGGGAAGGCCAGGCCGGAGCTGGAGCCGGTCCCGGCCTCCCCGCTGGGCCCAGGGCATTGGCTCCCTGTGGGAACATGAAACAGGGCCAGCAGTCGCTGCCTTGCAGCACCCGCGCCCGGGCTCACTGAGGGCCTCCCTGAGCCGAGGGCGGGAGCCCAGCGGCCTCTCCATTTCCCTCCCTTTCCCTCGCAGGCAGTTGCGGATGCAGGGAAGGGGAAAGGAGGAGCGAATAGAAGAGGCGGCTGGGCCTGAGCTAACGAGGACGAAGGCAGCAAGAATCTGGGCTCCCATCTCAGGGAGACCTCTCCGACCCACCACCGGCCCCGCAGAAGGAAACTCCTTTACCAAAGGCTCCATTGCCTGTGGCGGGAAGAGGGAGCAGCTTGAGAGCAGCGACCGCCACAGACCAGCCTCGTCTGAGGAGGCCTTGGCCACGGCAGGAGGGGGAGCGACAACACTGAGCCTGGGGCGGCTTCCTGGGCTGACAGGAGCCCTGTGTCCGCTGCTGGGAAACGAGCCCGGGAGAGTAGCCGGAACAAAGTCCTGCGAGCGCTGGGACGCGGTGCTGGGCGCCTCACGGGCCGGGTTTGGCACCTGCCTCCAGCACCCCTGTTTGCCGCCACAGGCCAAGCCGGGCGCCTCAGCGCCCGCCCGGCCTCGCCGGCTGCCGCCGCAGGACAGGGCCAAGCGGCGCTTTCCCCATGCGCGGTGCCCTTGAACCTCAGCCAGAGCCACCTCTGGTGCTTCTTTTCAGGCAGAGGCTACTCAATCCCCAGACCCTTGCGTATTTTTGGGGGTGGAAGAGGGATATACAGGAGTCCAGCCCCCCCAGGTTTCAAATGACAACTAATCGTTGCTCTATTGCTCTGCAAGAACCAGGCAGCCTAGCAAATAGGAAGGAAGCCTTGCAAAAAACACAAGACACATTAACTTTTGCTGTAAATACAAATAAATAATCTGCCCACATGCTTGGAGTGACCGCAGCCTCCCCCTGTTCACCAAGGAAACCCATGCACAAACAGAGCTCCATACGGATACAATAGGAAACGTGGGTTACCCCGTGCCCATGTGTCTTTATATAAGAGCAAGTCTGCTAGCCGTGTTACATGATTACCAAATTCCTCTTTGCTCATTAAAGCACTATCCTTGGAAAATAACACTGTGACAGAGAGCTGAGCATTTTAGATAGTGTCCAGATGGACACCCACACATATCCGCCTCTCAAAAGGGAGAATCACCAAGCGTCAAACAGTAATGTAATGGTTAGGAGGAGGCCAGGGTTCTGCAGCTGTTGCCAAAATGCACGTTCCGACCTCGCTTTCCAGCATTTCATAGTGTTTGCTAACTTGTAAAAAGGGGATTAACTCACAAAATAATATGTAACCAGTCTTCTGCTTCATTATCTTCTGTCCAATGCTGTAAAAATAATAAATATGAACAAAGATTCCTGGCTTTCATACATCGGGATACTAAAAATCTGAAAGCGAAGTCAGAAAGCAGCGTTGCTGCACACGCAGCACAGGCGCCCAGCTGGGGCCGTTCCAGGCAGTTCTGCTGTGCAGATTCCCCAGTCCTTTGCAACCCCCCAGCCTGGCCAGTACCAACCCGCACCCGAGAGCTCGCCCGGCTCCTGCGGCCAGCACAGCGCTGCGGGCTCCAGGAACCGCAGTTTTGCTCGTGGACTTCTTCCTGTTGGGGCACAGCAGCGCAAAACGTTAATGCCTATAGCGTCACCTGAAAAATTCTCCACAAAGGTAGGGGAATTTCTCAGGGGAGAAAGTGCTTTGGAACTAAAAGCCACTTATTTTACTGTGGTTTAATGAAAAAAGGGGAGGAAGAGAAGTCTGGTTGTAAGACTTTAGGGTAATTAATTTCCTTGTTACTACCCCAGTGCAGTCACAAGATGCCACCTACTTTTTTGTACTTTCCAAAACTCATTTCAGGTCAAGAAGATGCATGCAAAGCCCACATATGAGGAATCATTTTGACAGAAAGTGGCAGCAGTTGCAAAGTAGGGTTTAATAACAGAAATACTTTCAACAGAAGACAACTGCAACAGCAGAATTGAAACATGAAGTTAAGGCACATAAATAGAAAATTCGAAATTACAGGATGAGGCTGTATCCTTTGTGAATTGCTGCAAATACTCTTGCACGTAGGAGTTGCAAAACAAGTTAATGACACTGTTACTAGAGATGCGGAAGAGTGAGCAGCTCCGTGAGTCACCGGAGCGCACAGCAATGACATATTGAGAACCTCACGTTTTTTGAAAACGTGCAGCAGCGAGGGGATGTCAGCCTAAGTAAGCTCCCTTACCGTGGCAGCACAGCAGAAATCCTGCTTCTCTGAGGTGCCTGCGCTGGGGAAGCGGTTGTTCTTACTCCTGCACTCCTAGAGCGAAATGTTATTTTCAAGAGAATCCTTTTGACCTGTTTTGTCACCAGCATCTCTCAGGAACAGTAGATTTCTCTGCATCACGTAGCATTTTTCAGGCCATGGTAGGGCAAGGCCCTGCTCAAGCCCGTGCTGCTGCTCGCAAGGCGAGCAGGGAGGCTCCGCTCACTGCTGGGGGCCACCCCGGGCCCCTCCACCCTGCACAGAGGGCAGAGCTGGGCAACAAGTTCTCCACCTTTTTGCAGTTATCAGAAGTGCCAGGGCAGCTCCTGAGGACATGAGTTCTGGATAAAGCAGCCGTCAAACAAACACACCACCACTGTGTGGAAGCCACAAATTTCTACAATCATTTTTATTAGTTACGGAAGAATCCCCACTAGTATTTACATAGTGCAAAAAAGCTGTTATTACTCCAAAAAGTACGGTAGACAGAACAATTATCCTTCATACAGCAAAGAAGAAATGGAACAAAACCCTTCATATTGTAATTCATAATGATTTTTCTACTGCTTCAACCTAAATATTACTACAATTTAAGACGTGAAAGATTAAACAGCTTTATTAGAATCTATTTAAAAGGAAAATATATGAACTATTTATGAACATTTAGAAAGTGGGCTGTGCCAACTGGGTTTCTACTTTCAGTGTTACCGTGCAGAAGGTGGAGTTTTGGGTTACGTGTTCTTCGGGTTTCCTTGCGCGCGGCCGGGCGGGCAGGGGACCCGCGGGGTTTGTCTCTATGGCTTGCGGCATCTGGCTTCTGGTTTTGTAAACAAGTCTTCAGGTCCAATTATTAAAGGGATAACACTGAAATCAACTGAAAAGTTTCATTAGTTGGCACAACTTCACAGAAAATACTTAATGACAGTTTCAGCAAACAGCAGCTTTTCAAACAATAATACTTTTTACATATGTATTTAAGTAACGCTATTAAAATTTAAGCTTGTGTTAAAGAACTGGACTGAATCACATTTTTTTAAGCTCCCACCCACCCAAATGAGCATAAGACACCTCTTATCAGAAGAAAACAAGTGCATTATTGAACATTTTCTATAATTCATTTTTAAAACACAGGTCAATGCTATTTGTCACTGTTTAGCTCCAATCTTAAATACTTGCACACAATTTAAGCAGATAAGTAGGTCCACTGACTTAGATCAGTGAAACTAATGCTCCCAAGTGTGTGTTTGCAGGATCTCAGGCCCTACAGCCTTAATTTTCACATGGTCCAATTATGGACAAAAGTTCTTCAGGATTTCTTCCCTTATGCGTATTTTCACCCATATTTTATTATTATTTTTACAGAGATCAAGTATTACATAAATATGTTGTATACATAGCCACCTCTATCAGTTTTAAAACATCCCTACCCCTACCACAGATACATTATTTTTGATTTTACCAGATGAGTTAAGTGGTGAAATCAGTTCTAGAAAGAATGCCTTAAGAAAAGTAGATTTGCTTTCTGAATACTCATTTCCACAACAAAAATATCTATACACCTATAACTACAGAAACATCTTTTCCTGGGGACAGTAACAACCTGTATAATAAACTGCACACTTTTATACTGAAATAGAAATTCAGCTACTTTAAAAAAAAAAAGTTATTGTAAAACACTTATGTTTTCTTTTTTTAAATTCTGGTGCTAACAGAATCAAAATTACCACAGTGAGATACTCTTCTCAAGTGCTTTAAGTTGCAAGGAACTTCCTTAATTTTAGATGCAAATGGATCAAGCCCAAAGGAATTGCAATTTCATTCACACAATTATTGCTCATTCCCAGCTTATCAAAAAGGAAGCACTAAAAATAGTTTCCTTCAGTCATTTTCAGTTCGCCGCTCTAAGGGTGATCTGTCACATTTTAAAAAGAGACCAGTTCCTTATTTGCCGGCAAATTGAGAGATATTAGAAGTGCTGCATCGCTTTTAAGAACTCTATTAAATCTGTAGCAAAATTGCAGTTAAGTAGTGGGCTGAATATTACAAGAGTTTTTCCATTTTGATATAAATGCCAAAAAACCTTAAAATGACAGTCCAAGTTCAGAAAAGGCATATAAAAAGATGCGCCTTTGATGTGAATATTTCAAGATCAAAAGTTATTTGAATTACTGGCACTGAAAAAGCAAAAAGAAAACTATGAATACCTTTTTTTTTTATCCTCCTTAACATTGTGGTATAGTTTTGCCCTCATTGTAGTCACTAGTCTCAGCTGCTGCCGAGACACATGCTTACACATCCAGGGGCAAGTTTTGCCTTTCAGCAGTTCAAACACCTATCATTTCCTAAAGCAAAGAGACTTTCGAAACATACAGACAGTAGAAATCTGCCACACACATAGTAAAAGGGTTAACATTCAGGAGGCATCATTCCTTAGTCTTTGTTCTCCTATAAAATGCCTGTTTCTAATATCTAAGAAGACTACATTAAGGAACTAAGAACAGGACAGAACAGCCAGTTGTCCTAGCAGCTCTCTCTACGGCTTATCTACATAGCGTTTGCTATGCCTACACCTACCCAAAGCATTATTTACATAATACACAGTTTCTGTTATTCTCGTTAGCATCCAGAGAAACAAGAGTAGATGATTTCTAAACCTGGAGTCTTATTTTCCCAGTGCAACTTAAAAATGCCAGCATTGCAAATACTAGAAGTGCTGGTCCCCTGTTATTAAAGTCGTGAGCTAAATATGTAACTACAAAGTCCTTGTGTTAAACTACTGAGATTTTTATGTGTTTTTTTATGCAAGTGATCAAAAAAAAAAGTGAAGTGGAATTGGAACAAACCTACATTTGCCATAAAAACATTGTTATTCATGCAAGTTACTCTTTGGCTACTCTTGTAGTGAAACTCTTGCTGCTGGCCATTTCGGAACATCCCTTGCCAGTGTAAGACAAAGATAGAAAGCAGACTCCCTGCATGCAAGATTTAGGCATATACTCCACCTTCAGTCTGGAATAAATTCATCATCAGTTAATGGATTTCACTTCAATATTTAGAACAAAATACGGAAAAAGCTCTCTAGTAAAGTGTGTTTTTCAAGGAAGGGGTGTTCTGTCTCTTACCTCGGAACCAGTGAAACACCTCCTGATACTACACGGCACTTCCCCCTTTCCTGGGATAACTACTTCCTTTTCTACTCTAGAAGTCAACCCCAAGGCTGCTACGACTGTGAGAACAGACAGAAGAGGTCATGTTATCAGTAAGGACTGTTAAGACCCTTCCTGAACTCAACAGGAGGGTGGCCAAGATCAAAGCATGCAGATGAACATATCAATACACTGAGCATCTATCTCATCCATACTTGCTGTTAAAGGACTATTCTTGCTTTTAGCAACAATATTTGTAGATAACATTATGCATAACAGCATTCCTGAGGTAAGTGACAGGAGAAAGAGGAAGTCATCAGTTCACTAATACCCTGGACAGGGATTATGGTTAATGATTCACTTAGTGTGGTTTGGCAGACAGTGACTGTAGAGAGCATGGGGAATTTTTGTTTTCTTTCCATTTTCTTTTTAATGCAGTATTTCCATTTGGTAAATAATACATTAATCATTTACCCCTCTGGCTTAAAGTTATTCTGGAATCAAAGTTGTTATAGCTTACTGTAACCATCTCAGCTGTCAGCAGCTTTTTAATGGATGCATACACCAAGACCAACCAGAAAGCTGCAATTATCTTAGCATGAGAATCATGCATAGATTTCCCTTCTATCTACTGTTCATTATGACTGCAGACAGGGCTTTGTAGGTTCTCTTTAGAAAGAAAGTTTTATTTTTATTTCTAGCTATAACTAGAAAATGATGGCCAAATACAATGGCATAACTGGCCTAATCGCATGTAAAATGTTGCTAATTTGTCAGTCTTAAAAAGCAGACAATCTGTTGAAAATGAGCTAAACAGTCACATCTTAAAAAAGAATTTTGCTTAAAACTGGTCAGTTCAAATGTGTTTCCTTTTACAAAACATCAAATGACTACCTACTGACAGATCATCACACAGTTTCTATTCTGGGAAATAGATACTGATTAAAAGCTAAGCTAGTTTTTGAATCAAACAAGTAACAAAGACAGCTACAAAAATATTGGTGTGAATTAAATACACATATTAAATGTTTAACAGTGCAAAATGTTGAGATGAAGCATACGAAATAATGGCTGCAACCTTTACAACAGTTAGTTTCTAAAAAGTTCCTGAGTTTCTGCTTTTCTTTTTTATGGCATATAGATGGAATCTGTGTGTTCTTTATTCAAAGAACTGCAGATGGTGGGTTTATGTTGTGTGTTACTTGCGTGCTTATCAGTTGTCCATTCCTCACCATCAGTGACTGGATCGACATGCTCAGAAGTCTCTATTTCTTCCTCTTCACTTTGTTCGGCGTTGTCTTCTTCAGCACCACTAAGGGTCTTCCCAAGCTGAAGAGTCTCCATAGTTCTCTGGGTCTCCGAAACCCAAGATTCAATTCTGCTATTAAGCTGAACCTCTACAGAAATAGGTTCATGGGCATAATCCTCATCATCTTCCTCATCCTCATCATCCTCCTCTTCTAGCATTCCTGGTACAAGAGTACTGGTAGTACTGGTCATGGAGGAATTCAACAGATCTCGGCAGCTGCCATCCAATGACCCTGTCTCCGTACTCTGCTGTGAGGCCCACTCCAGATTGTCATCTGGTTTCACCTCTTCTTTGTCACCTGGTGTGACTTTTCCATGATTTGTTGCTGAGGTAGCCCCAGTTGTAGCCAGTGGTGGCTGTTTAATAAGAGTAGCTTTTTCAATTTGACCATTACCAGCTTTTTCTGAAACTGTAGTCTTGCATGAAGATTCTCTCTCATTTTCAGATGTTTCTAACCCATCAGATGTTTCCACCATATTTCTCCAGTTTGTTTCTACAAGTTCCAAAAGAAGTTTGAACAAGAAACAGATTAATCCTTTCTATATAAGAATACTTCTCTAACATTCCCGAACATCAACAGTAACCTAAAATACATACTGTAAGATAGGAAATTTGTGCGCTGTGGAATCACGGAATGCAACACTGAGTGTATTTAGGTGTAAGACCAAATGCTTTTACGCTCAACCATCAATTGAAAATGGAAAACTGTCACAATATTAGAGTTGCCCCCTTTAAAAATTTGTAGAAAAAGGCTTGAAAAGTGAAGCTAGTTTTTGAGCACCATAAAAGAATCAATTAAAACCACAAGTGGTTTAATGTAAATTAGAGAGTTATTAAAAATGAAAAAGAATGATCTGCAATGAAGTCTTCTTCCTCTATCACCAGGGTTTTAATGAGTCAATACACAAATCTGTCTGATGGTCACTCTACAATAAGCCTTCATAATCATTGTCATACTTCAAAATTTGCACTAAAGCTGTGTCAATAATTTAACTCCCCAAAAGTTCTCATCTCTTGGTGTCACTGGTTCTTCCTCAATCACGTAATCAGTTCTGTGCTTGGTACAGTCTTATTTTCATACCTTTCAATAACAGCTCACTAAAACTAGAAATCTCATCTCTCCTGATGAGTCTCCTGTCACTGGCTTTCAGGGTGATTCTGACCAACACTAGGTAATTGCTAGGTAGTGCTTCTGAGCATTAGAGTCTAATGATTGTTTCCCCATTTAGCTTAGGAAAACAAACAAAAAGACACTTATAGAACTAATAGAAAACTAACCAACCTCATATTACCCCTGAAAGTTTTAAATCCTGTAAATTAAAGGAAAGAAAAGTTTTTACCTATGCTTTGAACTAAGCAGCATGGGGAAAATTCCAACTTCTGGTTACAAAAGTTATAAAACACTTACCATATTCTTTCTCATTCACTTCAGATATGGGTTCTGAAATAACACTACAGAATGAGATGGCACTTGCTGCAGAGGGATTACGAGAATGACCCATGTGATGAGGTGCCTTCTTGACATTCTTCAAGGCTTCTTCTGCCTGTTCCTGTTCCATTGCTGCAACCATATCTCTGTATGCTTTTCTGGCTTCCTCAGTCAGTGATACCAGCTTATTAAATAGGTCCTAGAGTGTTAACATAATTTTTCAACATTTAGTAGTTTCTACAAATAATTTTCTGCTTTACAATATTTCTTTAAACCAAAGCGACACCACCTATGTAATCTTAAGCTTATCAGCGCCAAATACCTTTATTTTGCCCAGAAAGTAGTTCTGCTCTATTTCACAGATATGCTATTCCACATTTACACACCTCTGAGATGTGCTTATTTTAAAATGCTGATACACCTCGCAACCGTAATCCTGCCCTAGAATTCAAATGGCCTTTCCAGTTTACTCAAAAGCTAGAGAAAAAGTTGTGATGAAAGCTTTTCATTGCATCAGTGTCTCAGTTCTGTAAATAAGCAAGCAATTTCAGGGAGACAAAAACAAGCACACACACACACCACCAGACCCTGGCATAAATCACGTCAAGGCCAGTATAAACTGCATACTCATTTCATATGCTCTCCATAATCTCAGTTCTTAATTACAAGAAACCTAATGATTTACTCTAGCCATTTATGTGAATTACCTCAGCACCAGAGTAGTTGAAAATACCCACTACACTGACAGGAACCAGTTTGTTCACACAACGTCCAAGAGCTTTACGTCCAAGAGCAAAGACAAAAGGAATTTCTTGTTCCCGTGCCATGGCTATTACATTATATAGAGCCTCATCCAATCCACCTGAGAAAAAGCAATTTTAAATAAATTACTAGTCAGTTAAAGTCATGGTATGATAGGATACAATTCTGTGTCGCAATTTTAACTGTAATTATCAGTTAAAATTTCAGTACACACAGTCATCAACTGTTTTCATTCAACATTTGCTTAAAATAAACTAGAATTGCCGTATGTGGGAAGATAACAGGACTAGACAGATACAAGATTTGTGTACTGCAGTATAACCAAATATACAATACTGTGCATATAGATGAAGGTGCTTCTGTTCAGTGTTATTATGTATTCCTTATTAATACTCCACACATTATAAGAGTTGGTCACAGCACTTTTGTGAGAGAGCTTTTTCTTATCTCAGGAAGCCTCTATTTTCATTTCTGGTATTGGCAAAATATGTCAGCTACCCTGCACATGCAAGGAGGAATGAATCTTCCTGGAAGACACTCAGCTCACAGTTTCAGATGCATGAAGTACTCAACAGACTAAATAAAAAGCTGACGGACACATCTCTGCAAAGCTATTCACCCCTCAAACTAGTTTCTTCTAGAATAGAGCAGAATGAAGTACATATGCCGTAGCAATCACACGACTGATTTTGAAAGTATTACCCCAAGCATAACTGAAAAATGCTGACAACCTTGCTCATCAGTGGCATGATAAAACCATAAATACAATTAAGTCAAATGTATCAGTGTTTTTAATCATTTATACCTTTTGACTGGATTTTTTCACAGTTGGGAGATATGATTACACACTTGATCTTGTTCAACTTCATATGCTTAGTAACCTCACGCAACCCCATAACAAGTCTTCTCCTTGCTTTAGCTCTCATGGGATCCTTTTGGTAAATCCGTTCCTGGAAGCTGACAAGCTCTTGCAGTAACAGAGTCACACACTCATCTATTTCTTTACTTAGAACCTGGTTACAATATCTGTCAATTCAAGAAACATCAAAATTAGTACAGCACATGCTCAACACTCAAAAGGTTCAAAAGGTTCATGAATTTTTTTTTTTTTTTTTTTTTTTGTCAAATAACAAATAATTTACTTCCCTGAAACTACTATCCAAAGCTATGAAAAGGGATTTAAACAGATTGTATACTTTAGGCTGAGGGGAGGAGGAAAAAAAAAAAAAAAAAAGTCCTAAAAGAATTTAGCATTCCCAAAACTCCACCTACCTCAATAATTAAGGTAGAAAGAATAAACAATTCCCCAAAAACTCCATTAGGTGTCACAAACAACTAAATCCTGATACTCTATAAAAAGGTGCTGGTATTAAAACCCAAAGAAAAAGAGCACAAACCACCACCACCACCCCCCAGCTTTACCAAGAGTGAAAGTTACAGAGTTTTCACCATTCATAACTACTTTTTTTTTTTCTTCCTATCCACAGTGCATGTAGCCTTCCTTGGAAATATTTCTATCTAGCTTACTCATTGCAGCAACTAAGAAAAACATGAAGTGTATATATATACACACACACAAGTATACATGCATATACACATGCCCACATGTGTGCCTCCATCTTTGGCAGTCAGAAAGAAAAACCTCATCATACCTGTACGGATGAAAGGGGAAGTATATGCTGCCTCAGTTTCTAAGCCTACTAAATCTAACTTAAAAATGAGGGTGCCAAGTACAAACTTCAAATTTACGTGAATAAGGCAAAACTCTTACTCTCTAAATCTCTTGCTGTGAATTTTGGTTATTGCAGAAGATGCCATTGGACTCCCTATTCCTGAACTAGCAGGTGAGCCTTGGGACACTGGAGTCATGCAGTACGGAGAATTCTGACTTGCTGGAGAAAGTGAAGTATCGCTAGGCATGCTTAGCCCAGTTTCTGAAAAACAAATTTGAAACACAAAATGCAAAGACATTTTTACATAAAAGAAACAGTACCATATTTCTCTCCCACACTCTTTCCAAATTACATTCTGAAAATATTAAACAACATTCTTCCCTGAAGGGGTAGTTTAGAGGCCGGGGGGGGGGAAGCTAACAAGCACATATCAGATACTCAGCGTGGGTTATGTAAATAACTGATGTTTGACTATTCATAAAATGAATAGCCAAAGCTAGGTCTGGGGAAAGGACAGAACACAAAGGAAAACATGCCCAAGTGTTTCAACTTATTCCAATAGCTTTTTTAGTATTTCTATAGTCTAATTAATTTATCCCTGGGATAGTTAAGATTTTCACACTTATCTTCAGTCAGCTGAAGTCAGGCAAAATTTTTAACATCATTCAGAAGAAAAGCCTTGAAGTGATACATCTGGAGTTTTGGTCTGACCAAAAATTTCCAAGTCTGACCTTGGAAATTCTTTGCTGCTCCAAGCTGTCACTGCAAACTGAGAATCTGGACACTCAAGTTTATTGACAGGACTGTTGAGTCATTTGGAAAGTCTTATTTAAAGCTTTTAATTTTTGTGTCTGGACGACTTTCAGTTTGCTCATCATTAAAATGCATTCTGATCAACATGGCACAGCCCACACGAGATTGTCAGATCTATCATGCAATCCCCACTGAGGAAAATCAAGCCCTGTTCCCATACCAGCACTCTGAAAGGTTTGAAATATCCATCCAAGAGAAATTAATTAAAACGCTGTACAGAGATTAAGGAAAAAGGAACATATTCTCCCTGAGGTACAGACAAGGCATTCCAGAAAAAGGGTTCTAATGAAGTATTTCATAATGTTAAAGAAGTTACAATACAAGCTAATACCAATAAAAAGTGTTGCATGCTATAAAAAAAGGCCACATATTAAAATGAGTTGATTACTGCAATTTAAGTCCAACAGACAGATAGGGAGAAAAGAGGAAAAAGAAGAATGGAAATAGACCTTCTTGAGAGGTCAGTTCCTGAGACTGGTCAGCAGTCAAATTAATATGAACCTCCTTCTGTTCATCAGATCCCAAAAGGCTATGATCTGCTGACAAACGGCCTTTCTTTTCTTCTCTCTCTTTCAAAATAATCTAAGAACAAAAATAGCAACTGTCAGTACTTGCAAAGTATATACATACCAACAAAGAAATGTGTCCCATTTCTTTGAGCAAAACCAAAAAAAAAAAAAAAAAAAATCAAGTTAATCACCTTGTTTTAAACCTTCTTACTCACACCAGAAATTAAATAAACACAAAACATTTCAAGTTTCTTCACTGATCACAGATAGTACCTCAATCAACTTGCTTCATTTTAAGTAAGTACTTCCAAAGCTTCTTCTGGTAAAGAACACTTGCTTATCAACAATTTCTCATTCCTACCAGCTTTAAGATAACATACAAAAAATACCACCCACGAAAAACCCACATCACACACACCTCTTATGCAAGAAGGCTACAGCCTTCTCTGTGAAGCACCCCTACTACAGGGGGTCCTCTCAGTTATAGTGGCAAAGGCATGAAGTAGTCATGGGCATGTTGCCGTTGTGATGGATAAAGAAAAAAAGAGGCCTTGACAACAGACAGGTTAGAATTTTTCCAGAGTAGGTTGCTATGGATTTCTGAAGCCCAAATGCATCACGGCTGAGTCAGAAGAAACAAGTTTTCCGAGGAGAGCAAAAAATGCAAGTCAACCAATGCCAGCTGTCACACACACGTGGCTAGGCCAAATCCTCACGGCCCATTTCACAAAGCAATCCTGACAACCACTGTGGTACATGAGTAACATTGAAGGATTTTCACCCTTTTTTTTCTTAAGTTTGCTCTATTTTACCTTTTGATTTCTTCAAATAATGTATTATACCTCTGTGTACATATCTTATTTGTATATGTATGAACAGACACACAATTCTCAATTCACTCAAAGAAACCAACAGCCTTTTAAGTTATGTAGGCATAAAAAAAAAAAAAAAGCTGGGGGCAGGGTGGGGATTAAGCCAAGGATACTATGTCACCCTACATACTAGGGCTCTACAATATGGAAAAAAATTCATCTCGATTCGCCCATATGACTTAAATGGTCACACTAAGAAGTTCTTGCAACTGCTGCTAGGATAAGTATGCACTGTCCCAAATCTCATAGGCAGGGGTACATCATGTGCCTAAATCCAGAGAACGAATCACCATTGTAATAAGAAGCAGAACGAGGAGCTACCAATTCCTTATTCTACACTCAGGGTCACTAGAACTCAGGTGAAAAACAACAATTTTTTTTTTTCTGGAACTCCAGTGTAAATCAAGACACTCCATGGTTGGCATATTTACCTTTTTAAGTGCTGTAGGGCGTTTCAGTTTTGCAATTTCTCTTTCTTTTCCTCTTTTCACTTTTGGAGCAGTTGAATCCAGAGGATTAAGGCAACCCATAGCTGGCTGTCCCTTTGTTAAGGACTTCCTATTGGCAGATTCTTTGGTATGAAAGGGAGCAGCACTGCCAACTAAATACAAGAAAGATATTAGGCTCACTAAAAGTAAGATCAGCTTTATTTCAGCACTGCTTTCATAATTTCCACTGATGGATGGATTTTCAAAGCACATTTTCCTTCCTTGGGAAAGGGGGACGGGGCGGGGGGGGGAACAACAACAACAACAAAAAAAAAAAAAAAAAAAAACAAAACCCCCCCCACAGTTCCACAGTTCATAATGACAGGAGAATTACATCAGATACTGTTGCTTCCAGATGGATTAAGTTTTCTTCAATTTTGCCTTGTGTTTTAGGAATGTATGGATTCCAGGAAAGTAATTACTTTTTAAAAATTGGTAAGAGTTCTCTCTCAAATGACTATATGTTACATTACTATTAAGATTATTGTAATATGATACACTGACAACTAAATAAATATTTGCAAAGACTATTAGCTGACAGAACAACTGAGGAGGGAGAGTAGCAGGCAGTTAAGTATGCTTTCTGTGAGAAACAGTAAAACAAACAGCCTTAAATGAAAATGCCAACTGTTCTTTGCTGAGTTTTGTTTGATGTAATCTTGCCAACTTGAATTAGTATTTGAACACAGACGAAACTCAGAAGAGGTAAATGAAAAACACAAATGAGGGAAAATGGCAACTATGTGCATACTAGTTAACTCCATGCTATATGCAACTGTTCAGGAATGAAAGTTGGGGGTTATAAAATAGATGACTATGAAAACATCAATTCTGTATTCAGCAGCAAACAAAAATCAATTTAATATTAGGAGCTGGGAAAAAAATGGAGCAAAAATGCATTTAAGCCATTACATAATTAACCATAACTTTATATGCTGTGAATATTTAATCTCCAGCATCTCTAAAAACACGTGGTAGAACTACTAGAAAACACAGAGAAGATAAACAGGATGATCGTAAATATGGGCAAACTTCCATAGAAAGAATAACAGCTGAATAGACAAGGCATTTCAGACTGGAAAAGAGATGAAAGATCTTTAAGAATTATATAGAATGAGAATAGGGAAAGATTGCTCATTCTTTTCATAATACAATGGCTATGAGGGGGAAAAAAAAAAAAAAAGAAAAAACACAACAAAAAAACAAAACCACAAAAACAACCTCCCTTCCTCACAAAACACACTCAGTGGAAGAAAGGAAGGCAGGCAGAGATTTTGCACACAATCCTTGTGCATCAGACACACGCATTCCCACTAAGCTGCTTCCAAAAAAGAACTCTGTGTTTCACCTAGTAGAGTTTCTGTCAAATATTCACTTTCCTTCTGATCTACCCTAAAGTGAACACAATCTAAATAGTAGGTGTTTTAACAGAAGTTTGTCTCCAATTTGGTAAGACTATTTACCATTGCATTCTGAAATTAAGTAATAAGATAATTCATATAGATGTTGTTTAAATACATACATTAAAAAAATTCAAGTTATGTTTTATACGTCAGAATAAAACTTGACGTATTGAAAGAGTTCAGAATAATCATTTCACATTTATACTGTCATAAAATGCATTTAGTGAGTCAGACTAGAAATACCTGTGTATGAAAGAGGCCTGGTGTTGGTGATCTGACGAGCTTTCATTGCTTGTTGCTGCTTTTCAAGAGCTGCTAGCATGTCCCCCAAATCCAACTGTACAGGGGTCTTGCTTTTCTTTCCAGCTGCTTTTGACAAAGCCTCCTACAACAGGGATACCACATGCTGATAAACACCAGCAAAACAGTCTTTCCAAAAGGATTCTTGGTATTCCACAGTAAAAAGGACTAAGAGTTTGTATATATTTAAAAGGAAAAAAAAATATATATATATATATATTTATTTTCCTTTTAGCTACTGGTAGGGTAGGGGAGTAAGAGAAGCCACAGACCTGGAGTTTTTTCTGTTCCATGCTTATCTCTGAATATTCTTGAGCTGTTGCAAGTGCTGCTGCCAAGGCCTTCTTCTTTTGACTTTTTGCACGCTTTGGTACTGAGGTTGTAATGGGAATTGGCGTTTGGACTATATTGATTGGAGAATTTTCTGGTAGATCATCCAACTAGAATTTTAAAACACAGTACATAGAATCTTAATTTAAGGTCTCTCACACACACATGCGCACGCACGCACACACACACACACACACACACACACACATTTACTTTTCCTCTCTCAAAGGAAGAGTGTCACTCTAAATCAAATCAGTAATTATTTTGGTCAGCAGTACAAAAGCAAGTATAGCTGGATAACAGAGTAAGGCAATAAAACTAGCAGTTATTTATGCATATTTCCTCTTTGTACAGGAAAAGATTATATTTACCCCCAATTATTTCTTCGGTATGTTTCCCAGTTTAATTACTGAATATAGGTGCCTCTCCAAAGATTTCATGCAAGACTTGATTTTCTTGAAGAACACTCAAATAGATGAAATAGTCTAAATGATCTGTTTAAAGGTTTTGGTGTAGGATAATACCAATATTAAAAGAGTATCTTTGCAGGATACATTCATATAATCTTGAAATAATTCTCTTGGCTTATTTTCCTTTCAGAATAAGCTACATAAGCAGTAGTTATTTTGAAAAACAAACTATAGTTACATATTTGTGGATTTAACAAACCAAGCCATTTGAGTCAGAAAGAATAAAGTGTGCCACAGGATACAGTTTAAATATCATCACAAGGTTAGATAAATACCCCAAATCAATCTCAGTCTCAGATTCCTATCATGTTATTTTTAAATGGTGTTTAAAGTCTAGACTCGTATTGCAAATACCCTAAAAACCGTCAGAATTAATATATGAAAAAAAAAAAAATATTGTAACAGAGAGTCATAAAAGCTGGCTATTAACATCACAGCAATCTCTAAAGGACCTCCCTCTATTTATAAATGCTTTGCAATCCAGAAAAATTACTTACTACTTTTGGTGAAATCTTTTGCTGGATGTTAGTACTTTTGCAGCTCCCATTATCACTATTTAGCTCTGGAAATTCATCTTCATCCTAAACAAGATACAAATTAAAAGTGATGAGTGTGGAGCTGAAAATGACTTGAAAAGTATCAACTGAAATGGCTGAAACTAGAAGTGAATGAATTGAATCCCTGCCTAAAGTTCCAGCTTAAGGTGAAAGGGCTTGAAAGTGACACAAACAGGACACGATGACCAAATAACAACAGGAGATTTCTATATCTAAATGGCCTTTTCCAAAACACAAAAAAGAAAAATTTTAAACTGGCATTGTATTTTACCAAATTAACTACAATTAGATAAAAATCACTGAATATACTTTTTTTTTTTTTAATTCTCAGGTAAAGTAATACCTTACTTGGAGGTTGTCTACCTAACTTGTCAGCCACAAAAAAACAACTGAACAGTTTTAAATCCTCCTACTTTCCACAACACCCTAGCACAGATTTTTGTACAGAGACACACAAACACCAAAAGCATTGTATAATAAGTGAAATCAGTGCACTACATGGCACACCTCAGAGCCAGAAGCTTTAGAACTTCACCTTGTTGGCACTATCATTTTTCTATATGTTGAGACTAACAGTGTTCGCTTATCTCACTATAATACAAAAGCAGTTTTCACACAACACTACCTCAAAATACAAAGGTTCAGGACTCTGCTCTGTTCTACTTGACTGACTCATAGTTAGAGGTTTTTCATGTCGTTTCTGCACATTCTGCCTTCTTTCTGAAGACGTGCTGTGGCCTCTGCATCTGAAACTGGACTAAAAATAAGGTATGTGATCAATATTTTGCAATTTCAAGTTTTCAAAATGTGTATTTGTGCACATGCATGCAAAGCACTTATGTTCACTAGTCAGCAACAAGAGAGAGCTTTAGCGAAGTTAGATTTAGTAAGCTATTCTAGGGTTTTGTCTTAAGGGAGAGAGAATGGGAGGAGAGAGGAAAAAAAGTAGGGATCCTAAGACACTATAATCACAAGAGTAAAAATCCTTATGCTACTGATTGGGTGTCTTTTCTACAGAATTATTCTTTCTATTTGTATCCATTTGCTCATTAGTTAAAAGACAGAAGGGGTGACTCTACAGCATGGTGATGTGGGTGCCCTAACAAATTTATATCCCAGATAAGCAGTCTTGCTAAGGCACAAAAAGCGAGAAATTGTCACAAAGCATTTCCATTTCATAATAAGAAATGGAACCAAAATGCCAAAGCAGATTGTGTGTGCCTGTAACACACTTAAGGTTTTTGCCAAGCCTTTATCAGCTGTACAGCTGAAAGCTTCAATTATGTTCTTAATCCAGATTAAAAACATTATTACCAGATTACAAACACCACTCATGTTTAAATAGATCCTTAAAAAAAAAATAAAAAAAACAAACAAAAAAAAACCCCAACAACAACAACAACAAAAAACAACCACTCTGACAATTGTACCACTTACTAAACCAGGACCATATTACCAGTGTTCTATCTCACATTACTTCATCAGTTGATATCTTAAACAGCTTTTTTTCTCAAAAGCTTCAATGAATTTACATTTCAGCAATTAAATGCTGGACTGCTTATTTCTCTACTATACTGATCTTTTCTGGTACTTTTCAGCAGTATTTCAAAGTAGAAAAGAACACAGCCGCTTCCAGCACTACCCACTACTCTCAAATTGGTCTAGGCTTTGTCTTGACACTCAAAAGCCATCCACTTCTCTGCTGCTGGATCCTGCTAGGGTGAAGAATCCTTGAGTTCTTGGGACCATAGGGGAAAAGGCATCTAATACTTCAGAAAGCCATGCAGTATACACACATGCACAAGCACACACAAGCAGAACAGCTTTTCTAGAATTGACAGTTAGCTTAATTGTCTGAGGTTCCAGAAGTACCACTGTACTCAAATGTTTCACTTCTACCTCGTTCACACCAATTACAGCAGCCCATTAAAGCTACAGTGTGATCTGCCCCATGCACCACATGGGCACAATGGGGCAGAATTGTCATGTCAGCAGGACCTAGAAAGAATCTCTGCTTTTTTTTCCCCCCCATCACAGAAAGGTTTTGTACTAGAGAGACTTGAAAGCCAGCTGCCAGAAACAGATTTTCTTGAGGGGTCTCAATAGGTACAACACAGCATGGGGATAGCCACGATGAGGAAAGGGCACAAGAGCAACAGAAGAGGAAAATGTATTTTGCAAGAGCTTTGTGAAAGCATAAACCAAAGTAGTACCTAAAATACTGACATAAAATGGTCAACTGATATAATATGCAGACAGTGAGGCCAAGTGCCTGTTGTATGTTGCCATGGCCTTCATTAAAGATAAGACTGTGGCTACTGTGCAAATACTGCCACAGATTTGCTGCTTTAACCATTGAAGACATGAAATTGAAAAGCTTTTTCTTTCAGCAATTAAATGAGATCTTAATTCTTTGCATAAAGTATCTCCATTCCCCTCCAAATATCTAATTTAAGATCACAGCAGACATCTGAAAGGTCCTCAAATACGGTCCTTCTGGACAAACATAAAGCACAGCAGTTGCTGATGACTCAAAAAAAAAAAAAATCTGAGAGGCCACTTAAAACCAAAGGACTTTCTCCCACTACATCTTTTTTTTCCTGTGTACAATTATTGCGTTTAAAACAATACATGGGCACACAGCTCTCTGGAGACCACAGACCTCAGAATATATGGTATAAACATTCTTCTGTTTATAGAGTACAGGGTTGGTGGAAAGCCAAATGCAAGAGGCAATGGCCAAAAATGAAGCATATCTTGAATTTGAAATTCACTCGTATTGGTGTATTTCATAAGAAAGCTTGCTAAGGACTGGGTAAAAGTTTGATTTCAAAGGAAAATTGTCAGTTTCTAGAACTATTCTGCCTTGAGGCACATTGAATTTGGCTAGTGAATCCTCATTTAAAACACTTTGCGCCAGCTTTGTTTTTTAAATATCCAGAATAATTGCTAGATTTAAAGTCTAAAGAGCCTACTGGATGAGAAGAAAAAGATGGTTCCTCTTATTTTCCCAGTGCCATAAACCACAAAGACTGATCTATATAAAAGCAACTGATTTGGCTACAGAATGTTAAAAGACAACCTCCAACCTCCCTCCCTCGCCCCAGCCAAATCCAGAATGGTCGGTTGTCAGATACAAGGGATAGGACACTCCCAAAGGGGAGGATTCATGACAAATCAAATGCATCTTATGTAAACTGAATGGAAGAAGTATCTCAATGCACAGACGTGACTATGATAAAGAAATTCTCATTTCAAGCTCTACTGTTCATATCTTTGCAATGACTAAATAAGGACAAAAAAAGAGGTCGTAGTAAACACAGCCATTTTAACTTGCCCCTCCCTCCCAAATCAAATAAAAGCCAGGAAGGCCAGTTTCTCCTCTCCTTCCACATCCTGTTACTGTCTAGGAGATTTGAAAAAAAAAAAAAAAAAAAAAAAAAAAAAAAAANCACACCCCCCATATAAACAACGTGATGTATAAAACACCAAAAAAAGGAAAAAAAAACACAGTTAAGACTTTCTATTTCTATTCCTCCACTGTCTTCATTTCAGAAGTTACTTTATATATGTAACATACTTTCTAGATAGATGCATGTAAAGAACATATTACAGGCAGAAAATTGCCAAGTATGTGAAACCGTAAGTACACAGTGGTAGCACAAGAAACATGTGATTTGGAGGTGTCCAGCTGGCTTGACTTCTGGCTTAAGTTTCTACACTTCCTATTCACTATTCTCACTGTTTATTCTCCATATGTTTCAAATCCATTTCAGATTCACTATTTTCGTACAGCACAAGAAATCGAGTGCTTAATTCTACAGCCATTAATAAACATACCTGTGAACTACTTCTTTGCTCAGCTTGTCTTCCACCTCTAGAGAACGTCTGCGTTTTTTCTATCCAAGGCTTCTTCTGAGTTGCCTGGGAATTGACATTAGTCCAACCCGCACCAGCTGAAAGAGACAGAAGTGACCTCTATGAAAAATGAGCTAGTATGACAGAACATATGATAATGAGCACACAGGCCATGAAGACAGGGACACATTTTAACAGAAAATTCCCTGGAAACACTAAGCCTTATCTGCAAAAGCCTACTTCTGTAGCTATCTATTTCTAGCAAAATTGCCTTTGTAGAAAGTGAGATTACAGACATACAAATTGCCAAAACTGATCACTAACAGACAATCAGATAGATGAAACTTCAGGTTCGTATCTTCACCAACTTTCAGTCCAATCATAAATGACATCCACTAGCTTTTTCCACTACTACTACATTGTTTATTCATGTTACAATACTTCTCTACAAATTCTAGAAAGGTATTCAAGTGCTTTTCAAATAAAAAAAATGAGAGTTCCAACTCTGAGCTATAGAGAAGAGAGTGATTACTACTCATGTATCAACATAACCACAGTCCAATAGGGTAAGAAAGTATCAGAATAAAATACAACTAGTACAGAAGTACAACTTTGAATGCTTCTATTAGGAGTTTTCTGCTTTTTCTCCTTTGAAGCAAAGAAATTGTTAATAAATCATTAGCAGCAACTACTTATCCACCTATTCAGCAAGGAACTACAAAAAGGGGTGTAAGGGTGCCAAGCAAAAAAGCAGTAGAGCGATCCTCTGAAGTATCTGGCTGGAGTAGCATTCTTTAAGCAGACAGAGACTATACTTGGCAAAATGACCCAGCAAAACATGATACAGCCTGCGAAATAAAATATATATATTTACCTGTATTTATTGCTGGTTCTACAACCTGAAAAGGGAAAACAAATGTTTTAATAGTTTTTATTATGTATCAGGATACAACTACAGCTATACTATTCACTTGAGGCTACGCACATTCATTGCACAAGAATCTGGATTTCTTGACGTCACTGCTGCCGCCTGGTTATTGCCATGCTTTGGACTACAATAACCACTGTCACTGTCTATGTCTGCTTCACTTGCGCCTTGCTCACTGGAGGACTCTGCAGCAGGGTGAGAAGCTCTTCTGCGCCTGCCTTTTGATTTCCAGAGCATTGTAGAAGCACTCTCAGATAGTGACTTATTAGCTATATCTGAGGGAAAGTCTGCAAGACAGTAAAAATACAATTACTTGATAGAAGTAATTGATAAACATTAAGGGATAAACAATGAAAAAAATATATACCTTAGAAAAAAAGAGATGCAAAAAAGCCAAAGTCTTTCTATATGACAGCAATTTACCTTAAGTAAAATGAAGTTTGATGATATGAAGTAAATGAAGTTTAATGAATTGAAAGGAAGGTCTAGCCTTCTAACCATTAATAATAAACCGCAACAGGATAAAAGTTTGTTTCTGACAGAGGTTGACTAATATAGTTATGTTACACCCCTTCAGGAGCACCAAACTGCTGCAAAATTATAATCTGACATATTAAATAGGTCTATGCAAGCACCAGCACTTTCTTCATGACCTTTTGATCAGCGAAGACCTACCTTAGCAGCTGTCTGTTAAACAGGTCTACCTTGTTCCAGGAAACATGGTGACAGAAAGATGTGGTTCTATACATGTAGCACACACAGAAAATACTAAACAAGTTACCTGTTTGCTGTGATGCATCAACCAACAACACAATCTTTGATCTGTTCTCAGGACCCGATGAACTAGTCTCCTTTTGGGTTGCTACATTCTTCACTGGAGGCCGTTTATTTTTTATATGCGTCTGTAATTGTTGTTGCTGTTTTAAAAGATTAGCCATATATACACATATGATATGCAATTTGGCTCCAGAGTTGTAATCAAACTAAACAATTACTTGAAATTCTAACACTGTGTACAGAAGCGACATATTTGAAGACAAGAGATTAGTACATAAGTAATATGACAATCCTGAAGAGTGGGTTTATTAAACTTTCCTCCTTTTTCTGCGTGAACTGTATTATACTTCCACATCATAACAAAAGGTAAAGTAAGGTGAAAAGGTAAAGTACAGGTGTATTTTGTTCTGAAGAACTAATTCCAAACTCAAACCTAAATACAGGAGAGGTACTGCAAGGCCGGAAAGCCTCCCTTATTGCACCAGGAAAGTATTATAAGCTCACCAACCACGTTAAACACAAAACAGAAGTACTGGATAAGCATACAAAGAATATTATCCTGATTAACATATTTGCTGCCCACTTTTCCACCCATTGATATTACTGCCATTCATATTCTTGCTCAAATGAGATATGTGCTTCCCAAGTGACAGAATACTCTATGTTCTATGCAGTTCTATTTATTCTATCAAAGGGCAATCAGTAGCACGCTTACTTTTTGAATGACTGGTCCCCTGTTACTGCTCCGGCTTCGCTGACTTGACAGTGGAAATACCTGGCCTGGCGGATTAGGACGCTCAGTGCATTCTGTAGTAACTGTATTTACAGCACTTGCTGTTTGAAATGGTGCAGAATAGGGTGTGGGGAAAGGATGATAGAAACCCATGACCTGAGCACATGGTGCTGGCATCAGCTGGTAATACGTATATTCTGTAGAAACAGGTGGTTGAGCAGATATTATAGGATAAGCAAGGTATGGTCCTGCAGGATTCGGGTTAGGTTGCTGCCATCTGATGTCATTATTATATAGTGGAAACTGTCTGAAAAAGTCAAGAAGGAAAAAAAGGCTCCTGAGAAAGTTTTCCCCTCAAAGAACTTGAACGACCATCATGACCTGCTC
>VZSV01000026.1:5936048-5947172 GCA_013398735.1 Nothocercus julius | reverse complement strand
ATGTGTGTATATATTATATATATAAAATGTGCTAAAATATATAATACTCATGTATTTATTTCACAGACTCTTAGCTTTTAATAGTAAAGCTAAGTTGTTACAACATGCTAGAGTTGACAAATAATCTTAGAACATATAAAGGTTTGAAGTATATTCAAGTGATAAGGAAAGTTTTGCTCACACAGTACCTGTGTAAACTTAAACTTTTAAAATTTAACTTATTATATAAATATATCCATCTGCTTTAGACCTGCTTATTTCATTGTTTCAGCAAGTCAGAAAGCATATATAGCCTATAGACTTACACAGTATGAGCTGATAGATGGAACTGTAACTTTCACCAGCTAACTCAGGGCCAAACATTTGAATAGAGGGCAAGTTAGTGACTTCCTCTCAATTTACTCAATTTCTATAAAAATACAGGCCTTAAGAAGCACATAGAAATACAGGAATCTACAAACTTCCTACTGAAACCAGGTACAGGGACTTCCCATATTTTCACTAGCGATAGAACATACTACAAAAAGAACTTTCTGGAAACTGTGAACCCAATTCTTTTTCTTTAAACTTCAAGAGACCAGGAAACTCTCCAAATAGAAAATGTGAAGGCCCAAATATTAGAGAAAAGAAAAATGAAAGATGCATGGTAACTTTGAAGATTCACAGCATGCAGTTCCTAAAGAATTATTTTTCTTTTTATTCTAGTGCAGCAACATTATGAAGTGTTGGTCTGTGCAAACATTAAGTTTATCAGTATCAACAACTGAATACAAGAGATAGATACAAGGTGATCACCATGAAGGCTGATTATTCAGACAATAACAGATTTGGGCTAGAACACAGTTTCTAAACTCAGTGTATTATGACTAATAATGCAAAGAAAGCTAGTTAGCTAGACCTAGACTGTCCATTGCCAGTGTTAGCCACATACTGTTTCATCAAGGCAGGAGGAAAGGAGGACACCTGAGGCCTTGTTTCAGGCTCAAATTCAAACACATATCTCTTGACTGGCCCAGAAGGTGCAAGAGCACAAAAGTTACCTGGTGAGAATCTGTAGCAAAGGCAAGAAAAGGAACAAGGAATATGAGTAGAGGAAAGTACAGAAAAGGACATAAAAATGGGAGGGGTGGGGGTGGACACAAGATAGAATGGGACACAAACTTCATTCTCACCTCTGAAAGATGGGAAAATTAAACACAGTAACCAAAATGAATATATAATTGTCTTAAAAAAAAACCCACTTATCTGAAGTCTGGCTAAAGTTCAACCCACTTAAAAAGAAATTAACTGTGATAAAGACGAAAAACATGTTATTACCTATTGGATTGGTTTTCCTGTACAAATGGATAGCAAGTGATCAGGTAACTTGGAATAGGAGTTGGTTCCACACCATTAACTCCTCCACTGTCATTAGGAAGCGCCATTGGGATCATTAGTGTTTCTGGACCCTTCTTCTGAGGAATAAATGGTTCTACTTCAGCTGACAGCTTGACATTCTTAAGAAAAAGAGAAGGGAAAAAAAAAGTTTCATTAAACACAGAAAACATAAGTTACTTGGGAAAACTTAAAGACTCAAAGGTGTACAGCAATTAGCACAAGCAGCAGGCAGAATGACAAGACTGCAGGATTTCTTCAGCAAACTGAAAGAGGTGGGGAACAGTTTGCGAGTGCTTCTTCATCTGTCCAAATCAGAGGCTGCAGTACAGATGACCAACATTTAGCATTTGTATTACCCTTTACATTTGCAAAGTGCTAAACAAAAAAAAAAAAAAGCAAAAAAAAACCCACAATTAATTAAAACGAGACTGAAGTTCAGATCTCGCAGAGCAGATCTCAGCACAGAAAGCAAAGGGATTAGCACTGTAGGTGGAGCACAGTTGCGTGGGCTTTCGTAACTGAAACCAACATATGGAAGATGTAGTAATGCCTGCTCTATGTCACAGAATTCACCATGCTCCTAGACATTTATAAAAGATTTAAAAGATTTCAGCCACCATAGGTTTACTGCTAAAATAGATGCTGTATCAGAGAAGAAAAACCCACACACACTCCATCTGCACATTTTAGCATATTTTAAAGTGTTAGGAATATGATTAAGTTCTGCCATGAAGGAATTAATATGACTTAGATATAAGTTTTAAATAGTGCGTTCAAAGAAAATGATTTTCCTCCTCAGTCATTTAAAAAGGTATCTACAATAGATGAGAGCCCTTTTACCCACATTTCTAGTCTTGTATAGACTAGGTGGATCTTTTATGCAGAACAATTTTTAAATTGCTCTATTCTGCTAACTGAAGGAGCCCTAGTTCCACAGAAAACTGCATATCCAAAACACCCTTACATTTTATATTTCATTTTAAGTTACTTTTAGCTGAAAAGCATCTTTTTGTGCAAAGACTACAACTTCATTATACTTATCTCACATTCAGCTCCACATGGACTATCAGTTTCTAGAGAGGCCCTCACTAAAACAGGCAAGAGCTTTAAATTCCATCTGTCCGAGAAGCAATTCCAAAGGGCACCACCTAATTTGGACAAGGACATGCTCTGTTTTACAAATGAGAAAACATGAAAGTTGGGCCTGCAGAGGACAGTCTTATCTGCTACGACCTGTGGGACACCCACGTGAGCAGAAGCAGTTAAGCAAGCAGAGCTCAGGAGCGCAGGGACAGGCGGCCACATCCACCACGTGGTGGTCACCCCATGTCCTTGTGCTCTGTCAAGCCCACAATCCACCCTGAGACATTTCAGCTTTATTGCCAAAACCTGACTCTGTAAGCTTATTCAAAAGCAAAGTTTTTTTTTTTTTTTTTTGAAAAACAACATCTAAAATTTAGTGAGCCAAAGGTAGAATCAAGCAAATGGCTAAAACCACAAGTTACACTGCAATTCAGGTAAATGGATTAGATGAAAATGAACTGGTATCTTACCATCACATAGCATTTTAGAAAGAAGAGAAAAAAGACATAATTGAGACTGGAAAAGCTCCCTAAATTTCACAGAAGGTAAATATCAATAACTCGCTTCTGGAAAGGGGAGTAGCTACCAGTAACAGATGCAATGTACTTTTATAATACAGAAAGTCTCTCTCTATATGTAACATGTTATTGCAATACTATATTTTCTCTGTTTCAAAAATTTTGGGTGGTGAATCCTTTAAACTCTATATACGCCACACATGATAGCCACAACTCTAATTACAGAGGTGGTGGTTCTATAAAAGCTGCTGTGATGACTGGGAACTGCAACCAAACTTTCTTATAAAAAAAGTTTTCATTTTACCCTTACACTATCAAATCTGCTCATTTATAACTCCCTCATGAGATTAAAAACAGGGTTAGCTCAAATTTCACCATTAGTTATTCCCTGCAAACAACAATTCACTACCTGCTTCAAAAGCTACCAGATAATTTTCTATTTAAATATCATCCAATTATTCAAATACTGCCTATTTTGCTCAAATTATAAAGACAGGAGGAAGCTTCCCAGGTGAGACTTTCATTGGGTAACAGAGCTCTGTCTGCAGGGTATCTGCAAGTATTAACTTGAGATCAGGGCTTACATCCGTAACAACTCTAAGGACGGGACATTCTGCAAAATACAGTAACTGAGCCCAAAGCTTGCTTATAATTGAATTACTTAATTCTCCATAAAGACATGGAATTGGAGGTGGGAGGAACGTATTGAAAAGATATTTCTGGAGAAGTTGCTCTACCTTCAGACTTGTTGAAGTGTGAAGGGAAAGCAGAAATGTCCTCTCCACCAAAATGTCTCTGATTTGATAAGCTTAATTAATAAGGACATCACATAAATAAAATTGTAACACGGGAGATGAAGTTTTATTAGCAAGTAAAAGAGGAAAATAAATCATCTGTAAAAGGAGGCTAAAAGCAGAACTGAAGTAACAGGAACAAAAGCAACATAAAGTACTTTTCATCTAGTGACAGCATAGGCTCTGTCCCCTGCCCTTCCCCCCCCCCCCAAAAAAAAAAAAAGTGGTTAGCAATGACTGTTCTAAAGGAAAAAGCAACTAACAGCAGCAACACCAGCAGAAAAGCATGTGTCAAACTTTACCAAGGTATAAGAAGCAACATAGAGGTATCACTCCATGCTGTTAAACAAGGTCTGCCTGCGTTACAGCAAAGCAATCATCTCCGTAGCAATTAAAAGCATTTCTCGATCATTACATACTAGGCAAGAACTCCTTCTGGGGTAACTCTTCCCAGTTCCTGAAGCTACAGTCAGAGGAAGAGCTTGGGTGCAGTTACAGCAGTAACAGAACACAAACAAAATCCCTGCCTCAACACAGAAGCTTTTTCACCTCGAGCGTACCATTTAGCTACCTCATGACTCATTTACTCATTTGCAAAATTTCATGGCATTCTCTTCCACGTACAGCACCATGGTGACGAAAACTTAAAAACAAACAAACAAAATGGTTAAGGGTTTAAGTACAATGATCATGTAATAAGTCACAGGAATGGTGACGTTCAGGTCCCTCTTTGAAAGAGATTGTTTTCCCCCCCCCCCAATACAACTGAATCTACTCTGGCACAAATGATTTTGAACATCTAGGAGTAGACTGGCCTATAAAGCTGAGGAGCACAAACAGTCCAGCCTCATGGTGCAGTGAAATAGAAGCACAGTATTTTAAGTGCTGAAAACTTCCAAACAGTTATTCCTATTTTGCAGGTTAGCATTTCCCAGCAACACATAACTGAATTTTAGCCAAGGCATTAACTATAAATTGTTTGGGTGCTGGCTAAAAAAAACTGCCAAAACGTTTTATTTGCCATTCATGCTGGCCAAGACCCCCTGTTTTAAAGCGCTTCCCAGTCTTGCTGCCCCTTCTTCCACCATATTATTGCTGGTGACTGATGTGAAAATATGAAAGTCATTCCTTAAGAGCAAGTCACTTGGAGAATTCTCATTACAATTAGTTTTTGTGATTTTCTATTATATGTATCACCATTCATTATTAGGGAAGAGGAAAGAGTTAATAATAATTAATAATAAAGCTAGTAACAGAGAAGAGTCTTTCAGCTGGAGTAATTAAAAAAATTAGAGACATAACAGATGAAATCAGGAGCTCTATGACTCCTATTAAGTAGGCTGCTATAAATTCTTTGCTTTTTCACCACTTCAAGTGAAAATAACCTCTGTCTCTTAAGGTATCAGTAATATTTCTTATGGATTTTCTGTGTTACCATCACAGAATATTTGATGATTCTGGCAGTATTTTCAAGACCATCTTTTATCCAATCTGCTTTTATAAATTTAAAAATGGCAACATATAAAGTAACTGGAGAGAAAAGTACACGATTTCTTTAATTCTTCCAATATACGCAAGACTGTGCCTTTTATTTTTTTTAAATGAGGACAAAAAGGTTGACAAAGTTGACAAATTTAGAAAAACAGCATTTGAATTATTCTATTCAAGACATCTTTAATGATTTCTTTCCTGTTGACCTGTCTCTCATACAAGTAATGATTAACTCTTCCTATGACAGAGCAATTAACTGATCTACAACGGGTTGTACAGAACATGGTGATTAAATATCTAGGCTAGCTAGAGTGGTATGATAAAGATACAGCATATCCTACAGCCATTAACATATAGAAGTATATTGAGTAGGTATTTTTGCCTACTAAATTTTGCAAGTGTCATTATTTAAAGAGACAGAACTATTTTAGAAATGGTTTTATCCACACACCATAAACATCGTTTTCTTGTACAATTTTGTCCATACCTATGTCAGAGGTCTTTTCTTTTTAATTAAAAAAAAAAAAATACACATCCAAGCTACAAATATTATTGTTTAGTATTTAACAAAATACTACTGTTTAATACTAAATACTATTTAACAAAATATCACTGTTTAAATTTAGATTTTTTTCCTGTGGGCACTATGCATATGCTAACTCACCAGAAAAATAAATGAAAGTTTTGAGGAAGAAAGAATAGAAGCAAACTTTAAGAAATGTCTCAAAGCCATTTAACTAGCACAACAAAAGCAATCCTCAACATAGCTGACGTTCCTTATTTTCACTTTGGGGCAGAAAGCAAAATGACAGTCTAAAGTGTACAAACAACAAAACAAACAAAAACACACTTGAAAAATACTGCTTCAGGTTTTTTAAAGGGACTGCTAAATTACTACAAAACTTCCTTTCTACATGGACTACAACTTTGGAAGAGGAGACTACGGTTTATTAAGCCTAAAGAAAAGGCAGGGTAAAAAAATGTATTTAGTCAGGTCACACTGTTGAACAACCCAAAACATAAACAGAATTAACTCTCCAAATAGATTATCCTGATGTTTCAATGCATTTCACAGTTGGGTAGTGGTTTCATTTGACAGACAAAGGAAACAAAAGCAGGGCTAAGTAATTTGCCTAAAGTTATCTCCGTGGAATTTTTGGGGTTGCGGTTTTCTTGGCTAAAAGGAAGGACTGAGAAAGATTTAAAAAAAATATTAATAAAAGGGCATTTTGGGTCTCCTGGCTTCTAATATATCCCCAGAACAAAAGAAATTATATTCCCTTTTATAGTGTGAGAAGAGAAGGTTAAACAGAAAGAGGAAAAAAAAATAGTAAATACAGGTGGTGCCAATTTCTCAGCTGAGATTCTGCAAAGCCTTCCAGTTTAAGAAGCTCACTCCTAAGCTTCCATGGTTAGATACAAAAACATGCCAAAAAAGTTTTGTTTTTAATACCATATTGGCGTACTTTAGACTCAGTGGAAACACAATCAAAACAGAGGAAATAAGAGCCCTATTTTTAATCAGTCTTTGTTTTGTTTCACAAGTGATAAATACATAAAGAAAAATGCAAATATATCCTAAAGCCATTCCTCAAAGACTTCATCCATGCAATGAAAAGAGTGCCGATGAACAGAACATAACAGAATTGATCATGCCACTGGTTTATAATTGTAAACAAAGAAAGAGTTAGGGAAGAAAGATCAATCACAAAATGCTAGAGAATTTTGGAGAAAAACCTCCTACACTTATTTCTCCACAAGAGAGCAGTTGTGACACTAATCCATTCTCTCATTGCTCTAAGCATCACTGCTTACTCCACCCTGCATCCACTAAAGAGTCTTCTGCCATTGACACCAATACATCCAGGATCAGACCCTAAGCCAGTAACAAAAATTTTATGTTTTTGATCAGGCATTGTAAGGCAAATTTTGCTACTGTCATAAGACCAAACCTAATTTTATTTTGAAGTTTAACTTGCTCATGTTTATTCAGCCTCTCACATCACAAAGCTAAGCAAATTTTTTATTAAAATTGGCCTTGATAACCAAACTCCATTATGAATATAGATTTCTCAATTATAAATACAAATTTAAGAGATGAAGCAGCATCACATTTTTAATCAGTTGCTTATTAATGAAAGCATACTCCTTTAAAAGGAACCAAGATTTACATATAGGTCTCTTTTGTCTACATCCCCAGTTTTAATTTGCAAAATGTTCTACAGTAGCTCATTACATATTTCAGTCTAACAATTGCAACTCTTTCAAGACAGCATATATACTGAAGGGAGCCTTTGTTTTCTGCATAAAAGCTGCTGTGGTCATCAACAGCTGCAAAGACAGAAGATGGCACAAGCAGGAACAGACTGGTAAACTTTGTCCTATAGTTATGGTATTGCATATTTAATCTTAGAAAACTTTTTGTTCATTGTAGCTTAATGTCATTCAGCATTTTTCATTAAATGGGATCTCTGCAGCTTTGCTCTCTTAGGAGAGAACACTTGGGTATCTATGTTACCATTCACAGGGTGAGAAAATAGACACAGATGCTGCATTTCAGAGGGCTATAAAAAAGTCAGCTGTTTTACTGTCTCAGGGTCTGGAAACAAGAATTCTAATCACAAATGTAACAAAAACATAGCTCCAATACATTGTTTTGACTTTTTTTTTTTTTAAAAAAGTCAAATTTAAGATTTCAATATTAAATAGACATTTTAGTAGTAAGACAGGCCATATTTCATCTATTTTAAGATAAACTTCGCAAATATGGAAATAAATGTTACTATAATTAGTCACTTCTAAGTGGCAGATACTTCAGGAATGGTAAATATGCAGTCCAACTGGAAACACCAGCAGCAGGCCATTTGATGCAGCACACAATATAATCCTACTCTATTGAAGTTAAACATAGTAATTTCAATGTAACCCTTAAAAGAAATACCCTATGAAGTTAGTGCCTGCCACTTCTCTAAACTCCCATACATAAAGCTTTCCTTTTGTAGAAGTATTGTGCTCTGAAAATAGCAAAACTAAGTATATATTTAAAGATTTGGGTTTTTTTCTATGTACACAGAAAATAAGCAAGCAGACAAACCTGACCCAAGTTGTTTCTTTTGAAAGTCAAAACAATAATATTGTAGGAAAACAGTGAAAAAAGATTGACACTTACAAATGTTAATTGAAAGCCTAAAAGCTACCAACATAATCCTTCTCTTCACCTTATTTAGTTTACAGCACATACATATACATAAATAAACTTCAAAATTCACACAAGTAATATTTATAACAGGGCTTTCAAGTCTATGCACGAAAGTTATCAGTACAGGCCACACATATAAGCAGGCTTCATAATCTCCATAGACCAGCCAGTGACAGATAAATAGAAGACCAAAAAACTTAAAGACATTCATGTATCATAACAATGATAATTATATGCAGTAGAGATTGCATTCTCTATTAAGCTAGCAGAAGTCTCTCACAAAAACTCCCATTATTCTATACTGTAAAGATTCAAGAGAAAGTAATATGCAAGGTATAGAACTGAGCCGTTAACTGACCATTTTAGTCTCTTTTGCAGATAAAGGTTTTGCCTTGAGTAAGAAACACTGAAGAAACTTGCATAGTGTAAAGTGTGCAAGACACTGCCATCAAGATCTACTTAGATAGCAAGTACCTTATGTCTGCTGAGTAGCAAAGGCAAGCAGAACAAATAGTATTCCCATCTTTGAGCAATATAATACCAGATATAGGTCATTGATCAGACCACTGATTTTGCAACTTCAACTAATTTCCCAACTACACTAATGGAAGCAGATGGCTCAATCCTAGGGATAAACAAACATAATACTTAAAGAATCGAGATGCTGTACCTTCCAGAGGGAAAGTTCTTTCTCTTTAGTTCTCTACAACAACCAGCTTCAAAGGGGGGGGTGGGGATGGGGGGAGCAGGAGAAAGGTGCCAGATGTCATATGATGAGTTTCATCTTCACAGGAAAAAAATAGCAGTTAACTACCACTGCCACCCAGATATGTTTTAAATGTAACTAGTCCTGATATACAGGACTAACCTTCTGTGCGCATTACAGAAATCACAATAGAGCCTATCATACAGTAATAAGTTCAGAACAACTGTAACCCATTTTCCTCTATATCAACTGCCACAAGATCACTATGCATATTTTATCAAAGAAAGTCATACCAGAATTTAGTTAACAGAAACCTACAAGGCAACCTTTTTTGAGGGTTGAAGAAATTGAAGGTTTGAAGGTTGAATAAATTGAAAGGCAACCTACAAGTGACATCTTTTTGTCATTTAGGTGTCCAAGGGAGTTCTCGGTGCACAACACCTCACATAGATTTACTGAGACAATAACAGAAAATTCTGTTCAAATACATATCTATCAAAAGCATTCACAAGCTCCCCTCAAAATACTATGCTTTTACATAGCACAATATTCCTACTCATTCATATTCTAATTTCACAGTAATTATTCCTATCAATGAGGACAGTAACCAGACTGTGCGGCTAAGTGAGTAATCCGGGGAAAAGGGGAGAAGATAAGTAGTGTTCTCACATGTATTGCATGACACCTGATAAATGAATATTAAAGCGTGCAGACATGTGCAGAAAGGAGCCTGGATCAAAGGGGAAAAAAAAAAAAAAAAAAAGATAGCAGCTAAAACTGATGCAATCCTACCAACCATTTATACTGATAAAGGAGACTGCATTCAATTCCAATTGCACAAAAAGTTCAAACCCAATACGTTTGGGGTTCATCTAATCAAGACGCTACTGTATAATAAGAAGACAAAAGCAACAAGAGAGTTGAATCACATTAGGAACTTATCAGCTATTAATTATTTGTCTAGAAGCCTTCCTAGCATACCAGAAACCAAGAGGACTAGATATGCTGCAAATAGCATAAACAAGATGGTTCCTGCTTCACAGAGCTTAACTGCCCCCTGAGTCAAAATATTAAAATTAGTTAAGATAATCATGCTAGCCGCTTCAAGACTTTACACTGTGAATAACAAAAGGCTTCTTGGCTCTTGCAGGAGCCATTTTCAACAAGTGAAAAGGGAACGCTTTGACAGGGGCATGCGCGTAAACCTCTGGCAATGACGAGCTCGGGCAACAAAGAATATAAATATTTCACAAGTCTGGCTATTTCACAGGACTGGCTACAGGGGAATCAAAGGAAAACAAGGAATTAAAACAAAAAAACAGACTAATAACTAGACTAAAGGAAATTTTACAGTGCAAGACCAGTTTCTCTACATGAGGGCACATAAGTATCCAGGAAGAAAGAGGAAAAAAAAAAAAAAAAAGGCAATAAGAAAAAAATATCTAATTAAAAACCTTATTTGTCAAACTGGAACGTCTAGCAGATAAACAGTAACATGGCGCAGTGTTTACTAACTTCCTTAAAACACACGTACAAAGCAAAAAGCAAGATGTTTATGGGAGCACTTTGCTCCTCGGCGTATGTTTTGCTACAGGGGCTCACGTCACTTCACCGACTGGCCCTAGTCCTGCCAGACCTGCTGCTGGTGGGAGGAAACACCTGAATTCAGCACCCAGATACGCAGCATATGGATTTTGAGCACAGCTTTCTGCGAGCCAGAAGGCCACGACGAGCAGGCAGGTTGCTTGGGGGGAAGTCACCACTTCCAGCGGCACCTTCCAGGGCCGGCCCTGCCGGGCAGGGATTTCGTTGCGCAACGGCACCTAAGAGCTCCCTAAGTCTCCGCTTAAGCTTCTTACAGCCCGAAGGGTCTCGGGCGACGCAAGGGGATTTGGGCGCCGCGCTGCGCGGCCCGTGGGGGCCGCCGCTTCCTCCCGCCCCGGCCCGGCCCGCGCG
>VZSV01000026.1:5905272-5935577 GCA_013398735.1 Nothocercus julius | reverse complement strand
CGCGCCGGGGCCCGCGCGGCTGCCCCCAAAATGGTGGAGCTGCTGGCGGCCGCCGCTGTCACCTGCACGGGCCTCCGCAGCGCGCGGGGAGACCTGCCCGGGGCGGCAGGTGGCGGCCTGGGAAGGACCTGGAGCTTGGGGCAAAAAGCCCCGGTTTAGTTAAAAGCCAAAAGCTCCAACCGTTGCGCTGAGTTCTCAAGTTGGGCCCAGACGGGAGGCCTCGTGTGCGATTCTGTGATTCACCATTCTGTGATTCTGTGTCCCCGCCAGGGCCTTGTCCCTGTCTGTCACCATGGGGAGAAGAGTGACCATCAGTGGTGCCATCAGGCCCCATGTGGCCCGTTCAGCACCTGGCCCAGTTGCGCAGCCAGACACCCTGGTCCTGCCCGTGCAGCACCAGCACAGCGGCTACCACAGGGGAGAAGCGCAGGGCGCCGGGCCTGGCCCTCGCACCGGGCCTGGCCCTCGCGCCGTGCGGCTCCTCTGCTGCCCCGGCGCCCGCGCGGGCTCCCTCACAGGCTCCGCGCGCAGCCGCCGAGCACGGCGAGCGGCAGCTGGCGCTGCGCAAGCTGGTGCCCCGCAGCGACGCTCCTGCGCCTGGGCGCCCCGTGTCACCGTCGCACGTGGCGTCGAGCGAGCACGGCTGGGGTCTGGTCTAGCACGGAGCGGGCACTGATCTGCAGCCCTGCTGCTCGTGTTTGTATCAGCACTGCCAGGCCCCATCACGAAAACTAGGGAGTAGTAATAGAATAAATATCTGCGTGAAAGTGGAACACAAAGCGCACCCTGGGTCAGGATCTTGAGTACCTCTGAGTAAAACATATTAATAAAAGAACCAGGCTTCTGCCGTTCTTGTGAGAGATAAGTGGCATAGTTTAAGAGAATAGTAAGCAAAGCCTCTATCTTATTTGACATAAATTTAAACTACCAAAAATGTCTTTATGGAGCTATTTTGCTGTAGCTTCCTAGATTTAACCTTTATAATTCTTTAATCTTTCCAGAATTATGTTCATTATGCTATTGAACCATGTATTCTAGTGTACAAACATTTTATATCTTGATTTAATGCACATAATGCCTCTATCTGTGTTTTCTTAGGAGAGCTCGTCATCATTAAAGCTTTATATATAACATTTTGAAGATGGCTATTACATTACACAGCAAGATCTCATTTTGTAGACAGATCATCTGAATGCAGAAGTTGATCGGACTGTTACTGCCTTCTGTGCTTTTTCACATCAGCAGGAAGATCAGCAGGATCACAATATAAGTTTAACTTTTGCCCAGAAGTCTGCAGTATCACTTATATGGCTTCAGTTTTCTTAGGGTTGCAGCCAGCGAAATCAGGCCTTACCTATCATACGGGAAAGTGAAAAAGGTGAAACTGCAACGCCAATGAAATCTAACTATAGTATTTCCGTTGACTTCATTGAGGCCAGTGTTTTAGCACAGATTAAGAGAACAGAAGGGCCCTGGTTGACATAGAAACTGCCTGTTAGGTGGAAGAGCCACTGAGCTTTGCACCCTTCATACATGCTTCCCTGTCCCCGCACCTTTCTTGATGAGACTAGTGGAAATTTCATTTTGGCAAGTGGTCACACCATCCTGGTTTTCAATAAAATATATGATGTTAGCATAGTAATGGTCTTCAGCAGAACCAACACAGTGTTCATAACTTCAGGAAGCTGTTTTAAGGTTATTGTAATAGAGAGCTTAATTGAGGTTATGATGCTGCACTCCCAGGGGCTTTCATACAATGACATTTGTTCTTTCAACACAAGAAGTCATGAAAGTAAAACCAGGGAGTATGCTGGTTATATTAAAAACTTTCAGTTGATGCAATTAAACTCACTTTCATCATCCACTGATGAACTTATGAGATGTAAATCCATAGATAAATAATTATGAAATATTTCAATAAGCCACCTGACCTAGATCTCCATGAATCGATGTACCCCTAAGTGAAAGGTATTTTAATCCCAATAGTTTAATATTTTACTTATTTGTGCTTAATTAGGCCAACTTACTTAAAATCTAGTCACTTTTCATCTCCTAAGTAATGTGGGAGAACTTGCCTGACTGGACTGAAAACTCAGTGAAAAAAAAAAAAAAAAAAAGCCTGACTGGACTGAAAACTCAGTGAAAAAAAAAAAAAAAAAGCACTGAAACAACGGGCCCAATTGTCTTCTTGTATTAGCAAGCCAGAATTTCAGTGTGGAATGCGGCTTAATTTGTCCAAATTCATGCTGACCATGGAATATATACTATGACTTTTTTTTTTAAGATAGTTGCTGTATTTCTTTCCAAATAATGACTCATTATGGCAAGGCTGTTCATTATAAAATCCTTCTTTTGTTCCCAAGATACATACCAACATAAAGGTCACACTTGAAAGGGCTGTTATGCATACTTAAACAACAATAACAAGAAGTTCTAAGATCTAAATTGGGCAGTGACTGAATAGATACCAGATCTACATAAATCTTTACAATATACATAACACAGAAAGTAATGCTGAGTGACCTGAATGGCCACACAGGTGAAGAGAACTCAAAGCTCCCATAAAATTTAACTCTGTGTTATCACCAAAAAGGAAAACATGGCAAAGTACTCAAAACCAGTTATATCAGATGCTTTCTCTCTCTCCATAGCTGCTACAACTATGCCGCGATATCTGATTACATCATCATCTTTTTTTATTGAGTATTGTGTAAGTGAACTCAACAGTGTTACCAACCTTAAGGAACCATATCTTTAACAAAAAAAATAAAAGCCAGTCATTCAATATAAACACACTAATAAGTTCAGTAGACACTTTTTAATTTTCAGTCCCATTCTAATATCTGGCAGTTTGTGAATAATAAAAGCTACTTCCTCCTTTTTTTTTTTTTTTTTATTGCCACATGAAGAGAAATAACTTAGTTTAGACTCCATTTTTGTTTTTTGCTGTCCCAGATTCATGTTGTTGGTGTCCTCCATGGTCTTCAGGAAGGATGCCTCCACTACCCTTCTATGTAGCAATAAACTGAACAACTTTTTAGGAAAATTGCAATCGGCTCCCAGTAGCTTCAAGCACCACCTGTGCTTCCAAACTATCTCAGCGGTATGGAAAGGCACTTCACAATGACTCTGAATTCCAAATTAATGACAGAATTACAGGTAAGTCTGCAGCACGAACATAGCTACTCAAACTCCCTCCAAACGCAGGCTCTATTTACATCCAGTGGGTAAAAAGCTCTACAAAACACCTAAGGATGAGTGTGCCTGGCAGCTCCTCATATTGAAAGCTGAGCACGTGTATAAACTTAATAGCACTGACATATAAATATGAAAAGAAGGGTTGCTCAATAACAACCCGTCCACTCCGGCAGTATAAGTAGGTTCAGCCTGAGCCCCACAGCAGCACTGGCAGATTAGGGGCGTGCTGCAGTGAGGGGGCAGCAGGAATGAAGCTTAGTCCAAAATGACACAGCTTTACTAGATTGGGACAAAAATCCTCAGTATAATTGCATGTTAGGAGACATGAGTAAAGACAGCAAAGCGTGTCTTGGCAAAGAAACTTCTGTATCTGATGTGGGGCGATACAACGTGTAACACCCTGCACAGGCAGCTAGAGGCAAACGCAACAGGGAACTTCATGCAATTTAAGTGGGAAGGTGGCACTAGGTGTGACTGGTCCACAAATCTGAGAATCACGATTCTGATGGCAACTTGCAATTACTGCTAGGCAGCAGTCAGAGCAAGCACAACACTCCCACTGCCAGCAGCTGCAAAGTGGCTTTAGAGACAACCAGGACAGATCCTGCCTGTAACTCTTTGCAATCTTGCCAGGATGGGATTAGCCTTTACTCTTGCTATAAATCTTAAAGTTATTAAGAAATTAAAATTTCACACTAAATATGCAACTATTGTCATGCAGATGCATTTTGCAATCCACCTTTCCACTCATTTAGAAGCATTTAAGAAGGTGATAATCCTATCTGTCAACATCTTAATGCTTAACTGCTAATATTTAGCTGTAATGTGATACTTTGTCTAGTTCTCTAACTTAGGCAATGTCTGGGTTTCCTGCCTTTTTTTTTTTTTTTTTTTCTGGAGGAGGGGGCACTTTGAAAATAATAGAATAGCAGTTAAACTTTACAGTCACTATTAACAAGTGCACATGGACATATACTTCAAACACCTGCAGCAGCTCTGAGGAAGAGAGGTTCTGTCCAGAGCAATGCCACTTGACTGCTAAGCCACACATAAAGAGTTCACACTTACGTAAGTTAGTTCACTTTCCCTCAAAAGTAAATCTGCAAATGCAATTTTCAAACGAGATTTTTTTTTTCCAGCTGACAATTTCCAAGTAATTACAGGAATCAGTGTTTTATTACCAGACCACAATCCAAATACCTTAGTTGTATTATTCTATAAGATGCATTTCAACAGCCTTGCAGTTTTTATTTTCTGTTTTGTTGAATTGATTTCTAAGCCTATTTAAAATGAAGGGAAAATTAAATCCTCACTATGTCATTTTGTCATATTCAATCCATTGTAAAGCATATTAAGATGAGAAAAGAATTTCGCCAAAGTATATTTGCCAATTAAAAAAAAAAATCTCATATGCACACACACATCCTTTTGGACTTCATTTGCATGAATGAGGTTCATGCTCAGTTTTAATCCATAAACTGCCAGCAACTCAAATGAAAGATGTGTGTGCATGTGTATATATTTCTATGTATGCACAGAGACACAAAAGATTACAGTGGCCATTAAATTACTCTTTTGCAAACAGGTAGCATTCCTGGTACCAGCTCATGTTCCAGTTTGTCTTGTACCAACAGCAGGAAAGGAAAATGTGGATAAAAACATCCCAAGAGTTGGAAAATTGTCTATGAAAATTATTGACACTTCCAGAAATTGAAAAATTGGAATTGAATTGAGGAATTCGGTGAGGCTTCTTAAAAGTCAACTGTCTGTCTTCATCTGCTTACTTAGTTTTCCTGACAAGGTAGAAAGGACAGTTTACTAGTTCAGGGACAGATGGACCCGGCTGTAAGTGGCCTATGGCAGCTACTGACAATGCTGCAGGACGCGTACTACCGGGCTTACAAAGTTGGGTGACAAAACAGCTCCTCCGTATCTCCTCACAGACAACTCTCATCTTGCAGGTTAAGAACTATGAGAACACCAAAAAACAGGAGAATCCCTTAGGGATTATACAAATCAGAGGCTAAGGCACTATATGCATGAGTAGGAAACAAACTATGCCAAAAATGCATGCTAACTTGTTAGAGGTACTCATGCATTTTCTGTGTAGAAATACACATTAGTCTCACTGTTTTTCAAACTAATAGTACTTCACTGGTTGGACTAGTCTTACTACAATTAATCTTTGTGACTAAAAGTTAGGAAAAGGGGACTAACTAGATAGGACAAGATTTACTTTACTTACTTACTCTGATTTGTTTCTTGAGAAATCCCAATGCCCCTCCCAAGAACACACCTGGATGGGACAGGCTATCTTACTTAAAACAGGCAAAGTCAGAAAGACTTGTTTTTTAAACAACACTAAGTTTATGCTCAGTTCTTTTTTTCCTCCTTTAGAGGAGATGAGTTGTTCCTTCCCACAGAAAGGGTGGCAGGAAATGGCAGAGAAGAGAAACATGCTGAAACCAGCTGTCACAGTCTCCTGTCTCGAGGGAAGGAGAATCTTGCAAGAGACGTTATCCAAATGGGTGCCCTTGGATCTGCAGAGAAGCCGCCCAAGGCTTTCAGAGGAGGCTGTTAGGCATCTATGCAACTTACTGTGCAGTATTATACATGAATTTGATTTTGCTAAGTCCAGTTTCACATCACCAAATTTTAGTGAATTTTTCCAAGTAAAAAACTATGTCATACATTGTAAAGAAATGTAATAAGAACAATGTGTTTTATTGTTATCTACAGATATTTTTGAAAGAAAAAAAATGTAAAAAGACCTTTGCACGTGCTTAAAAACTAATTTCAACTTGTGTTCGTATTTTCCTCTTATTTTAGGTGACCAGATAAATTTAAAACACTTACTGGTGTTTTAACATTTTACTGCATCAGGAAAAGGAGAAATGCTCACAGAGATTCAGCATTATGTTATTTACGCAACACGTTAACTTAATCCTTAATTGATACAAGAAAAATAATTTTACTTACGTTGACAACTACAGATCAAAATGATTTTCTGCAACGTGTAACTTTCAAATGAAAGTTGACGCCATCCGACTTAAAATGTATGCTATTAACTATTTAAATCCTGTCCTAGAACGAACATTTGGTTTACCATTCTATTTTATACATAGGTGAGAGACACGTGCGCTACAGGAGGCTTTTTTATGTTTACTTTTTCATTTTTGTGGCAATAATTGCTCTACACACCTATTTTTCTTTCTACTGCAACTGTGCATGGCACAGCTTTTTGCACTATTTACATCATACCATTACCTTTAAATTGGAGTATTTGCACTTATGGAAGAAGTGAACATGCAAAATTTCTTTTACTCCTCTGAGAACCACAAGAGAATATCTCTGTCAGAGAAATTGTCCAAACAAGCCGTCACAGGAAATACAGTTGCTGTGGCCAAAACCACACAGCTCCATTTTAAATAATGATCCCAAAATCTTGGGACACTGAAGGTCTATTACATGACTCAAACAGTGGATCTGAAGGAACTCAAGTACAAGCAAAGGTTTGGGAGGGTATGGATTGCACCGTTACTGATGTCACTGTACTTGGTGTCACCCCACTCCATATAGATGGTGCAGAAATTCTTCTGTTGCTTTCAAAACCTGTTTCTATTCATACACGATTCAAGAGTCAAAAAGACCACAATCTGGCCTAGTTGGTCAAAGAAAGACAACAACCAGGGTCCATGTTTCTACTCCCGAAGTACTGCCTGACAATCGTGTATTCTTAAATTATCAAAATCAAGAATATTTTCCTGAGAAGTGCCACCTACCAATATCAGCTAGATGGGACTGTAAGAGCTTGGTTTCTTCCAAGATTAATCCGGTAGCAAGAGAGCTACGTGTCAGGTTTTAATCTAAGTATTTGTGGTTACCACTTTAAGAAAATGAAAAGCATACCAATGTTTAGATTTAAAATCTCCATAAGTGAGGATGAAATAGTACATATTTCTTAAAATTTTTAAAGTAAAAATCAAGTATAATGAAAGCACATCAAGAAACAAACTGTACAATTTCTGAACTGCACTGTTTATTTTGCTGCTTGAAACCTAAAGTGACAGTATGCCACTATAATTATGGGGTTTCTTCTAAACCTTTACTACACTGCAGGTACAGAAATATACGGACACATTTTTGGAGAATTGACATTTTGCAAAATGCAGCAAACATTTCAATTTATACATGAGAAAAGGAAGTGTTCAAAAGGGTATGCATTTCAAGTTATTGCAGGTTATTTCTGTGAGAGAATTTCTGCAGGTAAAACATGTTTAAATTTAACCAACAGTAACGTGTCAGTGTATTTAAAATCATGACAAAAATCTTCTCTCTGGTCATTAATTGCCCTTGAACAAATTACTATGATGTTGTATGTTTAGGGCAAGATGTCAATACAGCATAAATCCCGTGGCATTTTGGTTTTCTTCTGGAGATTAAAGCTGTTTTTTTCTTGGGATAAATGCAGCAGCAAAACACAAACCAGCTGATCAAAAAAGCACTTCTGCCATAACTCCAATAATTTCAGGGCACACCAACCGACAGTAGTTTTGCCATTCCCAGTTCTTTTAAGGTTTACATCACTGCACTGTTGCCTTAAGTACGTTTTGTAAAAGCTTGTTTTCGTTTAGGCCAGCTTGCTGACTACAGCCTGGTTGAGAGAATTTAGTTGGTTGGTCCATTTATCTAATGCAGTATACCGTGCACCGCCTCTCTTCTGATGATCCAGTTCAAGGAGCTGGTTGACTTGATCAATTCGGCCATGTATAGTGCTATAAATAATTAAATAAACGAATATAAATCTCTAATGCACATGGAAATAGAAGCTAATGATAAATCAGAGATAAACAAGAGGTCTTATAAATAACATAGATGCATTTCAGAATTTAAGTTTTTATTATATGCTGTCACATGTAGTACTGCCTATTTAACTGTCATCATCACTGGAAATCAAATTAATTTAGTAGACTATGCATATATATGTATTATATATAATAATCTATAACTGTATCTACAACCCATGCATAAAATTTGGAGCAATTTAATGTTAATAGTTCTTTTAAGACAAGGAATCATATATATATGCAAATCTCTGTAAATTACATATATAGGTACATAAATATATTACATAAAATTAATGTAAATATGTGCCACTCAATCTCTCTATATAACCTTATTTGCTCACAGCTTACAAATATACTAGACTGCTCCTAAGCCAAGCAAACCCAAAGAATAAATTCAGTATCATTATTTTTTGGGTTTAGAATCAACTGGCATTTTGATCATACACATTTTTTTGTTGTTTCTTGTATAGTTTGACTGTTTTAAAGCAATTAATTACTAGAACTAAGTACATACTTATCCAATATGCACTGCACAAGCAAGCTTTCCACATCAGCTACATCTATGTTTAACTCCTAAAAGAAAAAAAAAAAATCATTTTATTATTTTTGCAACATTAAAGCCTTCCCATCTTTATTTTTATGTAGAGTTCACTTCAATTACTATTTCTATAATTACATAATAATAATAACATACAAAAGTTTTTACACTACAAGCATAAAAACTGTGCTTCTTTAATACTTCATAATATATTTTGAAAAGCCACCCATTGTTGCAAGAAAAATCAGAGACTATAAAAAGACTTACAGGGGATGAAAACAATCCTATTGTCATTTACTGTTTTTCAATTTTGTTCTTTTCTGCTTAGAGAATGAAATCTGTGGTTTTGTCTTATAATCTATTTGTTCTATCACTACAGTTCCATAGTTCTTACAAGACAGACATTTGAGGATATTTTTTAAACAAGAGGTTTTAAAATTTGGAATTTTATGTCCATAAAATTTGTGTACAGTTAGGAACTACGCAAAATATTTTCTACATTTCCCTTCAGAAAAGCACTTTCCTACACCCAGTAGAATACACAGAGTAGTTTAGAAATGTATCATTAAAAAGCCTTGAAATGATACTTGACATTTTGCACTGCAAAGCCATCAGCACTACATTAGTTTTGATTATATTTTAGGTGTTCTGTTTCAGGAAGTGCTTTATTTATTTAAGAGCTGTTTACTCACAATTAATCATTTACTTAAGCAAATGCAAGGCCCCACTGGCAAATACCTTAGAAATAAAGGGAATATGTATTCTCGTGTAAGGCTTAATTAATTTTATAAGCACTTGTGTTCTGATGTTTCGCAAAAGCTCTGCAAGAGAAGAAAAAAAAATTGTAAAAAATAATTGTACTTAAATAAAGTCGCAATACAGTTCCATCTTTATCTCTTTCTATATTCTAACTACCATGATCTTGTAAGGTAGCCAAATATAAATTAACATTGTAAATTAACAGAGAAAGACCTAGATCCATTTTTACTTAACTGGTTACACAAGGAATGTTCATATAAAGCAAACTAATACTGAAGACTGGATTATGTATCTCAATAAAACTAATGGTATTAAAACAACTAGGCAAGATGTGTAAACATTAAAGCCACAAACACACATTCCATCTCAGTAGGCAGTGAAAAAGCTGAGAATATTTTTTTTTCCCCCAGATGCTACTGGCAGACCACTGTCAAATAATGGGTAAAGGTTCATCTGTCCTCTTGCTTTCCATTTCTGCTGTCATTCTCTCCTTAAGCATCCATCTCTTTAATCCTACAGTCCTCCCTACCAGACTTGGAAGTTCACCAGTAGTCGACACGTAACAGCAACAGAGGAGTTATATTTAGTTTCCTCTGCTCATCTGCTCTTTTACAAACAAGAAGCCTAAGAAAACCCGGTCTCTGGATTTAACTCTCCTCTTTCTTGCAGCCATCCAGATAACTGAAGCAGCAATACCAAATAAGTCCCACTCTTCAGATGTCAGTACTCCTCTGAAAAACTGGGCACTGTCTGCAAGTCAAGAGACTTTTAAACTCACAAATAAATGACAAACTGCAGGGGGGACTTTGTTTTTGTCTAACTGTTAATGGAATTGATGAACATGTGTTATTGTGTTCCCCTGTTTTACAATATAGAGCTACTATAAATCCAGACTTTGTTTTCAACATATACAATTGTTTATCTTATTAAATGTTTTATTGCTACACATTTATTGATGTGCCTTCATTACACTGTCTACATATTATGTTTTTGATCTGAGGCAGAAAGTTTATCTTACAAAATAGTGAATATTTTACTGTTGAAACTGGTAAGAACAACCTTTGCAATTAATGAAGGTTTCTTTCATTCAATCTTTCAACAATGTAAAAAAAACAAATCAGAAAAAAATTCACCTAACTTAAAGCATGACATCACAAGAGATATCTTAGAACATTAGTTCTTGCAAGAATTTTCTTCATGACTCCTGCAATTCACAGCAGTCATTCCGTCTTCTAGGATGGATGTTTTCCCTGACTAATTTTCAAGGAAGACCTTGGAAACCAGTAAAAGAATTGTCTGTAACTAATAATAATAAAAAATACTCAGCACAGAGAAAATAAATCTTAAAAGATGCAGGACAACAAGCAGAGAAAAGAAAGGATTATGACAGCCTGTGAAAATACCTTCAATATGTTCCCTTATGAAGGGATCATCCATGATGTTGCTGTGATTTGTTTTCAGAATCTTCTCAAATTCAGTGATGTCATTATTCTGATAGGCACTTCAGAAAATACAAGATTGCATTATTATTTTAAAAAACAAAATAGTCTCATCAAAAGGCTTCATTCTCTATCATCTTCATAAGGAAAAACTGTTTTCAATGAGATGCCACAGAAAAGATCTTTCTCCTGCTTCCTGTTTTGTTAGCACATACGGAAGTTCAGAATGATCAGTTAGTTCTTTTGCAAGTGTGCATCTCAAACCATTTTAGCTTAATAAGCTATTACTGAAAAAAAACCTAAAAATAGACATTCTTGGATAGTATCATTACTCAAATTTTGGCACAAAGATATATTTTATATAACAAACAGAGAAGAGGGATTCAGAGGGGTTTTGTCAGTGCTGCTTTTAGAAAGCTGAATTTAAGAAAAAATAGGCTTTTTGGACTAACTGAAAATAAATTTGGCATAATATTATTTTTTAAATTTATAGTTCATTCTTAGTATCCATAATATCATTTAACTACTTAATATTGTTATCTAAATGATGGTTACAGAAACGGATGGTTATCTAAATGATGGGTTTGGGCACCACAATTTTAAGATATGAATGATAAGAGATGCTGAAACAAAACCATTTTCTTAAAGATAATGGTCTCACAAATCAAATCTATCATCTTTTCTTATAGGGACAGTCAGTCACAACAGAGAGTATACACTAATCAATGAAGCTTACACAGAAATTTAATTATATTAAGCTATATGGCCAATGAGGTTCTGTTCAATACCTGCCTTAAATTTCTGTTTGATATTAACCCTGAATATTTAAAAAAACATATATTCCTCCTACATAGAATCTGTACATTTTCAAATTGTTTTTAAACTGGTCAAGAAAGACAGCCTGTAAAAGGGGCAAGAAAAAAAAAAAAACTAATTAAATTTGGAATGTTTATTAATGGAGTTTATAAATGCACTTACAGCAGTGGAGAGAACTATATCACAGGGAACCAATACATTTTACTTCATATATTAAATGGAAATTTGAATAAGTATATTTTATTGTTTATTCTAGAAGTCTCTCCTTATAATACGCCAAGGTTTCAAGTGCCCTGTGTAGAGCACTGGAAGAATTAAAACCATAACTGTAATCGTTGGAATTGATTTATCTTCTGCAACTTTCTTATCTGTACCGTTTTAATTGCATTATTAATTTTAAAGAAGCCATTATATTCAAATGTCAAGATAAAAGATATCAATTAGGAGCATGAATAAAATCAGATTGGGAAAGGCCATCTGGAGTTCCTTCTGCCTCAAATTCACATGAAGCTATGAAAGTAGAAGAGACATGTCTAAAATGGAATTATTGGAAATAGTCTGTTAATAAACTGCCAAATCATGTACTCATTATTATGTCAATAATGAGCAAGCATCCTCAGTTTTAGAAATTATTTGAGTGTATACAATGGTGGAGTATTGTATTAAATTCAAAGCAAGGTTTGTTCCAAAATGACTTTGTGTATTTCAAAACGTAAGCATATATTACTTACTTCTTTTGTTATAATGAAAAGATGGGAAATTTCTTAAGCATTATTCATTCTTTTACTTGTTAATGCAAAGGCAGGATTATTGTGGACAGAAATGTTAGCTTTATAAGACTGCCTTACTTCACTTTATTTTGTCTGATAATCTAAATATGCCAAAGGCTCTGGCTTCATATTTGCCTGTAAGAGGTAACAAAGCATTCTTTTGATCTCCATATATTTGAAGGATAAGAGAGATTGCCTGAAAATTCCATTTCATATTCCTATGCTTTCCTATGTTCTTTAGTAATCATGAAATATCAGGGCATTCAATTATTCTATTGGCTTTGGTATGAGATGTCAATCTTCTCAGTACCTCATATATAATGAGCCAAACATTACAGTCTAGAGAATTTTATTTTAAGGAAAAATATAGTATTTTTCCAATTGCAGAAGAAATTCATCATAGCAGAACATAAACAGTATTTCTTCCCCCTGCCCTCTACTTGATAGATTGTGAGGTATGTCAAAGTAAATAATTTCTTAAGAAAAACGGTCAACCAGTGTTTACTTAATATTTAAAGCAAATATATATATATATATATATATATATATTAGTTGTGCACAAAAATGCACATCTCAAAAATAACCAATTCCTGGTTTGTACACTACATTTTTTAATTTTCTCTGAAAAACTTAAAAACTTACCTTACTAAATTCGTCATTGCTAGAATCTCTGGATCATTTTTGTATGGTTTAGCCTACACAGAACAGAAAGTACGTGTTTAGATTTGTCTTTTTTGGTAACTTCCTTATCACTTCAAAAAAAAGATATCATATTTATAGAGAAAGTACCTCCTGAGAGTCAAACGGATTTATTCCAGATTTCATCAGCATGTTTGCTAAGACCAAGTATTTTAAGCAAGTCGTTCTTCTGGGGCTCCCTGATTCATCATAATTCTTGAATGCTTCAAAAAAATCAGTATGTGCCTTTTCAAACTCTCCTTCTCTTAAGTGCATTTTGCCTCCGCATTCTGAAAAGAAAACACAGGATGAAACAAAAACTGAACACTGTGTGCTTGTTGCTGACTAGAATAATTGTACTCAGAAGTTCCATGCTATTTCTAAATAGATTGCTGAAATATTTTCAGGAGTCCTTTCATACTCTAAAATTACTAGAAAAAGCACTAGGGCCAGCACATAAAGCTTTGCCATTTGAATAAACCCATTCCAAAGAAGACAAAACAAAACTCAGCCCACACTATGAATCTAAAAGAACATCAATACTTGCAGCCAATAATTGTTTTAACCTTATGTTAAAATATATAAAATTCAATTGGAATTTATCTCAATAAACCTCAAAGACAACAGGCTTCCTATATTTATGAAATCTTCACTACATATTTTGAGTAAAATAGAACAGAAAATAAACTGAAAAATACTGTTCATCTGTTATCTTTGAAGTATTCAGGGGCGCCTGACCTTCTGTGCAAGTGCCTACACCAAAAGAAGGAAGAAGGTGCAACAGTATTCTGGAAAAAGTTTTTTCAGGATGTGCAGCATGTTTCCACTGTAATTCACTTTTACTAATATAAGTGCTATTTTCAACACATCTTAAAACTCCTTTAATCCTGATGAATTTTAGTAAGGTGAAGCATCAAACACAAATTCACAACAGCAGACTACAGAAACAACAGTCCCTTCTATTAGCAGCCCCGCCTAGCCTGTGTATTTATCCTTTGTTGCCTGCCATAGTGGGAGGAAACTCTCATCTCCTGCTGCTTCTCCCCTGTGCCACCTTTAGCCAACTGTCCCACTGTGCATCTGCGCATGGGACCAGAACAGCAGCACCAGTGTCCAACAGGGGGTCAATACCAAATGACAAACCATAGTGACAGCATTTGTAGTCCCTTTTCACATGGGGTTTGTCTGACAGTGAACCTACAGGATGCTCTGCAATATTTCTATAGTTGAAACTGAAAAATAAATATCAGATTTTCAGGAAACTAATCTATGGAACACAAATTAAATGAGAAGTTCAAAATTAACTTGCCTCTGATAACTCCCATGATCAGTGGATGAGGAATGGCTGACTTGATGTGCAATGACTGTTCATATAGTGCTTTAAGTTTTTTGTTATTTTTCTGTGCTGTATACATTTGAATTTCCAAAGCATAGATTTCCAATAGTTGGGTACCTTTTTTTAGATCATCTTCACCATCATCAGTCTAGGACAGATTAAGCAATTAATAGTGTGAAATTTTAAGAGAATAGTTATTTCATCTTTACATATTGATTATGAAATATGCTGAGAAACTTCCTGTCACAAATAAAGATATTCCTAAAATATTGATATAGTTATAAACAGAAAACTCAAGGAACTTACCATAGAACAGATTCTGAAGCCAATTATTAACACATGATCATTTTTGTCTAACTAAAATTTTTTCTCATAAAAATTCTCAGAACTTTGCCCTTTATACTTTTCCACTGTCCTTTATGTAAAAGCCTCTTTCAGTATACAAACGTAATGACTGGATATCAGTATAAATTGGTAATACATACAACTCTTCTACTGCCTATAACAAAGCCATTTCCCAGATATTTTAAGTCATTTTCAATGCCAGATAAGGAAAAAGGTACATAAAAAAGCAGAGTAGGCTACATAGCTTAATTTCCCCCACTCTCTTTCCAGATGGGCAGAAGTAACAACTATATTCAGCTTTGACTAAAGCTCACTAGAATCTTCACTGAATTTTAAAATACATGTCTATACTTTCAAATGATTCACATGTTCTTTTCACTCTTGTGCCTGACTAAGAAGTTATTCAATCTATGATCATTTTTTGTTCATGTTATCAAAAAGATAAGTTAAAGAAAGCACAGGATTTCTTCTGTGTTAAAACTCGACAATGTGAGACAAAATTCAACAACAGATGTGAAAAATCAATGTTGTTTACGAAGCTACAATGATTTAGAATATGAAGTTACCTGGCATGACTGATGCAATTGGCGCAGAATCTTTTGCAACTTTCCATATTCTTCTCGTTCTAAATATAATTTGCCAAGCTGTAAAAGAAAAATAAAAAAAGAATTAAAAAAAAGAATTAAAAGAGCATTAAGGTATAGATATTATACCTTATTACTGTAAGTATTAAGGTCTAGTAGGAAGTGGCACAAACAAAAGCAAAAAATAGTAAATTATATATTTTACCTTTGTGTTTGTCTTAAACCACAATCTATCATTCTTAGCATCTTTCAGAGCTTCAAGTGTTGTTTCATAGAATTCCTGAAGCAAATCCATCTGACATAAAAAATCAGAATTCTATAATTGTAAACAGCAAATTTATACCTGTTAATGAAGTCAATCTGAACAAACTAAAAGCGCATGTTTGAACTTCAAAACAAGAAAGATAGAGAAATCATCATCTTACTGAACGTCTGCTTTCTTCTAAATTGTAAAAACAGTTTCTAAAATCAATGCATGCTTGTTCATCTTTAATGAAATAGGTATTATCATTAAAAAGCATGATATGATATTTCATGACAGGCGTGATATGAAATTAAAGCCATCTGCCCATCATGTACAAGCAAGGAGGAAAACCCTTATGATGCGTAACATAAGGCAAACACTAATGTACATCACTACTGCTAATTAAGAGAAACAAAACAGCGAAGAATTTATGTACCAAAAAGCACAAGATTTACCAAAGAAGCAGTCAAAGGAAAAGATATCTTTCCATAATACTAACACTAAATGAAACAAAGCTAAAATTTTGAGGGCACGAAACCATTTCCTTGAATAAAAAAATGTAACATTTGAAGTTGAAGTCAAAGTGCTGAGTATTTCCCTGAACAAATGTTCCACAGAGAATGCATTGGTATTGTTTATGGTTGTTGCTCTTTTTGGCAGCAGGGATAAAAGATCTGCAGCTACAGTCAGCTTAAAATTTCCAAATTGTCCTTCCAGGTCCTGGCTCCAAGTGCTTTTAGACTCAACTCCGCCCAGTAGCTGAAGTTCAAGCCAGTACTTTAGACTTGAAGGTAAAGTGCCATTCATCTATTAAACCTTCCCTCGTTGTATCTGGTAGATCAGGAGGGGCAGTGATAATGACACAAGAGTTATTGCTAAAGACCAACGACCTTCCATATGTTGGTGCTATCTGCAGGTGGTCAGTTAAGGAAACATTCAACTATCTGTAAAGCTTCAACGACACCCAAAAAGAAAAGATGATGAGCTGTGGACCTATGAACAACTATTTAGCTTGCACAGTCGGTTCAGACACAGATGATATCTACCATCAACACGTCGTTGCAGATTTTTTTTTAAGTAATATGGATTACTTAATTACAAATCACATTTGAGATCACATATGCTATGTGCAGCTATTATGCTAAAATATTTTACAGCATGGATATCCTAGATGAATATTGTCAAACAATATTCAGCCCAATTTAATAATAAAAAAGTTATAAATTTATGAAAATTCATTATGCAGTTGATAAAATCCATAAAATGTATGAAATATATTTTAACATGTGACAAAAAAAAAATAACACTGCAAGTGTTCTCTAATAAAGTAAAAAAACAAACAAACAAAAAAACAGACTACTATACACAAAAGTCGCAGTTAAAAATGTGAAGAGGAAAACCTTCAAAATGAAATGATGATCTAACCTGCTTAGAAGTAGAGATATAATCAAGAATAGAATTGATGGATTTTTCAGAATAATTCCTTGTAACTGCACTCCGTATGTAGGTCAATAGCTGTTTATATCTGTTCATCATTTCAGGAAAGTTAGTCTATAAAGAAAAAAAAATCACTTTATGAATTTTTGCTTTAATAATTAAAAAAAATCAAACTACATTTTGCAAATACACACACATTAACAGTTTGGAATACAAGCTGAAATCTGAACACTGATAGCATAACAAAAAATACCGAATTTATAAAAGAAGTTCTAAAAAAAAAAAAAAAAAGTCCAAAATTTGATATAATCTATCCAATAAAACAGTACCTTTAAGAATAGTTCTTAAATCCAAAGGTTTCTAGAAAAGTTTTTTTCTCTTTCTCTAGTAAAGTCACTTCTTGATTAATGATGGTAGTTTATTTACAAACTTTGATTTCACATGTACAGTCTATCAACATCTAGGGTATGATACCTCAACAAGGACTGAGTCTTAAACATTTAGAGAAACTCAACTGACTACAGCCACTGGCTTTTTACATTTTGCCTTTCATCTGCAACCACAACATAATCTCCTTGCCATATTTGTAGTAGCATCAAAAGGTTGCAAAAAAGTAGATTTTGTTGCTACAGTCATTAGTTCAAATAATAATTTAAGAGCTACAGGTCAAAACTGTATTTACGCTGTTTACTCGTGATAGCTGTAACTTACCAATTTAAAGTTTATTTTAATCATCTGTTTCAGAGCTTTGAATCCCCATTCGCCTTTTTCACCTTCAAGCTCTAAAACCTGAAATAAAAGAATTTGTAAAAGCATTCATAAATGATTTTTCAATTTGTAAATAAACTTGTACCCCTTTTAAAATATACATATCCTGTACATGTCTTTTTCCCTGCTTTCTTCTTTATAGAAATATTCTATTCTGTTCTCAAATTCTACTCTTCTACGGTATTGCTGAAAAAGTTAGGGGTATGCATCTTAATTAGCTTTCACCTAGCTTGATGGAAGGAGGGTGATTATAGATTCATAAAGATATCTGTAGATTCTTTTTTTATTATCTAACTTCAAACACTAAACTCTAAAGTCAATCCATGAACACAAATACAAAAGAAGTTGTAATAAATAAAAAGACCTGAAGTATTTTCAAAGTTACATTTCTGTATTAATTTCATTTCTTCTCAAAACAAAAAGACCTCCAGGCTGCAATCTTTGATGTAACATACATAAAATAATGTGTTGTAAGCAAAAATGTTACGAAGCTTTAAAGTCATATATATATCCTTAAGCCAGAAGATGCAATAGTCTACTTTTTCCTTAACAAGCAGCAGCTAACATACTGCTTTCTGGTGGCAGTCTGCAAACATAAAACATTTAAAGCTGACATGGAGGAAAGAAATTCTCTCTAGATGCGTCACTTAGTATTCACACATTTATAGCTTTGGAATCAGATTGTGAACCAAATAAAATCCATTATGTAAGACACCAGGGAAACAGCCATTTAATTTAAAAAAGCAACAGATTTGGTTTCTATAGCTGGCACATGAAAAGATTCTTAGAACTCTTTAATTAACTTAGTAAATTTTGAAGATTAAAAATATCAGTTTTGCTATATAATAGGACCACTCTGTTTCTGTTTATGCCCCTAAGTGCAGTCCTGATAAAGCAGTCGGTCAGGAATCTAAGTAGCCCAATGTTACACTGAGCATATTATTTTAGTAAGTTAAGCTATAAACATTACTCTTAAAATTCTAGAAAATATCTGAAAAGGCAAGCAAATATTTTAATGTGGATTTAATACAATTGCAGCAGAAGAGAATCAATTAGAAAAAAAGAAAAAGAATATAAAGACTGAAAACCTTTTGAAAACTGCTTAGTGCTGCTTTAGGATCATCTTCTTTCAAAGCTTTGGAATTGTAATACTGATTCTCCAGATCCACATTTGGTTCAGAATTACTGTCCTCAGAATATTCCTAGATTTTAAGAAAGAACAACAAATATTAGGGAAAAAAAAAAAAAAAAAAGGATTCAGAACATCTCCTTCACTGAAAATGGAGAGAATATAACCTATACTCCTCAAGCTGACACAAGAGACAGGTATATTAATATAAAATCTTCAATTTCAAAACATGTAATGAATATGGACTCATACAACGATTTTATCACTCTCTGACATTACCAGGACAATCTCACTGGCTACCAGCACTTTGAACAGATTTCTTGCTAGACTACCAAACGCTGTATTTTACACTCTCATGGCTTGATGAACTTCACTTTTACAGTAAGTACATACTGTATTATTAAAATTTAGCCAATTTTGGTGTTTAATGACAGATGTCTAACAGCACATGTCATTTTTGCACAGGGAATAAACATGCTGACCACTAATCTTCTATTAAGGCATTATACTGTGTGATCAGTACTATCCACCTAAAAGACCCGGACTGAGTTTTCATACAGGCAATGATTCAGCAATGTAGGTTATAAAAAGTTGCCATGAATCTCTAATCTCCCTTTTTATACCATGAAGATTTATACTTGTCTACGGAAATAATTATAACAAAAAAGAATAATGATGATAACCCCAGCTGCTGCTTTGCTGAGAAGAAGAAAACGAGTGGGAGAATGTTAGTTACTGCCAAGGGGAGGAAGGTGGAGTAAGGGCACAAAATAGTTTAATCAAATAATTATCCATCATGTACAGCAGCACAAAACAAACTGCAGAATTTTCTTCTATCGTTATAATCTTTTTTTTTTTTTTTTTTTTTAAAGTACCCTGGGGCTTCTTCTAGTGAAAATAAACTAGGCATGTGATCTTCTTTTCCTGTAGGACAATGTTGCCATGCCTGAATTATAAAACACTAACAAAGTGAAAACCCAAATAATAAACAAATTTATTTGAAGTTAACAAGAATCATAGAAATATTTCACATCTCTGCATTTTTAAGCCAACTTCTCTCAACAATATGCCTAACTATTAGGAGGTGAACTGTTTAACAGATTTTGTTTAAATCTCATAGTGTCATGGGAGTAATTTTCCTTTATAAAAAAAATACGAACAAAACATGGTTAGGTGCCCTACTTTAAGATGACATTTCCTCTTTTACTGTACTTCCTCTTCTGCACCATAAATATTTATTCTTTTGTTCATTCATATGTTGCTAACATTAACAGAACCTTTTAAAACTGTGAGAGAGAGAGACAGAGAGACAGAGAGAGAGACAGAGAGAGAGACAGAGAGAGAGAGACAGAGAGAGACAGAGAGAGAGAGACAGAGAGAGACAGAGAGACAGAGAGACAGAGAGACAGAGAGACAGAGAGACAGAGAGACAGAGAGACAGAAAGCTTAAAAAGTTCTGAAATTAGCTCTCCCCTATAGTACAGCTGGATCTTTGAAAAAGTATAACTTTTCTAAAGCTTTAAATCAGAAAATTAATTATGGCAACTTATAACTGGCTCAAATAATCCTTGAGACGTTTATCTTTCACCGCAGAGGCCTCGCTGCCAGTACCTAGCACCTGTTTTGGTTTGTCACACATAGATGAATCGCCGAAGTGCACATTTCTTTATCCTTAAGGAACACTATTTAGTAAGAAATCAAGGGACTTAAAAGCCTCATGGATTCCACAAATCTCTTTTCCCAAAGAACTACACAACCTAACACTGAAAACATCAAAACCAGGAAGCAAATAGTTTATCATATTAACTCACTGGTAAGACTTTCACCTTGGTTAGCTTGCATTTATAAATTCTTTACCCCATTGATGCATCAGAGCTAAAGCAAATACAATACAGATAAGATGCCAAGTGCTGCAGCATGGTGGCATCGCATGAAGATATGCGCTTAAACTTATCCTCTTAGGCTTAAACAACACAGCATGGAAGGTGTCTGCACTCAGCTGATGCTTTGTTTCTACTAGACCTAAACAACAGGGGAGTATTTTTGGCTTAAGTATGTGTTTGTAAAAGATAGAAGGATGGCAAACTAAATTAATTCCTTTTCAGGAGCAATGTGCTCTATTAGCTTAAAACAAAAAACTTTTCATCTCAGCTCTGGCAATCATTCCGGATGTGGACTTGCGCAGGGTGTCTTCTTTCAGCTCATTTTTTTTTTCCCCCTTGATGCTACTTAAATATCTCATAAAGCTATTTTCATAATAATATTCATATATAACAAAGAATAAATGTAAAGTCTAGAGAGCAATTTTTCCTAACAGAATTACTTTGAAATGCAGCAAAGGAAGTGTTTTATGTTGCTACAGCTATTTTACCTTCATTTGATGTCTACTTGCCTCACATCAATTTTATGGTGTTACTGACTCAAAGCTCTCCAGGAGATGGGACTTCCCTATTTCAGGAATTCTGCTTTTCTTCAAGGGATACAGACCTAGACACAACTAATGAAAATGCCTGAGTTGAATCCTTTGCAATTTAAGGGAGAGAATTCATGTTTGAACTCATGTTTAAAGCAATACTTGCTCCAGAATAATGGTTTACTTCCTTCTGAAATAGTTCATTAGCAGGATACATCCATTTGTGAAGACTGTCCTGCACAGAATAAGAGTTAAGATACATGCCCAGGCAGGTGAGGTTTTATGGATTTTGGAAGGGGTTTGGTTTCACAGGTAGTAAGCTGCTAAACAAATCACCATTGCAACTTCAGTTTTGGGTACCTGCACTGCTCTTCAGGCAAACCATAGATTTGCCAAATGCTACAATAATATCTGGGGGGAAAAAAAAGGAAAAAAAAGAAAAAAAAAAGATTGAGGAGATTTTTCTTCATCCAAAAATATTTTATTTAATGAAAAATGGTGTTATTCATTCATAAGTTAACTGGACGGACAACATGAATTAATCTTGTTGCGTCCTTTCAGAGAGCTCAGATGTAACACGTCTTTTAGATCTCAGCACTACACATCAAGTAAAACTTGAAAGATCAGGCCCGTTTATAAAGCATAAGAACACTTTATGTCTTGTAGTTAATATAAGACCAAGCAATAAAATATCTTTATTGCAGTCAAATCCAACATCCAGTGAGGTTAATAAGACCTAATCAGACTTAGAAATACTATTTGCAGACCAGAACATCACACTGTTATATGCTTTCCAAACAGAGTCTCTGCCTCAAAGCATTTACAATTCAGGTATCATAATGGACTGTTTTAAAAACACCAGTTAAGTATGCAAATTGCTTTAAAGGAGGTACTTTAAAAGATGTATTTAGATGTAATGTCTGTAAAGAAAACTTTAAAACCAGGAACTAAGTACAATGAAGTGAAATTGTAAACAATCTAAAGTAACAGATCAGTCATTTAGATACTTCATGTCAATGTAAATACCAATTTTGTAAAGTGCTGATCAGTTCAGAAAGAACACTGTCTTTTTTTTTTTTTGAAGCATATGATGAATGGAAAGAGCATAAGAATATTCAGCTTTTGCCAAAAGCAAAAGGAGATGGAAGAGTGTGAAGCTGTCTCCTCAAATTTCAAGTTAAGAATAAATAATAAAAAGATTATTCCCTTTCCAATATTGAAAATAACAAAGTTCTTTTAGCACCAAATTCAGATACCAAATACAAACTTTCCTCATGCTAATTTTCCATCCCTCCCATCCCCTATCTGAAAAAACTTCTACAATTCAACAACTTTTATGAAGAAAATTTGCTTCATGAAACAATGCAGTGCCAAAATAAAAGTGAACAAAAATTCTATATTAAGAACATTAAGTTTTAAAAAAGCATTTCAGCATAACTCTAAACATCTGTATCATTTGAACTAAATACCTATAGCTTTTGAACCTAATATTTTGCATAGGGAAAAAAAAACAAAATAAACCCTCATAATTAAAACTTCAAGATCTAAAAGTACCTTGTACTATATTTTAGCCTGAGCTGATGTGAAAAGTTACAGTTCTAAGATTTTTTTTTTTTTGATGAAGATTGTTGTGATTTTACTTAAATGCATATCAACACTATCAGTACAAATTAAAAGTGAGTGGAAGTCTGACTACACAGAGCTCATCTCTGCAAGGGAAAAAAAAAGCCTCAAAACATTATTTAAGTATTGCTCCACTGAAATCCAAATTCTAGATTTAGCCAGTTATAAATTCAGTTCTATTACATTGCTTTTTGGGATAAGAAAAATACTAGCTCAATAGCTCAATTCAGATGGAAATAAAACCTCTGATGTAGCTCACTGACTGGGATGTAATTCTTTGAAATAATTTTAATAAAAGCTAAAGTACCACTGATGGAATGCTATTTACTGTTCTTTATTAAATTACATACTGACTTTTCACAAAATCACTTTGTGTAGTAAACAGCTTTAAAATATTAAGCCTCAGCTTCTACAATGAACACATACAGAAGATAATTAATCTCAGTCAGCTTTAATCATGAGACTTAGGGCATGGATCCTTTGACAATTTCTCCAGCAGCACTGACAGTGCGAGAGCACCAGCCCTCCTGAACCCTCTTTCTTTGCTTATTCTGGTCCTGGCATCCCCTTCTCCCTAAGCTGCAGCGTTTGAACTGCTTATGTTGCATTGGTCCTGGCGATGACTGATCCTGGTGTGGTTGAGAGAACAGGCCAACAGTTACACTGACACATTCCATAGGCTGGTGAGATACAGCAGCAGAGCAGGTAACCCAAGGCGACAAGAAAAAATGCTATGGTATCAGAAAACTGTAACAGGAGCCTTTGTCAATGTGGTCTTTTGAGATTACTTAAGAGTGTGGCACCATATGAACTCAGACACTGTAATACTATCAGTGACATTTAACGGTAGATTTGTGGCATTCTACCAGAAGAGTGACACAGTAAACTGACAAACATACAAAACCACAGAAATCAATATTTTGTAAAAGCTACAGTTGACTAGTTACTAATTCTTGTATTTCCCCTCTTCTCTAAGGCCCTTCTGTAGTCTCTTCATCAAATGTATAGTAATAATCTAAACTACTGGTTTCTAGTATAACAATACAGAACAACATAAAAATAGTTTGGCTAACTCTGTAGGAACCAAATTCCTACTCTGTAAATGTTCTTAAAAAAAAAAAAAATAGCTATATAGAATACACAGAACATAACCTTCAGGACCAGATTTCAGTGGTCTATCTTATACCACCTCACTTGTTTCTGTTTCAGCTGTTCCAGAGAATAAATCTGGTAAAAGTTGGTTTTACTCAGCTCATTACTGTGCTTCATAACTATGGCATTTAGGTCTCTAAGATTTTGAGTAAGGACCTGATATTTTGCAATAGCACCAGTTAACACCAAAAAAAAGCTCATGTAAGGCCAAGTGAAATCCACTCCTCCCTCCCTCCCTGAACATAGCTGCTTAATATATTAGTCTACTATCTTGCCAGATAATTTTACAATGAACATGCGCTGTTTCCATGCAGATCATATATGCTGTCACCAAGAGTGACCAACCAATCACTATCCTAGAGCCAACTACAACTTTCTTTGCTTCTGCTCTCCTGGGACTGCTTGGCCCCTAGGCACCAGGACAAAAAGCACTGAAAAGTTTCTGTGCAATTCTGCCACATGAATATGAAGAAAGCAATTGGACTGGAAAGTAAAAAAAAAAAAAAAAAAAAAAAAAAAAAAAAATTGAGACAGTTTGAGAGGGTAAACTCAAGAGTGATTTGTGTAAGAAGTCTGCAACCGCTCAACCATGCACTCAACCAGGAATCCTGGTTTTGTTCTCCACATTCCAGATCTCTGCTGTTCCTCACTAACTCTGTGAGGCATCTCCTCTGAGTGCCTGCTGGCTCTCACAGGGGCTTGCAACAGTCACTTACTGACACCGGGACTAAGCAGTCTGTGAAGCCAGTTCAGGAGTTTAGTTCTGCCGTGATTTGCAATGGGGTCAGCACATTTCCACGGAAAGACAGTGCTGTTTGTTTTGCTTTAGTTTTTATGCAGTTTTATGCAGAAGCTAAAAGATGTACAGAAATGAGACAGGTGACTGTGGAAAAAAAAAATAAAAATAATGACATGTTTCCTCCTTTTCTAAGAAATCAGTTTAGGATAACCGGGACCCAATTTACTACTGTTTAACACTAAATTGCAGACCAAGCCTAAGCCAGTTTTGTTCCGAATAAAGAGCTAAATATTCTGGAAAAAAAAGCATGGAACATATATCAACTGTTGGATGGAAAGAATTTACAGACTAAACACAAGTCATTCTCATTGCCTCAATACTTGCTTTTGAGATATTATGGTAACGAGTAAAATAAGCCCAAAAATATACCATTTCTGTGTTTAGAGGCGAGTCTGAAGAGAATTTTAGGACAGACACTGTCCTAAAAATTTTAGGACAGACATTGAATCTAGATAAGATATTAAACCGGAATTGATTCAGAGAACAGTCTATCCCATGTCCTCTGCAAAGGATATTTTGGTTCAATTAAAGAAGAATCCTATACCAATGCAGTTAAACATAAAGAAACACAAGAGCTGATCTGCTTTTTTATATTTCCCAAATTCTGAATGCTCATTTCCTCACTGCTCTCATGAAATTTCAACCATGTCTATTAAAAATGCATGCCAGTATAAACTAGGAAAATTTAGCTGACTACTGATGGGATTACTCATCAGGTTTGGTAGCATACAGAAATTCCTTTTAAAAAGAAGTACATTTCTTACAGTTGGAATGAAAGAGTGAACCAAATCATATTTACTACGCTATCTTTCTAATAGCTGAAACAAAACATTTGACTGTGTATTTCCAAATACTCACAGAGCCTGAAAAGAGAAACCCCTAGTAATTTGAAAGCACTTTCTCCATTTACACAAGATCCTTGATCCTGACACACTTGTAGTCATCTCCCTGGGGTGAAAACAGCTGGCTGTTTACTGGATCCGTAGACAACTCTTCTACTGAAGTCATTGAAATAATGCACTTATATAGCATACATATTTGTTGCAGAATAGTCAAACCTCTCAACAAACAGGTTCTGGCTATCCTTCCTCCACATTAGTTTTAAAATTGAACTTCAAAGTACAGTAAGAGATTTCCCTTTGAACACTGCAGACCATTTTTTATATGTTTAAAGCAAAACTAAAAACAAGAAAATATAACAAATGTCATCGTGCCGTCATCGTGCCTGGAAGAAGCACCTCCTGGAGAAAGGCCGAGTTTAGTCTCCAAGTCAATTCTAAACATAGCTCTCTGCCTGAGATTGCAAAAAAGGCGGTAGTTATGATGGTCTTTCCTCTTCCTCCTCCTCCATTTTCAAGCTGAAACTAATTAAAAAGAAAAAAAAAAACTGCACTGGAATCATATGACACATCCAACAACATCAATCTAGAAATTAAAACCGTTCCTCATAAAGGCTAGTAAACATTCTCTGTTTATTGAAGCATAAAGCAGAATAAACCATGTAATAATCAAAGTCGTCACTGCACATTATTCTAAACTTTTGAATTTTAGTCTATCCACCCCACTAAATATAAAGGAAATTCATTGTTGACATTACGATCTTCAACAGACAAAGCTAACTTCTGTATGAGCAGCTGAGGTCATTTAAATGCAAATCACTTGACTCCTAACTCAATGAAAAAAATAAGCAGAAAGGTAAATTATGACCTCAAAAACAGGTAGTTATCAGTTGTTTACCACAGAGTAATAATCACTCTGATTATACAAAAACAAAACACAAAAACAAACAAAAAACCAGGATGATGAAGCTGAGAAAGAAGGGAGTTCAGACTTTCAGTTCACATTTCAGTGCAAGAATGAAACTTTTGCATACATAAAGAAATATAACTGACTGGTTGGTTCTCCATAATGTAAAAATGCACATTTAAAGAGGGACAGACATAACCCCTTCTAAGGAAATATAATGAAATTAAAACTTTTTAGGAGTCTTGTTTTTAATCACTATTTTTATGTAGATATCTCAATCAAGGCTCACTACGCTACACTCCTCTGACAAAACAAGGTATCTTTCATTGTTTATTCTTGCATTGACTATTTCTGCATTTTCTATCTCCTACTCCTTCCAAAATACTCATTCACCAAGACTGAGGTGCGCTCATTTGTTTCTAATTCTGCACTTCTCTGAGTATTTTGTCCTGAACTCAGTCTTTTATTTCAAACCTTTTCAAACCTTTGAACGGAGACTTTAAGCTGAACTTGAATAACATGCATCCCTCTCACAGCCTCCTCTTAATTTAGTTAGATTTACATCAACATAAAAAAGAAGAAATCAGGCCTTAATTTAAGAGAAGGTTTAGCTATTTTCCAAAACAGTTTTTGCAGAGCACTGTGATCACAGGCCTAAACATATTAAAAACAGTATTTAGTCATGGTTTGCCAGTTCAAGAATGCTGAAACTAGTTTAGCTGGAATATCCTTATTCTTAAATTCTAAATCTTTTTTTTTACCATGCAGTATAAATCCAAATCAGATCTAAAAGTCTGTTTTATTTAAAGATACAGTCTAAGCATTCTTTAATGCTTTACACTGGAATTACATACTGAAAACAGGAAATTAACAGGTTCTTAATTATTATGAGCAGTATTTTTATGTTTTGGAAAGGTTTGAGCTAGCAGTAATTAATGATGATGAAAAAGTTCTGAGAGAAGTAACTACTGTCAGCAGCCGAAATGTGCCATAAAGTTTCAGGATGGTTTTTACTACAATAAAGAAGGTACTTGACACAGAAAGAAGAAAAAACCTATGTTAATACTTGGTGAAAATGACCCAACTCATGTGAGCTTGGAGCTGCACTGACTTATTCCAGTATATATGTAGATAGAAGGATTTAAATACTGAAAAATGTCATTCCAATGGTTTCCTCTAAACTTCTGATTCTCATCCTGTACACGTTCTGCTGTGTTTCACATTCATTTGATGGCATCACATGCAAAAACAAACCCAGGATCTTAAACTGGGATATCGATTTCAGCATTAATAAAAACAAATGGAAACTAATATTAGAACAAAATGGATAAACACAGTATTTTTAATAGTTTTAACATATTTCATTCAAGAAATTTGTTCTAAAAGACTGTGAATTCATTCACAGCAGTAAGTGGATGGCTAATGGCACTTGGAATACTGACACACATTGCTCCTAAGGCTAAGATGACCACACATGTCAGACAAGCACTCATATCACTTTAAAAAGTCAAAACCCAAACCAAGCCTTTTTACTATGCAACCAATGTATCCAACCACACCAAGCAGTTCATAATAAAAAAACAAACCCAGAAACTATTTTAAGTTTGGCAAGTCTTTTAAGATAGTTCTCCAGTAGTAATAATTATTAAATCATTCATTACAAAGCAAGTCTTCCAGAAAATAAAATAAAATTAAATGCCTGGGGTTTGTTTAGTGAAATTGTAGCAGCAGAAACACAGTTTAAGCTGAAACAAATAAATATGGAATATCAAGCCTCAACCAAATGAAGCTCTTCTAAAAAGTCTCAGTCTTTTAGAGCCTACACAAGACCGAGAAAAGCAATATCAAAAGAAAAATAAAGATATCCAGTGACCATGTAAGATAAGAGTAACAGAATATCTGGCTAATGCAGGAAACATCATTTGGTTCAAATATGACACCTACTTAGTTTACTAATCTTCTCCTGAGACATTTTATTCATTGTAAGAAACTTGCTTTTAATGCTTTTAAAGAGATGCATTGTATCAAAACAATCAGGTCATGGTCCCAATTTTTCCTAGATAAATTGTCCAGGTGCTAATTGTGAACAGCATTTTTTTAACTGTCAAAGCTTATGAGGAAACATAACCAGATACAGCATACATTTAATAATAGTAATAAAACTGCAAATAAAGAGAGGAACCCAAACCGCACTTAGAAGACGACGTGGCAGGAAAGTTAAGGATAAGAGCAGCCCTGGCTGGTCGCCCCAGGACTCTTGGCTCTCCTGTCTCCCCCCAGGTGAGCGCAGGGGCACGACCGGCCCCTGCCCCGACACCCCCCGCCCTGGGGGAAGCCGCCAACTTCCCCCCCCCGCCGCCACCAGACAACCCAGCAGGGCCCCCCATCCCGGCCCCGCCTCGCCGGGGCGGGAAGGAGGGTCTGGCCGGGGCCTGGCTCCCTGCCGGGGCTGCAGCCGGTGCAGAGCGGCGGCGGGGCCTGCACCCCTCCCGCCAACGGGAGCTCCCTCGCTCAGCGCAGCGCCCAGAGGCAGCAGCGGCGCCAGCCGCCCCGCTCCCTGCCTGTCCCCGTGGGCCCGGCGCCGCCGGCAGCCCTACCAGGTCGTAGTCCTCCTCGTCGTCGCACATGAAATCATCCTCCATGTCAGACATCTTGGCCGGCGGGCGGGGGAGGCGCCGGCAGCGAGAGGAGGCGCCGCGGCCACCCCTTCTCCCACAAACCCGCGCGGCGCCGGCCCAATGCCGCGCGACCCAGCCCGGAACCGCCGCCGCCGCCCCGCGTCCTTTCCCTTGCCGTCCCCCCGCCGCGGCCGTACGGAGCGCAATCCGCGACGCACCGCCACCCGCTTCCGGCCGGACCCCTAGCGACCGGGCCCTTAGCAACGGCGGCGGCCCGGGCTTGACCCGCGCTGAGGTGGCGCTGCTGCCCCTGCGGTCTTGTCACCTCCGCACCTCACTCGGCGAAAGTGGTTAAAAAAAGCAACAACAGTAATAATAAAACAGCAAACTCCAATTATTCATTCGGACTGCAGGGCCCCGCGGTGGCCAAGCGCCCGTGGCATCCACAGGGGTCTGAGATGTTTCCGTGGGTCTTTTTAACATTGCCACAGTTTCGTGCAGCCCTTTCTTTTCTGTGGTCACTACTAAGTCTTTTAGCAGCCCCATTTCTGTTCCTTTTATGTCTATGCTCGCACACACGCATCCCAATTAAACGTTTTGAACATGCAACACTGATGACGCTGAACACCACAACTCCAGGTTGCGAACAGAGCTGGGAAGTTGGATCGTTTCTTTAATGTTTGGAGAGTGGGCAGAACGAAGCTTTGGGAAGTATATTAGCAATGGATGGCACAAAGTTTTGTTTCGGAGCATCTTGTTGCAATCCTAAGGGGCTGTACATCTCCTGGCGCACCTGGCACATGAGGGGCTGCAAGATGCACAGGGAAATCCGAAGCAGTGCGGCTGACAGCGGGGTTGGAAAGCTCGGTTCCTCCGAGCTAGCGGCAGCCGTTAATCCTGAGGGACAGCAGGCGCTGCTTTGGGGGACACTGGCAGAATCCATCCCCGGAAAAAAAGAAATCACGAGGAGGGGGCGCTGCGGAGGGGAACGCGGCTCGTTCGCCCGGCGCCTCCCTCACGCAGGCGGAGCGCAGACGGCCCCGCGCCGCCGGCACCCCGCGGCCCC
>VZSV01000026.1:5829969-5905022 GCA_013398735.1 Nothocercus julius | reverse complement strand
GGGGCCCCGCCATCTCCTGCGGCGGGGTGGCCGCTCCTCGTGGCCAGGGTGGGGGGACGAGGCGGCGAAGTGGCGCTCCCCGGTCGCGCGCGCCGGGCGGCCTCGAGGTCCCCTGCGTAGGGGCTGCTACCGACGCGGCGCCGTCTCGGCACCGGTCCCTTCGCTGGCGACACGGGGCAGGAATAACCCCTCATGTTCGCCCCTGCCAACTCCTCTCCCCAGATCCGGCGGATGAGGATTTCCCTCTCGGCCCATGGCGATGCGCCCATTTTCTGCCCTGTGGAGCTGCCCTTGGCTGCGCCGGTGCACTGAGGGCCAGTCTGTGCCAACCGCCTTTCCCACGCCCACACTGGAGGCGGGTTGTTTTTTAAACTCAAATCAGTTCAAATCGCATTTTGAGGCCTCATGGAAGGGGTGGGGAGTTCAGCCTTTCCGGACTGGGATGCGTGAGCTGGGGTGGGATAGCTGTGCTCGACGCTCCCGACATGGTGAACGTGTGGGAGATGCCTGTGCCCCGCGCTCCCGACATCCCTCCTCAAGGCCCGAGCTCAGACTGCAGCGGGCGCCCGAGTTGCAGCCACGCGGCCAAAGCCCGGGAGCCTTTTGCTGGGCAGGCCTGTAAACCCTCCATGAAGCAAGAGATGGCTCACGCTTAGATAAACATGTCCCCATGATCCTTCTGCTTGTTCTTTGGGTACCACCACCGCTGAGAAACAGCTGTGAAACCAGCGTGCCAAATGCTGGCCCAAAAAGGCATAAAGTTAATGTTGCTTCTAGAATCTGCCAACATCTGCACCCCCACGGACTGTCACGTTATCATTAATGTGATCTGGGGAAAGGACTGTGAAATGAAATGGCAGAAATTACTGCTGCTAATTGGAAGAGTGATCAACTAAATACAAGGGGAGATTATGAGGAAATGAGGGGACAAAACAATCTAGTTACTGGGCTTCAAGATGGAAAAGTACAGAAAGATCTATTAAAGAATTCACAACAAATAATAATACTTCGTAATTTTTCTTCTGGAGAAATATTACAAAACATTTGAATATATGTCGTTGGACAATAATGTAGCTCTTACAAAGAAGTACTAACTGAATAATTGACTGTGAAATTTGGTAACATCTGTTTTGCATTGCTGTCATCTTACTTACACTTTGCATTAATAACTAGGCTGCCAGTTCTACTTTTAGGCTAATTGTAGAAGCCTGAGCCGGGTTCCTGTGACTAGAGTTTTGTTATTAGGCTAAAAGCCCCCCAAATAATTTTTCCATATTCTTTCACCTATTTTTGAAATTTTAACATTGTCTGAAATATGAGGAAAGGCTGAGAGAGCTGGGCCTGTTCAGCCTGAAGAAGAGAAGGCTGAGAGGGGACCTGATCAGTGTCTATAAGGACCTCAAGAGAGTGAGGAGGAGGATGGGGCCGGCCTCTTCTCAGTGGTCACCACTGGCAGGGCTAGAGGAAACAGCCACAAACTGAAGCACCAAAAAGTTTCACAGGAATTTAAGGAAAAATTTCTTGACAATGAGGGTGTCAGAACACTGGAACAGGCTGCCCAGAGAGGTTGTGGAGTCTCCTCTGGAGATTTTCCAAACCCACTGGGACACAGTCCTGAGGGTCACCTGCTCTAGGTGACCCTGCGTGTGCAGGGGGGTTGGACTGGATGATCTCTAGAGGTCCCTTCCAACCTTAAGCATTCTATGATTCTATGAAATATCTGGGAGAAAAAACTTCTCCACTTCTAAAAACTTCAACCAAAACAAAAACAAAAACAAAAACAAAAACTTCAGCTTTCTACTGGGACTTGTGACACAGAAAAATGCCATGATTTCCAGAGATGGCTTAAGAGCTTCCTGCACCATAAGCAAAATGGACCTTTGGTGCTTTGGCATGAGGAGCCAAGACCTTGCAGCTCCTGTCACAGGTTGGAAAAGGGAAAGGTGGCCGAAGGGAGATTCAGATACAGGTAAGTTTTGCTTATCCTGCTCCCACCAGATGCATGGGAGGAAAGGACTTGTAGCTGCCTCCAAATCTCAGTGCTCCAGAGGAGCTGTTGGTCCCCGCTGCCTGACCTTTTCCTCAGCAGCAACAGCAAACAGTTTGCAGAGCTCTGGCCCTTGCAAAGTAATTGGAGACTGGGGTATTTTGGAACTCCAGGCAACGCTGCCTGCTGTTGGCTAGAACCAGTGTAGGCAGAGGACTCACAGAAAATTAGGGATCTTACATCTTTTATGAGCAGGCATATGAACATTAGTTCTTTCTGGATGTCTGTCTCCTGAAATTATTGATGATGTTTTGATTTTAAAACAAACTTCTTATGAACTAGTGTATTCTAAATAGTGCCTTCTCCTCCCCTGTCAAAATTACTGTTATGTGAAGAGCAAAAATAAGCAGATTAATGTAGCTCCTTATGTAACAAAGAAATTTCCTGTATTTCAAAAAGTTCAATTTAATTTACCTTAAGAATACATTTTGGACTATGGACTTTGGACTATCCTGCCTTCTATCCAAATATATTCATTCTAAAGGTTTCCAACCTGCCTTTCAGATTGCTGAAGTTGAAGGAGATGTTTGTATCAAAATTCGGATCGGTTCCCAAGTTTTATGTTCGTGCACCAGGGCGAGTCAACTTAATAGGTAAAAAAGGAGTATTAATCTTGTGTTAGTTATTTTATTTGCTATCATGAGAGTTTGGTAGTTTATAGAATCTAGTAATCATCTTTTTTTTTTTTCTCTCAGAGAAGTTGCTTGTGATTGATGGAAAATAATAAATGGGAAAGAAAAGATAATACTCTATTGGGTTTCACTACATAGCATTACAAAAAGAACTTCACACTCAAATCCCAGTTTAGGAAAATATACAGAGCAGTGACAGTTTTAGAAACTCAAGTAACTTGCCTACTTATGCTTGATGCAATTTTAAGGACTTTGGAAATTTTTTTTCTGATACACTGTAATTTAAGCTACCAAGTATAGCCAGTCACAAAAGAGTGCACATGATGAGACATGAAATGACTCCACAATGATCTCCTCTTTCTTACTCTGCCACAGAGATATGATCTACTGGCTGTCTGGCAAAACACAATTATTATTCATTCAGGAATTACCTGTATTTTTTTGGCAGCTTTATTTTTGTGATTTTTCTATCCACATTATATCTTTGTTCTCCCTGCAGCTCAATTCCCTGTGTATTTGTAGAGTAATGCAGCCCATCTGATGACATTATCAGTAAAGGGATGATCCCAGAAAACAGATTTAGAAGTTAATTAGTTCACTGTGCAATTAATGATAATTTTTATCTTGGTGTCTGTGTCTGTGAACATGTTATGTAGATTAATTAGAGAACATAGCATATGCTAACAAAGGTCTTCCTCAGAGAGAGGGTATTTTCTACATACATTTTATATTTGAAAGTTATTTTTCATGTTACGTATAACTGTATTAATTATTATTTGAATATAATCACTGTGTTATTGGAAAAAGGTTCAGAAATCATATGCAAAATATTTCTTCCACAAGCCTAAACCAATGGCTAATGAATCATCCAGATTGGCAGAGGAAATCACAAAGTAAGGAGTCACCTTAAAAAAGCCTTTTTCTGCCAAAATGATTGATATGATTTTTTTTTTGTACTGACATCATAATACGATACAAATAATGTGATTATTCATATTACTGGACAATAAGAACTACTTTCTTAGTGTTTTTTAAAAAATTTTTATAAGCCAGTGTTAGAACATGAAGATTTATAAAAAACAGAAAGGTAATAGATAAAATCACTAAAGAAGTAAGTTTTTTTTGTGTTAATATGAAACAGAAGAAATGCATCCAAAACTATCAAGTCTGATGTAAATAATAAAAGTTGAAACTATATACTCTGAAACTGCCTATGACAGTATACAATACTGTAGGAGCCACAGTACTGCTAATCTAGAAAGAATTTTTCAAAAATATTGTTACTGTCTGTTTCTTTTGTAGGAGAACATATAGACTACTGTGGTTATGCTGTGCTCCCTATGGCTATAGAACAAGATATACTGATTGCAGTAGAGCCTGTAAAAACACAAGTTGTGCGTCTGGCCAATACAAATTCTTCTTACCAGTAAGTAATAGTTTTATTTATTCACTAGTTCTTAAGCGTCTTATTGAAATACAGATTAACTTTCAGATTCTGCCAAATCTCCATAGTAAGATGTTACTGGAGTTTAATTGTGTAAAATGAATGATATAAGCAGATGGGATCCCATTGACCCTAAATGCCTGTTAGTTTAGAGCACTAGGTCTGCTGCTCCCGTCTCCCACGTCTCCTTTTGAATTTCTGTTGTGAAACCTCTGATCTTTCAATCCTGCTAGAGGTGCAACCCTTCTCCTCTTTTAGCTTATCCTTCCTGATGTAATCTCCTCAGTTGGCAGCCGTTCAGTTTCTCCTGCAGAAGGGAGTAAAATGTTTTGTAATCAATTACTGCACATGTAAGCTACCACTCCTCTTCTCCAGAGAACCTGGAGCTGTATTTGCACAACACAAAGGCTTTAGCAACAATCCTGGCTCAAATAGTGTATTCTCTCTCTTTTGCACTTCCTCCAACAACTCCTTGTTCACAGAACCATAGTATAACCTTTAGAGGTGATCCGGTCCAATCCACAGATAACTTCAAAGGTAGATGAGGTTGCTCAAGGCCTTGTCTAGTCATGTGTTGAATAACTCCAAGGATGGAAAATCTTTTACCTCTTGGAGCAACCTGCTTTATTGTTTGCCCATATTCACTGTGAAGAATGTTTTCCTCATGTTTAGTTGGAATTTTCCTTGCTGCAGCTTATGTCTGTTGCCTCTTGTCCTTTCTGGGGCAGCTCTGAGAAGAATCTGGCTTCACTTTCTCTACTGGCATGTGATAGGAGTTTGAAGACAGGAATTGGATCCTACGATACACTGCTTCAGGCTGAACAACACCAGCTCTCCCAGCCTCTCCTTTTATGTTTACGTGTTCTGTCCTTGTAAGCAGCTTAATAGGACTCCACTGGATGCACTGCAGTTTGCCAATGCCATTCTCATACTGGAGAGCCCTAAAACTTGACAAGTGCCCAACAGAGGGAAAAAATCTGCAATTAGTTTCAACTCCAGCCACATTTTTCTGCCTCATTGCTTGTAATGTACTGGTATCTGTGTGGTTGCATGGCAGTTCAGGTCACTCAGTCACCTGAACTTTTGCGGATTTTTGCAAAAAATCATAATCAGCACAAACTTCATTCATTTAATCCAATGGCAAACTACTCCCTGAAAGAAGAGTGCAATTACAATGAATTTCACTTCCCTGAATATAAATACATAAATGCTTTTCAATCACAATATGGTGCATTTTTTTTGTGCCAAAATGGCTGAGCTGAATTAAAAGTTTGCCACTGCCAAAGGGTTGACTTGCCTCTCTTCCTTTTTACCCCCTCAGCCCTGCTTCCAGCTCCAGTCCACTCTCTGCCTTTTACCAGGTGTGTTACCTGTGTGACATCAAGTAGTGTGCGCTAGTAACCCATTTTCTTGCTTGCTTAATTTTCTGTCATTTTAGGGAATGGCTTGCCAAGCTTTCAGCAGCAAAGCTGGCACAGGGTAGGCAATGGGCATGTGCAGTAATGAGTTGGGTGAAGGAATTGGAAGCAAGTGGGATGTATCCCTTTCTGTAATAGTATCCTGCAACATAGCTCAAGTTGTATTGCAAAACAATTCTGGAAGAGAATATAGTTCTAGAATTATAATAGCTTTGATTAGAAAAAGTTATTATAATGGATATTTAATAAAGCAGTAACCAAAATGTAATCATTTTTACTTGGTCTTTGGGCTTTGACACATTATGTAAGAATCAAAATGACCTTCTATTCAAGTAAGTACAGTTCATACCAAATTTAGAATTACAGCCTTTGAATTCAAATCCACTATTCAAATGTCACTACATTTTTATATCCGTCTTGGTTTCAGTTTGAAAACATATGGTTTAAACCATCAACCAAGAAGAGCTCTCAGAATATGGCATTCAGCATCTCTCTTTCATTGAGACACTGTTGCTTAAAAACAAAGCTAAAACATGCTCATAATTTCATAACAAAGAAATATTTTTCAACACTTCGGATGTTACACCACATAACAAACAATTGTTGACAGTCTATCTTTTTTTTCCCAGCCTGTTACACTGGTAGATTTATGCCTGTGGTGAATGCATATATAGAGAGAGCTTTGGCTAACAAGGGCTAACCATAACCCTCTGTAGAATCACTAGTTCCCATTTCATTCTTGTTTTCATAACTGATATATTGCCCTCTGCCACTCTGATAGTTCATGTTAACTTTTCAGAAAAACAGAAGAGAGAACAGGTTGCAAAAAAAAATACTGTTGTGTTTTTCATCATAAATTCCCAAATGATTACATGCTTTTTAAATATTCTTTAGGCTAAAATCCTACTGAAAAGTTGCAACCCCTTTAAGTTCCAGGTACCTCCTCCTTACAGAACATCTTTGTAATTGAGAGATACACAGAGAGAGACTATCTGACATAATACTTCTCAAAATACTTTCAGAAATACCACAGGACAATAGTTACGAGTAGTTTTCCAGCTCATGGCACAACCTGAAAGTCTTTTTGTAAAAAACATCTTTGTCAGAGGACTCAAACAGATAAACTAACAGGACAATCATGTTCTGTGAGAAAGAGTCAAATTGGTTTCCCCAAAATAAGGATTAAATAGTACTCAAGCATGAAAAATCTCCCCTCTTGTAATTTTCCAGATGAATTAGAATGCTTCTATTAACACTGGATATGGGGCAAGCTTTCCCAACAATCTCTTAAAATAGAAAAAGACAATATTAGGCTATTTTTATTTTATAGACTTGTTTTTCCTGATTTTCAATTTTTTTTTTTTTCACAATGTTCTTAACTGAAACGCCTGTCTTCCAGTAGGAAGAACAAAGATCAGAATTAAGATTTACTGATTTAAGATGAAGTGTAGGCATTTAGAAACTGTTTTTTATAACAACTTGAATGTGACAACAAAAAGCTGGACTTCAGGATTTAGGGGACCTCGTCAGTCCTGTGTTTGTATAAAATATGTCCATGTGAACTCCGTCTGATTCAAAGCCAACTTTTTATTCCTTTTCTGTGTGAGAGGATTGCAGAAACAATCAACGTACCTTCTAAGAAGTAATTTTCCTTTATCGTGAGCAAACAGCAAATGTAACCACAGTAAATGTCTTCTCGTTCATTTAGGTTTTCCTTTGTCCGATTCTATAAAAAGCAGCATGCAGATGAAATATTCTAGCATGCTTCTTGGAGTGGCTTAAAATTGATCTTTTGTTAATCACATTTATATATTGATTGTGATCACCCTTGCTTTTCTGCAAGAATAATTTAAGATTATTGTAGAAAACAAGCATAATCAAGCACATAATCGTTTTATTGCTCATGACTTTAGAAAACTATTTTGTGTTCTATCTTGCCAGTACTTCTGTTCTCTGATCAAACCCAGAAGTTATAAGCAAAAAGATTTTCTTTTATCCTCTGGGAGATTGTTCCAAGACTCATGAATCTCATACTGGAAGAATTTATTGGAATTCCTGAACTTTCCTTGTACAGTAATCTCAGTACTGCCTTTTGCTGTCGCTCTAGAAACCCAGTAATTTCTCAGCACTAACTCAAAAATGCATTGATGCTGCACTGTTGATATTGTCCCATAAGTGGCACTATTTTCAACAGCTGAGATTGAAATGTCAGCAAATTATACCTTAAATTGTACAGCAATCTCTGATATTCCTGTACTGAAATGAACATAGACATTCAATATGTGACTGGAAAAAAAAAAAAAAAAAGGTAATTTTAAGTTGGTATTTGAAGTGTTTGGTCTGTCATGTAATGCTGACCTAGCAGTAGGCTCTAGACTGGTAGGGCAAGTAGCTCACTATGGTGTAGCTAGCATTGGAGCAGCTAAAGAGAACGCAGAATTTGGGTCGTGCTTTGTGGGTCCCATTTTACTCTGGTTATCAGACTTTAGGTTTGCTTAATCACAAAAATTGCAGCCTTTAATTGTGCCGGCATAAAGTAAAGCTTTCAGACATAACTGAAGACGGCTATATCATTGTAAAGGTGTTTTATAGTGGTATAACTGTTTCTTCATAGGAAGGGAATATTTTTCTGATAAAGGCACCTTCATGCTGATATTCATTACAGATATTAACTAACATTACCATTTTGGATAAAAATAAAAAAGGCACATCAATAACTTACATAGTTTTACAGGTACAGAGTGGAATTAGTGTGAAAAAGAAATTCCAGTCTCTCATAAATTGTTAAGTATCTCCTTCCTTATAATTCCTGTCATTTTTTTACCATTGGGCCTAAATATTTCCAAGGAATTCAGCTGCCCCTTTTCATATCACATTGCATGACACATTGTGCCCTTTAAAGCACAACTTAGCCTGCAGGGTTTGAATAATTGTCATTAGCTTTTCCTGACATTCTCAGTGCTGTTGTTCTTTCTAGATTGAGTATCTGCTCTATTGACATCCGGCAGACGTAAGTATTGGGAGTTTATAGTGCAGACTTCTAAGCAGTCGGCGTTTTTAGGAATTAATGTATGCATCTAAAAGTTTGCTTCTTTTAAAAAAAAAGTTAAATAATTGATTAATAAAGAAGAGCTGAGAGAAAGAACTAATAAATATTTAACTGAAAAAAAAATTGTCGTTACAGAAATGCTTCTGTTCAGCAGCAGGTGGCAGTAATAAGCCATGCTCTTCTAACTGAATTTACTGACAAGTTAAAGCCTTAAGGTATTTCTGTTTTTGCAGGGACTTCACTATCAGCGGTAATAACATTGAGATTAACAAAACGAAACCTCTGTGGCATAACTACTTTCTGTGTGGCCTGAAGGGTATTCAGGTAAGCCAAATCCATTTAATTTTTGAAATTAATGTAGAATCAAAATATGTCAAGCATAGTAACTATTCACCCTGAAAATATCCCCCTGCACTTTGTAGGTTTTCTTGGCATACTTTAAAGTGTGCTTTTATGTTAAAACTTTATTTTTAAGATTTAAAAATTTGAAAATAACTTGATTTGTTTTAAAATATTTGCAGAGCACTGTGTTCATTTGATATTTATTACATAGATTATGATACTGAATAATCTGTTTACTTAGTAAAATTATGATCAAACTATTTATCAGAATGACATTGACATATTTTAAAATTAAAAAAAAATGTTTATCAATAAAATCAGGTTAAAAATTGCTCTAAAAAAGGTTTGGAGCCTTGGCGGTCAGGAAATGAACATCCTATTTAGTTCTTTTTCTCCTACGGAAAAGTTCTAATATGCATAATTAATTTCCACTGATGCTGAGAGCATCCAACTAGGGTACACGAGCTGAGCAAAGCCGACTCATGTGGTAGGCAAAAGAAATTGTAAAAAATAAACATCATATAGCAGGAACATTCCAGCAGGAACTGTTACTTATCCAGGTTTACAGTGTGTGGAATATGAACGGGATTTTCCAGATTTCCCGAGGGAGTTAAGAGCAGAGCTATGCAGGAAACGGTGTGCTTACGGAAGGGGCTGGAGCACTCACCAGACAACGCTTTCCTGTCTCCTCATTTGAGCTTTATCTTCTCTGTGAACCAGCCTCGGCTCGGAGCCTGAGTGGCCTGTGAAAGCGAGGGCTCCGTGTCCATCTTGTCCCAGGAGGAAGCCTGGAATGCAGAACTGAGGCTCTCCATAAATCTCACTTGCCCATTGCAGGTGATTCATGGCGCTTCTAGGAAAAAAGATACGGTGTCTTTTCAACGTCGTATCAGTCCTATCAGTCCTATCCCATTTCTCAAAGGACAGATGGGATAAACGGCAATGGCGAGGCCAGGATCAGGTCGCTATAGCCAGCCCACGCTGGGGGTAAATGTGCCTTTTAAAGCACATGAAACTTGGCCCTGGATAGATTGGGTCATCCCACAGCATGATCTAATAGATAAGCACTGCAGGCAGCCATCAAAGCCAGCCTCAGACCCGGCACTGATGTCCTCACAATATTTGGAACAACCAGTGCAACAAATTACTTTATTATTACCTACCAAGCCTAAACTAACCCCCTATCTTTAACAACAGACTCAATAAATGACTCATATCTGCAGTAAAATGAGTATTTTCAATTCTGTATTACTAAAACATGCGTATAAGTTGTATTGATTGTACAGATATAGGTTAGTTTTCTTTAAACTATATCCTTTTTTATATTAAAGCTATCATGACCAATTCACTTACTTTGCAGTCTACTACCAAGATTTGTTCCTTAAAGCAAGTTTTTATACTTTAAGGTTAATTGGCAAAGCAGGTTTTCAGACTCGAATGTTGGCAGAAAATAAGCATAAATGTTACAGACTTAAGAAACAGTGAAATACAAGTACTGAGAGGGTCCAGCAGGATAATCTGTTTATATTAAGTTGAACATGCTATCCTTTTGGGACAGAACTATTGCAGAAATTGGCAAAGTCCATTTTCATTTTTGAAACTGAAGTACATTTTCTATTTAAACATCGCGTGATAAGTTTGCAAGCTGATTCACATTCAAGACAATCCAGAAACAAGATCAGTTTCTGGTTATTTGAACATTTTCTGGTTTTGAGCAAGCCTGTCTAGGGTTCTTCATAGAGGGGCATGGGCAGCACTTGCATTTCAGGTACAAGGTCCCTTGTATTTGTAGAAAGGGAAATTTAAAATAATATGAAATGATAACAGAATGGTAGAAAATGTCAGAGGAGAATCTTTGTGTTTGTTGATTTCTGGCAGTGTTGTTTATGGCTGAAGCTGTTTCAGGAAAAGTATGAGAAATATTTTGAAAGTGAGCATTTTTGTATAGAAACATTGCCATTTTTCTGATTGTTGACATTTTTATGTAGTTTATTTATGTATAAATCTGAATTGGATTTGAATCTGAATTGATACATAAATCTGTTCATATACCCCCATATATGTTAAAAGCACTGTATGTTTACTTCAAGCTAACATGAGAGAGAAATTTATATTAAAGTTATGCTGAAAGAAAAGGCAAAAAAAATAAAGACTAATTAAAAGAATATGTGCTCAAGGATTTAGGATTTCTGGATTAAACGTATTATTTGTGATATTTACTGTGTGTGTAACCGGGTGTCTAACTTTATTCTAAAAATAGCAGGACAGATATCATCACTGCTGGTAAGTCCATCTTTGTGCCTCCTAAAGTGTACCTGCCTTCAAGGACTGTGATGGTGTTCCCAGTGCCAGTCCTGGGGTGCCTCAGACGACAAGGGAGCTTGGCTTTGAACACAGCTTTTTGGCCACTGGTTCCCCATCAGCCTGACGTGGTTCCCTAAAATGGCAGGCAGCGAGATAATTGAAGCATAAAGTGGACGTCAAGTTCTTTGGGATGCATTAAGTGAGGAGCTAAGGAGGAGAAAATGGCAAAAAGTAGGCTATAAAAAGATTGGTAACCACTGTCATATTCTTTGTCACTATGGCAGCTCAGAGCGGAGCCAGTACAGCAGAACCCACCCACGAAGCTTGGTAAATTCTTGGGCGTTTAGCCCATACTGAGTTGTGTGTGGGGTACAGCTCTGTCAGCTCATGTACATTTGCGCACAGGAATCACAGACATACCTTTGGCTGAAGCCACACCATTGGCTTTGATTTTAAGGAATAGAATGAAAATTTCACTTTTTTTTTTTTTTTTTTTTTTTTTTTTGAGACACCAGAAGCAGGTCCTTGGTTCCAGCAACTCAGCAGAAAGATTCTCTTTCTAAGTATCAGATAATTGCAAGCCTGAGCCTGTCTGTACTTGAAACTGAGATTGTTTATTTTTTCATTGTTAGGAACATTTTGGTCTTAATAACCCAACTGGAATGAATTGTCTGCTAGATGGAACCATCCCTCCAAGTTCTGGTCTCTCTAGCTCCAGTGCTTTGGTGTGTTGTGCAGGACTCGTGACACTAAGAGCTAATGGAAAAACCCTCTCTAAGGTAATTTACTGTAAAACACAAGAGTGTCAGCAGTAAAAGTCTACTTAAAATTAAATATTGTTAATGCTTGTAAACATTAAAAACACGATACAATTGTTTTTGCAAAGAGTTGTTGGATATAAACTTAAGATATTGCACAATTGAGCAAACATCTTTGGCCCAATTTTGGCAGGATTTGAATTTGGCAAGAAAACAGGCTTACATTAAAGCTGAAAAAGGAGCATTATTATAAGCCTGTATGTTGGCCAACCATCAGGTCCATGCCTGGACCAGATGTGCTATCTGCAGGCCAGGGCTGAGGATATATGTGCTGAAGCATGTGGACCACACCCCCGAGGCCCTCACCCTCGCCCTGAGTGACTTCTCATGGCTCTGACAGAAGAGCATCTGCTGTAGGCCTGTGGAAAAATTTCTTGATAAATTATATAATCAGTGCAAAGCAGAGGTAAAATTCTTCCATCTGACTCTCCTTATTCACAGTTTTTAGAATGAGCATATTTACAATGCAAAGTGTATTCCCGTTTTTTTAAGGAAAACATTAGTCTTAAAGGAAACCCCAACCATGTGACCTGTTACCATTATAACTGTTAGTAGAATTTGGCTCACATATCACAAATTTCTGGTTCTTTAAGGCGCCATATGGGCAATAAAGTTCTCTCCAGTACAAATGTCTGGTTAAGTGAAACTAGGACCTAAAGTTAGAATACTGTCAGGAAGAGAAAAGAACTGATCTACATGCGACTGTTACGCTTATTTTTGCCTATTGTGTGAGACATTCCCAAATTGTGGTACCAGAACAATTTGAAGTGGTGCTTGATGATGGCAGCGGTTAACTGTGCTTGTATACAAGCGCTTACCTGAGCCACGAGGTAAGGAGCCCCATGTATAAAGCTTTGGGTAATCAGTTCTGGCTTCTGTATCCAGCTGCAGCTCCCTGCTCAGCGGCGAGTGCTCCATCCCACATTGCACAGCTTGCAGTGCTTGTTTCAGGGAGGAATCAAGCAGCTTAAGGCAGTAAGAAGTGTGGCTGCTAGGTGGGTTGGACTTTTGTTGTAGGAGGATGTGGCTGCAGTCCCATCAGCCTGCTTTGTGCTGGTGTGATTTGTGGTAAGTAAAGAATTGGACATTTAACAGGGGCTCTGATCTGCAAGATGAGGTGTGTAGTTCAGTTGCAGGTGAAGGCACGAAATTGGGAATCCTGCTTTGGTGGATGAGACTTTGCAGGAAGAGGGTTGGAGGTGATAGAAGTGCTTTTCACGCATGTGCACGTGGCCTGTCAAGAAGGTCCTGTTTCTACAGAGAGGCTGACATCAGAAGTCAGCTCCTTCTCTGGTGGTGACAACCAAATGAGCTGAACTTGGGAACCCCTGATCAAAGTCACTGCAGTGCTGTATGTTCAGAGAGTAGTTTGGTGTCTGCAAAATCCGTAAACCTGACAGAGCTCAGAAAGCCCCAATTTTAGTAGGTAGTAGAAACTACTAACTGTAACTGGAAAACCAGAAAACCAGAAGCCAGGTTTTCATTATGCCAAGAAAGACTGTACCGCTTTTTTCAGAGATTGAGTGTTACAGCATGCATCTTGAGCTAAATTTACACAAAGCCTGAGAGGATTGGTTGGCATTATGCCAGGCCTGTTCTAAAGAGAGGTGCAAAACTTCTTCTGGTGTTTTTACAGAAAATTGTGGAGGAACAAAAGGAAGACACAGCCTCCACCAAATGTCTTTTCCTTCTCCTCATGTGTCCTGTTCAATCAACCCAAAATCTCTCTAGTTTTCTGGTTGGGAAATGTGGTGACAATCCTATGTCTCAAATATAACTGTACAAACACAAGAGAGACAACTCTGCACATTTGTCAGGAAATCCTGCTGAATCCTGCTATCTGCAGTCAAATATTTCACACTTGCAATGAAAAGTAAGTAATATACAGATGAGAATTCCCAGTAGCCAACAGAGGGGAGTTAAGAACACACCTGAGGTTTTGTGTGCTTACACAGACTAAGACACCTGGTTATGGTAGATAGGAGAGAGGATGGCAGCTCAGAAGACTGATTACTTTTGTCCAGGCTTTAAGGCTCCCCCAATCTTACAGGACGGTAAAAGCAAGAAGTCTAGTGTTCTGAGCCAAGTTACGATTTAGCTTTTGAGACCTTTTATGTTAGCTAAATGTAGCTTCTCTGTTGCACAGAATTTATGCTTAGCCTTGCAGAGCTCTTGTTTACAAGGCAGTGCTGGTCTGAGTATAAATAAGAGCAATCTAGGCGTGTGAGACCTCAGAAGTATAAAATGGGGTCTGTCCCCTTCCTTGCAGCTTCTCATGCATGTCGTGCTGGTGTCAAACGGTATCTGTGCAGGATCTGGTACTGCTGGCTGGGTGTCAGCTGGGAGCTCCCCTCATGCAGTGAGATTCTCAGCTGACCAAAAGCAGGGATTTTCCAGATCCTTCCTACTAGAAAGCAAACCAGGAGCTTGCACTTTAAGGACTTTGGATATTAATGTGTTCATTTCTTTTTAAGGAAGAAATACTGCTTTCCCTCTCCCCTACTTTTTTTTTCCCCCCCCGAATGTTTAGAGTTGCGAAAGTTGTAAGTGGTAATATTTGTAAGTTACAATATTTGGTGACTGAGGTGGATTGTCTCAGTAATTTTATGAGAAAAGATTGACTTTTTGCCCCTCATTAATCTGATGGACTTTGCAAAATCTTAATACTATGGTCTGCAGAAGCAGAACAAGGACACTTTTGGCTTTAGAATCAAATTTGGCTGAATGGGAAGGCTTCTGTAGCCAAAGTTATGAAGGATTGACCTTTTAGTGAATGGAACATTTATGTGTCTTGTTTCTGTGAAACTATTTTTATTAGAATATTTGAGTTATATTTGTGCTTTTTCCTGATAAATGTAAGTTTAAAATAGCTGTAGAGTAAAAGCGGTTCAGATTTAGAGCTTTTATGTGATAACATCTTCAGTGTGAATTTGGGCCTGTGAGATTAGGAGACAAGAAAAATGCAAAATGCAAAACATTGTAAAAACATAGCTAGAATGTCATGGTGGCTTACTTTAAAAATAGCACTTTTTGACGTCGAAAACAAAATCAGAAAAAAAAAAGCTCTCACTAATTACTGCATGTAGCAGCCTGCAATAGGGCATTGTTTCAGTTTGCATACAATATTTTTTTTAAAACCCATCACACACATACACAATAGTTTAGGGAAAATACCAATCCAAGACAATTCAGCCAGATGTGCAGTGCTAACCAGTTGCAGCAGTGCAATAGTATTCAAATAACAAGATGGAAAATTTAGAATGAGATGTTTAAAAAGAATCCCTTTTTTTTTTTTCCTTTGAACGGGATACCAGTCTAAAACTGTGTTGGCATCGCTCAGAGAATAGCAATGCTCAGTATTAGCTTTTTATTTTAAAGTGATTTTTATTTTCTTGTTGCAAAATGAATCTTTTGTACAACTTTTCATCATGAAAAGCTACTTTTTTTCTTTCAAAGGAAATAGAGTAATGTTATAAATTGTCCCAGCTTTGTGTTTCATGGTAGAAATTAATTAGTACAGAAAATCATTTAGTACTTTTGAATAACTTAGATTTACTTGAGAGATGTGATGATACTGTTGCCCTGCAAACATTAAATCCTGTGGCACTAAGGTCTATTAACCATCCCTCACATTCCTTCTGTTGCTTATGGTTGTGCAGCTCTGTACATAATTACTAATTGGGAAAATTAGAACAAAGCTAAATACAGTTAATTTAAGGTGAAATGTTGAACATAGAAAGTTGAATAATATTTTGGGGTCTTTTTAGTCTGAGGAAAATCTAGGATTGACCAAATTAGCAAAAAGGACCTAAATTATTAAGTTTGACTATGTGTTTTTGTAGTCGGGTGAAAATGGAGCACTTTGCAGCAACAGTAATAAAAAGCCATAATCTTTCATCAACCAAATTGATAACCTTCTATTTGAGTGTGTTAGAGGACAGACCAAGTGAAGCTAAGATGGCTGTGCTTATAAGAATATTCAGATTGTATCTGATAAATATTTTCCTACTTCTTAAAAAAAAAAGCATAATTACTTTGAAAAGCATATATGAAATTTAGCCAACTGGGAGTTTGTATGCAAACCAGAAGCATATGGTAACTTTCAGCAATCAATTCCTAGTCAAGATCACATATTAAGAATTAGGGCACATCTTGATGCTAAAAAAAGAATCTGAAAAATTAGGCATCATTTTATATCTTGATTGGCTGAAATGTAGCACCTTAGAGAGAGAGAGAGATACATACACACAGATTGAAAAATAAAAAAAGATTAACCATCTTTAAATATGCCTTAAGTGGTAGAAAATGTTTTCTTTTTACTCTAAACTCATATTTATCTGTAAATGCATCTTTTGAATTCCCAGTCCTATATGCTGTGAACCAACTTCTGTAGAAGTTCATGGAAAATCTACACTAGGTTCCAAGTAGACTATAAAATGGCCAAATTTTTCTGTTTCATGAGGAAGTGGTAGAAGTCTGGCTTTTAAAATTAAGCTGGACAAAATGATAATGAATGTGCATTAGAGAACCATTACTGTATTGGCACAGACAGGGTAAACAGGCTTACAGGGCTCCTCTATGTTTTGGCTCTGCACTTCTGTAGATACTCAAATATTGAAACTCTTCAAATTTGCCTGCTGAGTAGACTTTTGGAGCACTGAAAACAGTCATCTAAAAATAACTTATTTTATTGGAATTATTTTCTTCATGGAGCTTCTCTTCTTGAACAGTAAAATTCAAAACAGAAAGAAAATGATGATTGATTTTAAAAGTCAACTATAACTTTTTGTGCATTGTTATATGTAGAAAATCTAGCACATTTAACTTCAGCTGAAATTTACCTATATAAAACCACTGACGTAGATGTAACTTAATCCTTACAGATAAGGCTCCTTTATTTTGCTTGCCATCATTGTGGGTTCGGATAGATCAAGTTTCTGGGTAATGTAGGGTAAGCTATTCCAAAAAAGTACTAAGCAACACTAATTCTGTTTTACTAACAAATATTTGCCTGTCTCCTGCTCGCTAATTGTCTTGCTCTTTTAAGGGGTTTAATCTTACATGAGTTTACTTCTTTCAAGGTCTATATGAGACTGAAAGGGATTGATCAGTAGTATGAAACATATCGACAGTGACAGTTATATAGGGACAAATTCTGTCACAGTTTACATACTGTCCAGACCCACAGCACTGAGGGAAAATCAGAGTAGTTGGCCCTTGGCCTCTTTGTGAGCAAGGGAACTGTAAAGTTCAAACTCCCTTATCTAGTCTCACTTAGATAATTCTTTAGGAGGTTTTTATATTAGTAGGCTTCTATTTTTAGGAAGATTTTTTAAGTAGGTGATTAAGGGTGTCAGTAGGTTTGGTCAGTTGGTGATTTGTTCACTTCCATTATGCATTAGATGCCTGAATACCTTTATACACTTAGGCTTTGATGTTCATTATGCATTATACTAAAAGGGAAAGAAAATAAAATAGATGATCAGGAAACAGAGATTTAAATGAGTTGTGCTGGGGGGGTTCATAATTTATCAAACTGCAGAAGTGTCAGGGCATAAGAACTTAAATGGTCCAAACCTAATTCAGGGTTGGATTGTGCCTTGAAATAGTCAGAAGAATATTCTTTTACCTGCCTCTCAACATTTTTGAAAGACTACAAATTCTCATGTGGAAATCAGAATCTGCATTTTAGGTGTTTCATATTGAAAAATAAATTTTCAAAGGAAAAGTACACACTGGTGAAGGTATCATTTTACTGAAAAACCACTTTTCCTTCAAAACCTAAACAAGATAACCCGAGGCAGAGCTATTGGTAAGTTCTCATTACAAGAAATCTCTATATCTAGAGTTAACTACACATAAGGCAACTAATAATAGAAAATCACAACCCTCCTTTGTCAGACTAAATCATATCTCCCCTAATATGATTTCCCAGGTTAGACTTTCCGTATGCTGGATAGGAAATCTTGTGGCTCAAAGATAAAACGGTTTTAAGTGGTAGTAATTTCTTTCTTTGTAACCCAAGATTGACTTATCCTTATCAGGAAGAACCTTAAATAGTTTCAAACAAAAAGCAGAGGTAGTCGGGCTCGCAGATCAAAGGCTCGCCTGGGTCTGCATGTGGGGGCCCTAACCCAGCGCAGAACGAGCAAGCGCTGCCTGTGCAATAGGATCCACTCATTCCGAGCAGAAAGTAGAGTTAAGCTCCTGAGAGAGGAGAAGGGGAGAGGAATAGCACAAGAAAGATACAAGTCTAGTATATTGCCAGCTCTTTCAGGTTTTTCTGAATGCTCCAAAGTTGTCTGAAACATAAGAGTTTAGTTTTGAAATCTTTGGGAGGCAGCAGCTTCTTTAAATAGATTATTACTTCATATATGTTTCTTGATGCTTGGAATGTGCCTTATTGGGCAAGTGAGTGAATTGTGTGCACTAAGATTCTGTTCCTAATGATGTTGCTTTGTACAGTTTTAATTAAGGATACTCTCATTTAATGTGTTTTATGTTTGTTTGGATAAAAAACAAAAAAGCCTTAAACATAATGTGTCATGTAACTCATTGATACTAAACATCCCCCGCTCAAGCACTGCCAATCTGGCATCTGTACGTGCCAAGAGATGTAAAAGCACTACTTGCGTTTGTGTAAATCACATGGGCTCTGGCATTTGAAAGCTGCAATATTTAATGTTTCTTGACAGATCAGCAGGGAGACTTGAAGGTTTAACTCACCTACCAGCAACTACTGCCATGCTGTTATGCTGTCCCCCTCACACCTCCAGAGCCTAACCAGACCCAGTTTACAAAATTGCTGAGGTACTGTAAGACTCACTCAGGATACTTGTTTCCATCCCACCTTCCCAGCCTTTTACCCCTCGTGGTTACACACCTCACCGCAGTCAGCGGAAGGGAGCACGACGCTTCCGCCATTTCACTGCAAAGTACATTGCAAAATGTGAAATCATGTTGAGAAACGGAGCTTTTCACAGAAGCGGCCGAGGCCGGGTCACTACATGGGCTTCTTCACTGTGGTGTCAGGATGTCACCTCGGCAGGAGCCGTAGAACAGCAGTGTTGAATGGTTGAGTTTGCATTGCCATTTACTAATGTCAGCACTAATTAACAAACATTTTATATGGCTCATTTTCTACATAAAAGTCGTAGAAGATAGAGCAAAATTGTATCTCACTCTAAGGAAAGCAATTGGTTTGCCCCTCCCCGTCCTCACACCCAAGACCATTACACTGAAGAAGATTCAGTGAAAAGCCACATGGATGATCAAAGGTACAGAATGACCTCCATAAAAGTAAGCTAGGACTCTTTGGAAAAACGTGCTTGAAGATGATAGAGGTCCATAAAATCCTGCCTGTAACTGATGGGGGGATAGGAATCAAGTGCTCGTTGTCCTTTGTAGTGTGGGAGGGCATCAGATGAATCTAGTCAGGCACATGTTCAAAATGGACAAAAGGAGTTGGTTCTTTACCCCTAAAGTTGTAGGATTCCTTGTTTCTGGATGTTCTAAATGTAAAACTTTTGAATGGATTTAAGAGGAGTCTGGCAAGTTCACATATGAGAAAACCAGTACAGGTGACTAAATGTGCAGAATTCATGTTCAGCTCAGGAAGCTGTTTATCCTCAAAATAGCTGGAATCTGGGAGTGTTCTGGGGAAATGTCATCTTCACTTGGCCCTGCTGCCATGCTGGGAAGCTGTTTTCAGATAGCAGACACAGAGCCAGATGGAATTTTGGTCTCATCCACTAGGGCTGCTTTTATGTTAATGTGTTCTATATTCTGACCCAAGGCTTTTAATGTATTTTAGTTAACTAACCACCTCATACTTACTCATAGGTAATAGATGTGCTTTTCGTCTTGGCTTTTTTTTTTTTTCTTCTTTTTTTTTGGTTTGAAAGATGAGATTAGAGGAAACCTCTTTTGATGTTGTTTGAGTTTTACTTTTTTAATTACTACATCAAAAATATCACTTGGCTTGTTTAATACGTGCCCTAGATGACAGTTTAGGGCTTATGGTCTGCGTGATAGATATTCACAACTGAGGGCCTGGTTTAGCCAGCCCTATTGGAACAATTTTCCTGGAACAATAATACAGAAATCAGAATGTATTAGCATATGTGGATCACACAACAGTTGGGAGAAGGAAATTTTTGATTCATCTGTTTAATGAAGTCATTTTTTCTTCCAGAGTTCTGCTTCTGTTCAGACTCATTTGTACTTTGATTTTAGAATCTGTTTGTTCCAGTTTTTATTACTGTCATCCTGGAAAGAATTTTAAATCCATCCTGCAAAGGATTCCCCAAGATAATATTCTTTAGAGAAATAAGTCACAATCCTGGAAACAGGGAGATTTGTGAATTCCCATTGCAGTTTTGTGACTGATGGACAAGACTTTGAACAAGTCATGTAAGCATCTGTGCTGTCTGTGAACGGAAGGTAACAGTAGCCTTGTAGGAACGATTTAAGTAAAGGCTGCCTGTAAAAGTCAATGAACACTTGAATTATGATTTATTAGTATTTTTGAAATAAAGCTTTAGGGATCGGAAGACCATTCTAATGAATCTCAGGTGTGCAGAGCATTTCATGGCTAGCTCTAAGGGGTGACCTCTCCTATGGATCGAAGTGTGGCCTATGTGCAATTTATCCTTCTCCTTGGCGTTTCACATCTTGCTTTGTGAAGCACAAGCATCTGCTTTCACCTAGCTCTCGTAATGCCCATTTAGGGTCTTTTTCCGCTACTGCAGAACTCAGTAGGGGTGGCACTGGTTATTTTATATGCATAACAATGAAACTTTGAGCCCTCCTGCAGGGTGGTTTGGCTCCTCTAAACCACAGAGCATAGGAACAGGAGGCTGATCACGGTAGGTGCAGTTCAGGCACACGGCTGAGAGACTGCCAAGCTGTGGGGTCAGATCTGGGAGCTGACAAGCTCTGTTTTTCTGCAGGTGAGAAATGCTCTATAGTGAGAGGTAAATTACAGATGATTTAAACAGTCCCTGCCCTTCTCAATGTTGCAGCTGGAATGGAAGCAAGGCATTGCTCTGAGATAGGCACAAGACATCCTTTTATTACACTGTTCTAGCATTTTTTTCCTACGAGCTATTTTATATAGAAGCCTTAAGTCAGAGATATAGTTTAGGAAGATCAACTTTTTTTCAGTTTCTAGTAATGAAGTCACAGACACTTAGAGCATTGTGATCTAAAATCCTAAGTAGCAGTTACCAATTACTGAGAGCAGGGAGATACCCCTCATTTTATTGAGGAAATGAAGCCATGAGGAATCAGAGAGTCTCACAAGAAAAGTAGCGTGGAGCTAGAAACTAAGCCCAGACCTTCTGATGGCAGTTCACAGTTTCTGTCATATGACCATCCTTTTCCAAGTATCAAATATGTACACAAGGCTCTCCAGTTTAGTCCTCACACTATTTTCCATTGTTACAATTCAGTTCCTCTGAACTTTGTCCTCTCATTAGCTTCAGCAAAAAGGCAAACATTTGCCCATTTGTTTCAGTAGTAAGTAGAAGCTGCTTTCTATACAGATGATGATTTCCCCTCCATTCATATGCTTCTCATCCTAGTGCTAGAAGGCCAGCCTGTGTCAGCGAGGGCCTGTTCAAATTAGAAACCAAATAATGTTTTGGGGATGCCTTGGGCTGTCTTGTGGAGAGGGCTCTTCTCAACCCATGCCAGTTACTACTTGGTGGTCCCGCCAATCCTTGCAGAGTTTCAAAACAAAGGTTGCTCAAGCTCATGGGGCGCTGTTAGCCCGGCGTTCGCAGCCGGGCCGGAGCAGGGCCCGGCGCTTAGCCCGGCACAGCTCAGCCAGGCACGGCCACGGACGGGGACGGGGAGCGGCCCTGGCCTAATTGCTAACATGCCTTCCCTGCAAGGCTCCTCCTGATATTTATTTAATAAGCCCAGGCTCATAAAGCCCAAGCGATTTGAGCAATCAAGTGGTAGCTGATTTGTATACGGAGATGACATGCAGCCAGACTAAGTGAGGGGTGAAATGCTTAATTTTTGCAAAGTTTTGCAAAGCTTTATCTGGCAGTTGCCAATGAAACACAAAACCCGAGGCAGCTGCGCCTGAGAGCGGAGCAGCCAGCGAGTGCCTCGGGAGCTGCCTTCGGGCCAGCTTCGCAGAGCTGCGTCTGCGGCTGGACTGTGCGGGAACCGCGTGCCCGGCCTTTCCAGCCGGTGTGGTCCTAGGAATCACGGTGGAGAAGCTTCTACTGCTGCCAGCGAATAACACGCATGAATCCCGGTCTGATGGCTCCTGCCAGGGATGCAAATTGCTCCGTTCTCACAGGGGCAAAGGGCAGGTTCGCAGAACTGGCTGACACATGTCTGCATTTCCACGTGCCAGCAACACTGTTTGTAAATAGGCATGTCTTCACAGGCGGGAAGGAGGAGCATCTAGAACTGCTGCGCGCAGAGGATTGCTCTTGCTTTCGTGTCGAACCATTGCTACGTCTTTGAGCATTAAAGGGAGAAAAAAAGCAGTGCTACATTTGTATGGGGTCCTATATAATAGCATTTAATTCGGAATTATTTTAATGAATTACAGACATTTGATGATTGCATATTAAATTCTCACTGATGGTGGGGAGATATCTAAGGTTCAAACCAGAGGTGGGATTCTGCAGTTCTGCAGCTAGAGAGGAAAAAACAAATCCTGATAAACTCAGCCTTTGACACAAGTCAGGTACTGGGATATCTCTTGTTAAAAAGAACTAAAATCAAAATGTGTGACCTTGCTGTCCTTCCTCAAGGAAGCAGAACCAGCCTTATCTGCTTATCTTTAAAATACACAGAAGACAAGCAGTGCAGAAAAGGAGACTTAGCTTCTACCCTCCATGTTCGCTCATTAATGCTCTTAAGGGTCATTATCCCCGGATGGTACCCATTTAAGGTGGATAAACCCTTACTCCTTTCAGTTGTGTAAGTGGATCTGCTTAACAGGAGAGACCAGCCAGGGCCTCTGATGGCAGCCTGGACTCCTTGATGTTTGATTCAAAGCAGTCTGGTCTGCGTGGCTTTAGAGCAGCTTCGTTAATGCTTGCGTGATAGCTCCCTCCTCCCCGCCGAAGGTTTATTGCGCTTTACTGCGCTGTGGCCTGGAGGTGGTGCTTTGTGAATTGGCAAGTGCTTCAGCCTGACTGCACTGATCTGAGCAAGAATTTTACATGTTTGCCTGTGGTGCGGTCACAGAAAGGGACCACGGGTGGGCTGTGGGCGCTGCCACTGCACCTCCCTCCCTCCTGGTGTGGTGATTTACTGTCTCTCTGCTGTGTTTTACTGGTGCTGGTTAACGTTGCTGGCTTTGCTGGTTGGCTTGTTGTGAGGCATGTGATGCTCCATCTTGAGCGGGGAATCTGACTCTGACGTCACTGCACTGAAAACGGGCTGTTGCTTTTCTGAGGACCTTTTCACAGCTGCTCTGTGGTTACCTTGTGCTTAAGAAACTGCGGGTGCCATAGCACATGGACACGGATGCTTCCCTGTTGACCTATTTCCCTGTGAACAGTCTATGTTCTTCAACCGTTCTCCACGCCTTTCTGGTGCTCTGTTTTGACTTGGCCCGATGGCTGAAAGCTTTCCTGTTTTTATTAGTTTTGACTATTACGACACTAATATCCCCCCACACCCATACTATCCTCTGACCTCCAGGTATCAGAATGCACTAAGCTATGCCCGAAATGTCGCAAAGGAATGTGAATCATATTTAATTACAAACTGGATCAGATAAACAACATAAACTAGAAGTACTGTATCCCAAGGAGGAGCGACAAGCACCACTGATTGGAATATTTACAGCAAGAAAGATTTCCGAAGTCAGCTTCAATACCTAATTTCTGATTAAAGAACCAGTGTATTAGTAAGATATAACATAACAACTTGCGATCATTCTACAAGCTGCCAAGATGTATACAGAGATACATGCAACTAATACATCAACAAAATACTGGGCTGGAGCGGGGGTGAGATGAATGAGGAAGGTGGGAGGAGGAGAACTCGCGTGGAACATCTAAAGTAGAATAATGTGAAAAGCTTTGGACTACGATGGGCCCAGCAGAGGCTATTTTACTTCTAAGCAAAAGGAAACAGGGGCCATGGCTGATACTGGCCTACAGCACTTAGTGTGCAATCAGCAATGGACCAGAGCACTACTGTTTTCTCTCACTTTCTCACTAGTTCATTCTTAAGTGATATAAAAGTAGGATCTAATTTTGTCCTGGCTGAAGATTCACATTTCATGTTTTCTCAGGTGGAGCTTGCAGAAATTTGCACAAAGAGTGAACGTTATATTGGCACAGAAGGTGGAGGAATGGACCAGTCGATATCTTTTCTGGCAGAAGAAGGAACTGTATGTGGATCTTTGTGTTCTAAACTGACAGTGCAAGGTTAATTAATGTAAACAAGCAGTATTTTTGTGTGTATCTAGTAGAAAGGCAATTGAAATACCCTGACAAGCAGTATAGGCACTATTTCTATGCAAATGAAACAGGAATGAGGTGTGTAAACTTGTGTACAGTTGAGTGTAACAGGTTTGAAGGAAATGAGAAATGGAAGGATGAGAATATAAAAAGACATGGGAAAAGATGTATTCTGGAAGACCATGAGCTTCCATGGTGCTCTAATAATTTATCACTGAACTTAAAATGCTTCCCATATAATGAAGTCTGAATGGTCGGTATGTCCTGTATTCAGTGCAAATGGGATGATCATTACAAAAATGCTTTCTTGAAACTTCTTATAACCAAACATTTCTAGGAAGTTTTGCCAGGTCTAGTTACAAAGACAATGGGGATTTTCTCCCTCCAGTTTTGCTAAATCCAGACAATTCTGTGGCCGGGTTGTGATGTAAAAGGTATTTAGCTGTCTTAAATGTGGTGACAGAAGGTGGATGGGCAGCGTTGTCCAGGACCTGCTGAGCTGTGCGTGAGCACTTGCAGTGGAATCCACCCACTGCCCCAGAGATGCACAGGACCTCAAGATCCAAAGTTCAAGCCTAAAACCTGCCAAAATACATTTATTAAAATTAATGTGGTCTCTCATGAAAAACCTTCACTTTTGCTTTTAGCTTATTGGAAGTTATTTTGTATCTCCATATTATATGGGCCTTATGCCATATCCTAGATGAGTTTATAAAGAAAATAAGCAGTTTCCTAGAACTGCACTGAATATGTTTGTTTCCACCCTGAGATACGTGTATTTTCAATTTCATAACATGACCTGTACCTACTTTACACCTTTCCTTCACACTTTATATACTGTTAGTTACAAACACAAAGCTACACCCACGCTGAAGTTGCAGAAACAGAGATCACATAAGCAGAGGCTTTTCTGTGACTTCAAAAAGACAAAGAGAGTATTAGGAAAGATACGAAATGGCGAGCAAAATAGAAACTGTCCCTGCCTCAGTGTGCTGCTTGCATCTGAGAGCAGTTCCTGCCCCACATTTCAGAAGAGTATACCAGGACTGGAAGAGTACGGCGAACGACTGTGAGGGAGAGCTAGGGTATTTTTATGTGAGTACCAACTGAGTCATTTAAGACTCCGCAGTTCAGAAAACAAACGTCTTGGAGGGTGAGATTTTGGAGGTCTGTAAAATCCTGAATGGGTAAAAGAAGGTAAATTGGGAATATGCTGTTTCTCATAACTGAAGAACTAATAGAAACACAATGAAATCAACAGGCAGCTTGCTAAAAACAAACAAGAGGAAGTTTGTTTTTTCAAAACAGTCATTGTTAAATTGAGAAATACTGCACATTCTGGAGGCTAAAAGTTTAAAAGGGTTCGGGAAGGTCCTTCTTGGATACATAGACAGACTATTAGCCTGTTCGTGGCTATTAAACATAATAAACTGATGTGTCTTCCAGTATACCAGTATGTAAACCCACCATACACTATGCTTATGAGAAGGCAGAATATAGTAGGAAGAGAACTTTTTATATGTGTTACTTTTATACTGTCTCTAAGAATCCATTTATGGCTACTGTCAGGCTCAGGACACTGGGCCGGCTCAGTGGTACATTCTGATCTAATGTAGCAGTTCTTAAATGGGTATATTTAAATGTAAGCAAGCTTGTCTTTCTTGATAGTAGTTTTGTGAAGTGCTCCAGAAGCTCAGTGGCAGGCAGCACCACACATGCTGTACATAATGTACAAGCAGATTTGTCATTGTTTATTTAGCACTCTAGCTGCTTAAGGAACTCTCCGGGGGTGCACAATGCCAAAACCAGTAAGACATCCCTGCTTGCAGAATTGCAGACTATTCTGGAGAGCCAGAGCAGGGCACATGATTTACAACTTATCCCAGTGAAAATCCAGATGTGAATGTAATCTCTTGATTACATTACATCCTGAATTATTTAATTAATGGATTCCTAGCTTATTCCATGAAAAGGTCACAAAATGTTGGGAACATGTTGGGAACACTCAGCCTGTGGAAGGCAAGAAAACCTTATCCCAGAGAGGAGATAGGAACTACATTTTTGTATATAGTTTTAATTGATTCCTCTGATTGTCTGTATGTAGCATAACTATATCTAGTTATTTCTAAAATTTTGGTAATATTATATACCTCAGTGAACTGAATCTTCATGATTTAATCAGAAATAAAGAAAAAAAACAAAGAGGAAGAAGGGCACTGGTAGATGGCAGGGGAATGTCAAGCCCGTGTTTCTAGTAGCATGTGCCTCAGCTTTAGCCAGGTCTGCACTTTTCTGTAGATCAAAGAAAAACTGTAGTCTTAAAACAGGCAAGAAAAATAGGTTGGGTGGGGGTCTGTGAACTTTGAGAAAAAACAAAGACTTAATGGAAACATTTTAAAATCCAGCTACAAGGAAAAGGTTTGAAATGTATATGTAACTTGGCCAGTGAGGTTAAACCTCTTTTCTCACTGTTTCATGTCAGTTTGCTTCATTAACTGTCCATGGATTTTCAAGAGAAAAAACATGCAAATTTGCATTTGATTTATAGAACTAAGTGCACTGTTAGTTAGTAGTAAATTAAAACTAACCATTCATTTTTCTTCTGATAGGCCAAGTTGATAGAGTTCAGTCCTCTGAGGGCAACTGATGTGAGACTTCCAAGTGGAGCAGCGTTTGTTATTGCTAACAGTTGTGTTGAAATGAATAAAGCGGCAACTTCTCATTACAATATTAGGGTAGTGGAGTGTCGTCTGGCTACAAAGGTAACGTATGGCTTTTGTCAAACTCTAATGAAACCTTCATGTAAGTATTTACTTTTCCCCACTTCTGACCAATCATGTCTTGTCTTTAACACCTGGCTAGGTGCTGCTTTAAGTAGCCTTTTTCATTTCAGAACCAGACACCTCCATCTGCAGAAACAGAACTCCTGCAGAGTTTAATGGAAGTCTAAGGACTGTGCCCTTATATAGACGGGTCTGCAATTCAGTTCTATTTAATTTATTTTGTATTATGTTTGAATGGTGGAAATATGTCCTTTTCAGCAAGCATATTCTCAGTTAATAAAATAAACTGTTTCTAATTAAAGTTGAATAATGATGAACTGTGGAAAGCAACCAGTGTGGTCACATGCTTATATGTATATATGGCAATAGATGTGTATTTTCTAGGATTTAGAGTACTTCAAAGCCACTAATTAGAAACCTGGAAGTATTACTGGAAGTGCTGAATAGCAGCAGGTATGTTAGCATGTAGTTTAAAGAGGATTGACTCAAAGCTCCATGTTTTCATTGTGCTGCCAGGTTGCAGTTTGCAACTATCTCTAAAATATATGGAATCTAAACATGACAAATCTAAGTTCTACTTTAATTCTGGATTTCTTAGACCATATGCTTAGGAATCTGTAGACACATGGTTTGATTGGAGTCTGCTTTAGAAGTAGAGAGGATTATTCCTAGTTTCATTAAAGTAAGCGAGGAGCAAGTAGACAATTCACTGCAGCTATACCTAACAGAGCGCTCTGTGACAGAACAGAATTTGGGTTACCACTTAAGACAACAGTTTTAAAAAAATGCACTGTGAAAGTCCTTAGCACACAAGACATTCAGGTCAAAATCTGAGCAATGCTCGAGAGTACTTTGACCATGGGCTAACATAATAATGCTATGAAAAATTACCATAATGCTAAAAAAGAGATCTGAAAGGTTTATCAGATATTGACAAAACAATTCAAAATTAGTGGTTGGAATGGTTTTCCAGAAGTGAAGCTAAACTTCAAATGACTTCAAATACTATTATGAAGAACAGCTGCATTTTTGCAGTATGTAAGATACGGGAAAAATAGCAGCACTGGTGATGATAGTCAAAGCTGTTGCCATTAAAGTCAACAACACCGTAGTAGAATCAAAGTCAGGACCTCTGTGGGTCCTTACTGGCACATCTGCCAAACCTCTAATTTAGAACAATTAATTGAGTAACTAGTTCTTTTAGGAAGAGTTTCTTTTGGAAATTATTTCACATAAGACAGCTTTGTATGTGATCTATCTTAAAGGCAAACCTTGGCACTGAATGTGTCAGGTTGCAAGGTCTTTTGAAATATTGTTACATATATGAGCTTTTGTGAATTACATCTCAGGATTCTAAATTGCTTTACATTATGTGGTCATGTTTAGCAGACTGCAGAGGTGAGAAAGGATGTTTTTTTAAGGCTCACATTAGTTGTGATGTAATCTCAGAAAAAGTACCTTTAGTCTCCTTAAAAATCATACATCTGCTAACAACATACACCTGTCTAATTTAAACATGTGCTACCCAGATGGAAAGCTGCACACACACAGAGAGACAAAACATATTGATCCAGGAAAAGCCTGTCTCTAGAAGCAGGTCGTGGTGGGGTGAAGGAGCACAGGTCTGTGAGTGAAAGTAGGGAGGTTCTTTAAGCAACATGAATGTAATACAACTATGAAATAACATGCTGGGCCTCACAGTAATGTTTTAAAGGAAATTTTTATCAGTAAGTTCCCGACTTTTTCCTCTTGTACTTTTATTTTAGTATCTCTTCTTTGCAGAAAGCTCCGTGTCAGTAGACACGAACACAACACATCTCCTGGCGTTAGTGTAGAACATTTTGGTGTGCCTGTCCTGCAGCAAGTGAGCTCTTGATAATCCTCACAATTACCGATCCCAGGACCTGCTGCTCCCTTCTCTGCTGGACTGTCATTCTCTCCCTTTCTGTTTTTTCTCTTCTTATATTGCACTCATCACTATAGCATCCTAGTGCTTTCCTATACTCCTTTAAGCAGTGTTTAAAATATCTCATGTTCTGCAGAACACTCATGCTTCCAAGGGACAGGAACACCTACTTTGTGTTACTTTGTGTCCCCCAAGAGCAGCACAGTAGGAGCTGCAGGAGGGATGTGAGCGTTGGTGAGCACTGAGCTCTCCCCAGACTTCACTGCGCGTGTTTCACTTCACTTTGTAGTGCCAAGAATGTCTGCAAACTGGGATGCCATGAAATGGACTAATGTACATTAAATGTAGAAAGATACTGAGATGGCATTGTAGAAATGTAAAGTATAACAAAGCGATGTTGTTATATAAGGACTTAATATATCTATACTTACTCCTAGTCAGGCTTTCTTTTATTTATGTTTGTCCTATCATGTACTGAGTATGTTTTCCTCCTGCAGTTACTTACAGTGCTCCGCTGTGCCTGTGTTGGACAGTAAAGGCTAGAGATGCTGTATCCTGGCAGTTAAGAGCCAGCTGGATTATGTACACATCTTTAATCAATCTCGTCAGAGATCATCAGGAAAATATCCAACTGTGGGATCAGTATTGGGATTACTTTTGTGCATTTAATAGATGACATTTTCTTCTGATTTCTGCTCCGTGTCCATTATAATTTGAGTTGCTACAGCTAGATTTTTTTTTTAAACTCTTTCTGTTTGCCCTTAACATTTTCCCCAGTGATATTAGGATTGAAACTTTGCTGTAAACTGTTACAACTTTCCCAACCCCCGCCTACGTACTGGTCTGAAGGGGTCAGTCCCATTTAGAACATTTCATCTGCAAAACAGCAGGGTAAGCAGCTCATCTGAAATAGGCTATTTCTTGTCAAGAATAGAAATGGGAGCACATGTATCAATACAGATGACAGATTTTTCTAACAAGGGATTACATATTAAAAATGTAGAAAGATTTTGTTGACTTACAGAGCATTAAATGATCTTTATTTTTCTTAGGTCCTAGCTCTGTTTAGTTTCTGATACTAATATCTAGGAGATGCTAAACATCAGGATTAAGTTATAGGGAAATAAGTTCATCCATTTAACACCTAGAAACAGAAGATTTAAGATCATGTCAAAAGTGTGCACCAATCACATTCAAGATACCGGATATTAAAATAAAATATATGAAACAATAATTGTTATTCTATTTGGTCGATAATTAGATTATAATTACATTGATTACATTAATGCAATTAGATTAAAGCTATGGCACTCCAGATACTCAGAGCCTTTGAAAACTGGGCCAGAACTGGGCTAATGAGTGTTTTACTCATTTTTTAAACTGGATTTTACTCCAGTTTATAAAACTGGAAATTTTCTAACTCTAATTTCTGCATCAGCCACTATGTTGCTGCTTCTTTCTCTACTACTGGACATGCAAAACTCTGTGTTAGATGGTTGCAGAGTCATATGATTAGGCTTTTGATTGGATTGTGTTTGTTCTGCTCCACTAAGTTTCACATTAAACCCTAAAAAGACGCTAGATGGCACCAAAAGTGGTTAATTTTTATATACTGCAATACAGCAACAGTGGAAAAGCCCCTGCAAATTCATGTTGCAGGAGAGCAGCAAGGTAAAATCTGCAGCAGACAGGTCAGGAACAGATCTCATTGTGTTTAAGCAACCAGTTTCACACTGTAACTTCGCACAAAGTGAAGCAAATTCTTTTCAGGCATTCAAATCCCATGTATTTTTTAACCTAGAAAATTAAACGCACACTAGAGAGCTTTGCTGAATTGATGCCTAAAAATTTCAAACAAGTCTTGTTCAAAATCTGTGTTTACTGAAAAGAATAACAAAACACACTGGGTGAAAACTTGACCCTGTTGGTGAGAGATTCTAAACCGGTCTGAATGGAAACAGGATTTCTTTCCTTGGTCGTCCTGCACTGCTTTAAACACTCTGCAGACATACAGTCTGATCTGGCATTTTTGGAAGCTTTAATCTCAGTTTAAACAATGCAGAATTGGAGGCATGTCATGTACTCATAAATCCAATAAAATTACCTTGGCATGTCTTGCTAATCTGTCTTTTCACACTGTTGTCTATTGAAATTAAAGGTGGTGTGTCATCAGTAGGATCCCACAATGACCACTTAATAATCCCCTATAACTTATAATACTAGAAATAATCCACCTCATGAAAACATGAGCAAAGCCCTTGGCTATTTTCTTTGGTCACAGAACATCACATTTCAGTGACTGACAGAAAAAGCCTCTTAGACATTTCTCCTTTAAGGACTCATGTGTTAAAATAACTACTGGCAATTGCCAAAACATCAAAGATTTAAAGCTTTGCATCCTTGGTGGACCAAAAACTATCCATCTATCTATCAGTATATCGGTGACTGATTAACCTCATGGTAATTGTGTAGGAACAGTGCAGATTCTGACTAACCTGTCGTAACCTTCTTGTAAGGCTGAACACTTTCCTGAAGGGGGAAACACTGATCTGATATCCAAACAAATAACGCCGTAGGGCTTTTATGGTGAATGTCTAACCTGGGGGGGAATACCTTTCATTCACAGACCTTTTATAAATAAACAAAATGGGTACTGATGGAAAAAGGGTTTGGATGGTTCCTGGTCAAGAAGTGAAAGAAAGGATTAGCCTTAAAGCTGCTTACAGACAGTTTAATGATAGTTTAAAACTAGAAAGCAAAGTATTATCCTTTTTTTTTTTTTTTTTTTTCTCTTCTCTCTCTTCAATTTAGCTTCTCTCAAAGTCAAAAGGCCTGGACTGGAAGAAAATGTTGAAACTCCAAGATGTGCAAGTCAGACTAGGAGTTAGCCTAGAGGAAATGCTGACCATTGTCGAGGAGGTATTTCACCCTGAGCCTTACAGCACAGAGGAAATTTGTAAATGCCTGGGAATTAGTCTGGAGGAGCTCCGCACTCAGATCCTTAGTCAAAACACACAAGATGGTAAGTGTATTCTAAATAGTGATTTTTAGGTTACAGTATTTGTATTATATAAAATGGTTATATATTGATAAGCAGTGCACGTGGAAGTCTTGCCAGAATAGTTCCCCAGAATCTTACAGGGCAAGTGAAAAAAAGATAGGATTTTCATTCTCACTTTTACCCTAAAATAGAGTAAAACTGATTTGCATAGAATTGCTTCTAAAATGGCAGAAATAGCAGATGACTTACTACTTTACAGTAGTCTGCACTGTTTGGAATAATCTCTAAATAACCCAAGTTTTATTCTAGGGGAAAAAAAAATCCAAACCAGGCTTTCTTTAAAGCATAGCTGTAACAAAACCAAACATTCTGGATAGACAGTACCATGAAAATGAATCGTGAACACTCTCCCTTAACTGATGTTAAAGACCAGCATAGATGGGGCTTGTGTTTCTGCTTTTGACATGACAAGCACGATCCCTTGATAAACCGTGCACTGGAGTATGTTTTATAGATATGTCCTGAGAAGTAAGTCTGTTACTGGCAATATTTTAAATATTTGAAGTATCTCCCATGTATTCCTGCTGATAATTACATCACATAGTCATGAGTATAGGCACACATTAAATGCTTCTATAGGAATTGTTCTAGATGTATATAATAAGGTGCTAGTAATACTAAATAATAGAGGAGTTACAAAATGCTTAGTTTGCATTGAATGGTATCAGAGAGATATACTGTTGTATATTTATTAATAACATAAACTGATGCCTTATAGTCTGATAATGTGATATAGGTGGAACTATTGTAAGCATTATTTATTGACCGGGAACCCCTCTTTTATGTCCCAGTGCTATAAGAGAGCATAAAACTATGTTGTTGTCTAAGTATACTGCTAGAGGGGTATCAGCATGGAATACGATATCTTCATCCAGCTTTTTATCTCTATAGAAAGTATTATGATAACTCCATGTGATGTAAGTATATGAGGAATATACTGAACCATCCATATACCTGCACTCTCCAATATTTTCATGAGAAACTGCAGCGTTCCAAATCTTTTATATTGTCTCTTTACTCTCTTACTTTATGAAACAGTATAAGACTAGTAACTTGCAGATGTTTATACTCCCTATACCTGGTTTATAAAACAAAATTCTACAGTTCTGTAGAACTGAATTGTTTATAAGTTTTGCTTTTTTTCAAAAACCAAAGCCTGGATGAAAAACTTAAACATAAAAGCAATAGAGGAAAGTCAAAGGAAATGTTATACTGTGGCTTAGAATAGTGTTTGCAGATGTTTGCTGAACAGAATCTCTTAAATTTGCATGACCATGATTTCATTTGATAAGGCCAATTAAAATCGGTTATATTGGAAGCCTCTTTACATGTACAATATAAAATTAAATAACAGATTTCTGTAAAGCTATATGCAAAGAAGAAACAAGACAGATACAGGGAGAAGGAATCTAAATCCACCGTTTGTTTTTGTTACACACTAAACAAATTACATTTTATGTTGGCTTTGGAAAAGCAGCGGCTGTTTGACAAAAATATTTTTCTTTCTTTCCCTCTACTTTCCCACTATATTTTAATGACAAAGCCTGGCTTATTCATGTGAGAGAAAACATACTGATAGATAAGTAATCTCTATAGAAAGTTTCAGAGGGTTGCTTAACTTCATTTTATATACAAGATATTTTCCTCTGTAAATGTTTTATTAACACTTCTGATAAAACACTATACAGTGTAAAATATTTGCATGAGAAATGAAGTCCTAGTTAATGTAAAATATTTTTAATATTTAACTACTGGTTAAATATTGACTATTAATATTAGTTAAATATTTTATATATTAGTTAAATCATTCACTGGTTCTTATTTCTCTCTCTCATTGAATATAAATTGTCAGCACTTTCCAGCTTTTGCATTATTCAAAGTCCAGTGACAGTTACAAATAATTCTTTCTACTTACGTTGCATCTAATGTTTACGAACCTGAAAGTGCTTTATATACATTATTTAAGCCTTAAGGCCACCTTCCCCTCTGCTGTCCCAGCAAGAAGTTTGCGTCCTGTATAGCTGTATATAAGTTTTATGTGCCTGTGTAAGAGTGACTGGGCAGGTCGCAGGCCAGGCAGCTCCGCAGCCCCTTTTTGGGCAGGCAGGCAGGGATTCCTGCAGCACCTTCGCTGCAGAGCCCACTCATTCCCAGGTTTGGAGAAGCTGAGCTGCTGCAAAAACCTCTCGAGCTTCTTGTAGCTGTTTTTTGGCCAACTCAAAAACCTGAGTTTAAATCCCCCTTGCAAATGTTTACTCATGGATTGCACTTGTGGCTTGTGAGCATCTCTCAAACAAGTAATATTTATTACTTTCTAAGGTGCACTACGCTGTAGTTTTGGCTTGGACTCGAGTGCTTCACAGAACATTTAGCGTGTGGTGGTTGCGGGACATTAAGTATTTATAAGCCTCGCCACAAAAGGATATTCTTCTGCAAAGCAGTGTATTCCTTTAACCGTAAAATGTTTTTCCTTCTTAAATGAGGTATTCTTTAAACCATTTTTTCCTTTTCCCATATAAAATTGTAATCTAATTTTGACATTTAAGCATGGGAACGGAATTATTATGGGAGCAAAAGGCATCCATTTTCTGTGTGGGTTTGGCTGTTCGACTGCCCTCCCCTTTGTCCCCTGGAAGGAGCGGCCGCAGCTTGGGCCCGTCCTGCCCGTCGCCACCACGTTGTGTCATGGTGCTCCTGCGGCAGGGACAGTTTCCACTTCAGCTGCCCGGAAGGGCGGACGCGGATCTCGACGCTGCCAGCGCCAGCTGCCCGGGCAGCTCTGCCCCGTGCAGGGCCGGAGCCGCCTTGTCCCGTGAGGGGGGACGTCACCTGCAAAGCGGGGGCCTCGGCGGCGCTTCCCCGGAGGCGCCGGCCCAGCACGGCCCTGGGGCGCTGAGCCCAGAGCCCTGTTGCACCTGGTGTGTCCCTGGAGCAGGAGCCGCTCCTATGAACCGGTGGTTATCGCGGTCTCAGAGCAGGTGTCTGCTGAAGGGGTCCCCAAATCCGGCACCGACTTGTTCCCCAGCTCCTTCCAGACAGGCGGGTTGCAAACGGTTACTTGAGCAGTCCCCGCAGCACAAACGTTCCTCACTTAGAGTAGGGGGTTCACAGTCTGGCTCAAATTAAAGCCATCTGGCAGCATTTTCTCATATACGTTATGAGTCAGAAACCTTCACCCTCTTCATGTTCAATCAGCAGGATGCCTAACAGAGGAAGGTCCTATTCCACATGAGTAATGGTGCTAGAAACTGTCCCCTACGTGGTTTTGAGTCGGTGAGTTTCTCCCTGTTGTAAAGTCCCCTCAGCCATGTGTAGCTCATTAATCTACAGTGAAATATATCTGAAGAAGCTGCCAAAGCAACCAGAAGAAATACAGAGAGCCCGAGCAGGCTGGTCTGTAGCTAAAGGTCAGATAGAATTGTACAGGAAACCCAAAAGAAAGGAATCTGCTGAAGCACGAACAAATAATCTGAGTTGCTGGGAAGCCACAAGGTTTAATTATAAAAAAAAAAAAAAAAAAAAAAAAAAACTATGTAAGTGGCGAGGATGCTTTCATTACACAATTTTCATAAACTTAAAACTGAAAATATGACAACAGAGTAGAAAACGCACAATTAAGCTCTCTGCTGTGTTTAACTGAGACTCACAGTCCAGGATATTTGTTTGCTTTTAAGGGATTTTGAACTAACTTTCATTGATGTTAGTCTGGTAAAGCCTTAAATTGAAGGGTTCTTGTTGCAGTGTGAACTGCTGGGGCATTGGACTATTTCACCATTTATTTCAAGGTAATTTAGGGGTTTAAGTTGTTCAGGGACAATGTTACTGAAATCCTCTGCAGAGAAGCACAGTTAGGATACAGAGAATCCACAAAGTGTCGTCAGGAATCACTGACCTCTGAAAAACAGCTATGGACCAGCAGTATAAAGCAGTTAGCAGTGGATGAATTTCATGTACAAGATTCACTGTCTTTGATCTGTAGAAATACAGTCAGTGAGGCTGTAGCCTTGAAGAAGGCAAAAGCAAGCTGAATGAAGAAGGTAAAATGTCTCAAAAGCTTAGTGGCAAAATAACACTTGGAGCAGACATAAGTATGGGATTCCTTATCCTCAAATTTTTTTTTGGTCACATGTTGACTTCTCATATTTATTTTTATTTCTGATTTGCATTTGTTTTAGTCATGAAATGTACAGCTCTGCCTCAGTTCATTCCACAAGAAGCTTTTTGTATGTGCCGCTGACAATGCAAACAAGTCAGTATTTCCATATTGCTTATCCCAAAAGGGGAAAAAGGCCCCAAGACTCTGATTGTGCTCAGATCAAACAGTTCAGTTGTACATGGCAGAGCTTCACAGAAAGTGGCATGGAGGAAATATGTAGTGATTTCAAAAAAATACTTTTTGGCAGTGTGATTGTGGTCAGAGGCTAAACCCTTGGCTGATCTGAGCCTCCCTCGGCCCAAATGCTGCCAGGTCCTTTTAACCACAGGGCACCTGCTGGACCTTCTGCAGGTCCCTTCTCGGGAGCAGCGTCGCCATAGGCCACCCCTAAACCACCCTGCTCTTTGTGCCAGGGCAGGAGCCCGAGCTGGTGCCCCTGCCCTGTCCCCAGGAACGTGGTGGCTCTGCTTCTTTGCTCGCTGGAGAGGGCACATGCACTGTTTTGAAATATTATGTATGCTCTGCTATTTGGTATTCGGTGGTGATGGTTAATCGGACTGTGCATGCAGTGCGTACAAGAGGATTTCTCTATTACCACAGGCATTTGGTAGTGATAGTTGAAAATACGTGTGTTGTTGCACTGTTTTTACAATAGGACTTAAAGAGTACAGAGGTGTTTGATGTCCTGAAGATAATTTTACTTGGGCAGAACATTGTTGGAGAGGAAAGGCAAACCATAAAAAAAAAATATTCTGAACACAAACCTGATTTTCTGAAATAAAACGCTGCCGCAAACCATCCAATAGCTAATGTAACGATACCAAACCAACCAGGACAAATTCAGTAAACGTCCACAACAGAGCCCGAAAACAACATAGAGCCACTTGTTGTCTTTGGCAAACTGCTCGAAGGGCAGCTTTTGCTGCAGTCAGGGGCAGATCCCCCTCCATCCAGCGCCACTGTCGAGGACGCGGCGCAGAGTTTTGGCTGACGGCCAGAGCACCCATCCTGGTCGCCAGTTCACACCATGACGAGCAGAGCACAACCCAGAGAGCTTTAAGGTAATCTGCCCAGTAGAATATTGCTCTACCAAAGGGTGGTCTCCGAATCAATCACAGCCTTTGGCAAGTCTTGTGCCTTACAATTGAAAACAGACATGTTTTCAGTTCATTCTTTGGGTTACTACTGTTCAATGGTGATTTACAAGAGAGTGTGAGCTATGGCAATCTCTCACGCAACTTTAGATACTCCCTAAACGAATGCACATTTAGAAATCTCCTTGCTCTAAAACAATGGCTTATAAGAAAGGATTATTTAAAGAGAAACCGTCTTATAAAAATGCCAAGCAGCCTTTCTCGCTATTTATGAATATTGGAGGTGTCCAACACACAGCACAAATAACTCCTTTAGTAAGGAAATACAGCAGGATAAAACACACCTCAGAAGGGAAAACAGAACGTGCCCTCCCTGTGCTCGCCAGGGATACTCAAGAAGATGTTTCTGTGGGGCACTCACATTTTTCATTTCAGTCCTCACTTGAAATGCATTCAGGAGGCCTGTTCAGGAGACAGCAACACTGTGTTTCTCAGTAGGGGCTGTATTCAATTACATAATAAATATCACCAGAATATGCTATGTTCAATATTTCTCTATGATTTTAGCACATTTATTAATGTCTCCCTCAGCGCTACATTTTCAGCATTTGCAGTCCTGATTTACACTTACTGTTTTGGAGAAACGTGAAGGGATTAGACAGATAGTGAGGAAGTTTCAGGCAGTAAGGGGTGCAGTCCAGTATACATGAGAGACTTAAACTGGACACAGTATTATTGACAGTCTGGCAGTGAAGATTTCTACATATAATGGCAAATACAGATTGCTGAAGCCATTAGAAGTGGTTCCAGATCTTAGTTGCCTGCATAGAGTAGCCAAGCAAGAATCTGAGTGTCAGGGTCAGGTTGCATATTCTGTTCTAAATACACAGCTCATCTGTCTTCTCTTGACTTTTTACCTCTATGTGAATATTTCATCAGTCACATTCAAAAAGGGAGAGAGACTAGAAACAAAAATGAGAAAAGACTCTATGTCCCAAAGGAGAATTCACACATAGAAGGAAAAGGAAGGACATTTGGAGATGCTCCAACAAGCAAAAGAGCTACAAGGGAGAGGAGATTAGGGAAAGTACTACAATAGGTGTGGCAAGTACAAAAATACGGTTGTCTTACTAACTTTTACTTGAGCCAATTTGATCAGAAACCCAAGAAATTGTGTTACATGTGCACCTGGTCAGTAGAATACATCCTCAACAGCAGCTGCAAGCCCATTGTATTAAACCAACAAAATAGTGTTTGGGGGAAGAGAGGAAACAGTGAACTCTATAAACGGGAAGACAAAACCCTTCCTGTGTAGCAGTTGCAAGGTTAACGCTAGGAGCAGCCGGCGGTGCCAGCCCTACCTGGCCTTCCCCACGCAGGTTCCTCCCTGGCACACAATGCTCCCTGCCCGCTGGGCACAGAGCCTGATGACCCCTGCTCGTGAGGGGGCCTCTCCTCCTGTGTCACTCTCAGTCAGGGCGAGCCCAGGTCGTGGCGTGTTTAAGAGGGCTTCCTTCCCTCAGCACCAGGGTACCAAGGCAGTAGCATTTGTGTTAATGTCACTGTCAAAGATCTTCAGCTTTTCAAGAGAAAAGGTGGGAACTCTTAGCATGGCTGGCATGCAAATCAGGCCCGGTGCATTGCTGCTGAGCGGCCGGCCCCGCCGAAGGCTGCTCTGGTGCCAGCGCGACACAGTCCTGGCAGCGTCTGAAAGTACCTGAAAGTACCAGGCTAACGTCCCAGTCGTTTCACTGCTTCACTGGCACTGCCAGCTGTGACATAAAAATTAGAATGATAAAATGCTGGTGTTTTAGTCTGCTGGATTCTAAATATGGTTTTGTTAGGGCTTTAAAGAAGAGCAAGAGCATTTTTGGAGAAGGCTTTCAGCCTACAAAGTTCTAATGTAAACTATGAATTATTGCAACAAATGTAATTAGGCTGTGTTCTTATATATAGATATTTTTGGTAGCTCTTACTGGACAATTGCAGTATTTAATATTTTCATTTTGTTTAGTTTCCACCTTCAAGTTATACCAGCGTGCTAAGCATGTGTACAGCGAAGCTGCCAGAGTGCTGGAATTTAAGAAGATATGCAATGAAGCACCTGCCAATGCAATCCAGCTGCTGGGAGAATTAATGAACCAGAGCTATATCAGCTGCAAGGAAATGTATGAATGCAGCTGTCCCGAACTGGATCGGCTGGTAGACATCTGCCTGTAAGTCTTGACCACAACGAGGAGTAACTGTGAGAATATTGTTTGAATTGATGAGAAAATATGACATCGGTGGCTATTGCACTTTTAAAATGAAAGTATTATTGTCTCTTATTACAAAATTAATCTTCTACAGGGACATTACATGGTCAATTGTTTCCCTACTGACATCTGTGTAATACTTTCAGATGAAAGCTCCACTTTATGGCTTTATTACAGACTTGGCTTTTGGACTGACTCATCATCACAAGTGATGCTAGACTGTGTTGGCTATTCTTTTTCTAAGTTGAAAAAGAAATCATAATTGGTTTTCTTAAAACATCATCTTAGTTGTTCTGTTGAAACTAACTTTTTGCATTATTTCTTAAGCATTTCACTACTACCACCATGGAAATGCATGAGCAGGGTGTTCTAGATTCTTAGGTTGCCTTGAAATCCTAACAGAAATACTACACCTGTTTTTTGCAGTATTTGTGTCTAGGGCATCAGCTAGGTTGGAGAGCAGCTCATCAGTAAAAATGAGAATGTTTTATAATAGCTAACACCCTCTGCTCCTGCTGTCTGCATTATGTGTTGGAGCTTTCTCCACATTATTCAGTTTTTGTTCATGCCCCAGCTTCTTTTTTCCAGTTGGATTTCTTAACACAGTTTGGTCCCAAGAAAACAAGACCCGCTCACCTCCATAATACATTCCCAGAGTGTCATTTTGTCTCTTCTTTTCTCCCTTCCTTCCCTCCCAGGGCCATATCCTCTAGCTGACAAAAGTGGAGTCTGAGAAATGGCATAAAGTGAGCTGGAAATTACATGCTGTTGTATGTAGCAGACTGCTATTTTTTAGTATTGTATTTGGTAAACAAGTATTTGGTACTTGTTTTCTATTTAATATTTCAACCCTATCACAGCACCATCATGAAAGGATGCACACACACTTCTGTCCCTCGCGCCTGCCATGGGTCTGGTACCTCAAATCACGAGACAAACATAACGCTAACTTTGGTCTAATACAGTGCCTGCGAAAGAACTCGGCGGTGGTTAATCATTTAAACAGGGGCTTGGGGAAATAAGGAGCTGCCCACACACAGTTCTCCTCCATCCCTGCCTCTGCCCCAGCTTCTTCTCCCAGCTCCTTCTCTCATTTGGGTCTTGGTGATGCCACCTTCCTGTTCCGTGTTACAGCACTTGCTTCTCCTTGGACTTCGCTTGGTTTGGGAAATTCTGCCCTAAGCTGAGAGGTTAAAAAGCCAAAGGTTGTTGTCCTACCAGAAGGGGAGTGCAGGGTGTCAGAGCTGATGCAGGCTTGAGGTCAAGGTTTTTCTGTCCTGTAGAAGCAAAGAGACTCTATGAAGGTATCACATCCTTTCTTTAAATCTTTCACAGTTTGGAAAAAACAAACAAACATAAACCCCTCCAGCAATTCCATTTGGGCTTGAAGCTAAAGAAATGAAGGTTGTAGCATCTAAAAAGTAAAATTACAACAATGTTTTCTTTACCAGCAACATTTTTTTTAATTAAGAAACTAACCTGCCTTGTAATGAAATTATTAATTTTACAAATATGCTGCTTGCCACATGCATTCTTATTTTTATAGTCATGCTCATTTAGTAAGATGTAATTATGACTTACCAGGATTGTAAATCAATATCGAGTAACATATCGTTGATTATATAATACCCCGGGTTAGTGTGATTTCCTCTGAAGACAGGATAGAATAGCCCCTGAGCCAGAGAAACACAGACTTAAAAACTGATGTGAAGACTCTGGACAGATTATTTTGCATATGGGATACACATGCTGTTTTGAGATAAAAAGGAGAGAAGGCCAGATAGCCATTGGACAATCTGATAGCAATTTAAAAATACAATTTTTGTTCTTTCTCTTGGGAACAAATTCGCTCTGTAACTCACAGGCCATGTTCAGTTTCTTGTATCACGTAACGATCACATAATGGAATAAGCTGCTGGAGGAACCCGGACAATGAGGTGGCTCCGCGTGGTTGTCCCAGCTGCTCAAAGGAGAACTGTGTGTGGGGGTGAGAAGGGGGAACAGTCTCCAGACTGGCTGAAGACAAAACCAACGCCCCAGTGGGTTATAGAAGATCTTGAACTGCAAAGCCTTGATCAGTGCAAGGCATCAGCAGCCCATTCTTGATGTCATTAAAAGGAAAAGCCTAAGAGATTTTGCATTAATTTTAGTCACAGTTACTACCCAGTAGACCCCTCGTAGTCAACAGATTGTATCTCATGACTGAACCTTGCAAAAATTACTAGTCATTTAAAGTGTCTTCACTTTGGGTGCCCAGCTTGACTCATAGTAGTAGGGCCTGTTTGCAAGAAATGATGGGAGAAACTGTGCTGTCTCAAGCAGGGGGTGGCAGGGCAGCTCTGCCCGCCGCGTGCGGCCACCCGGGCTACGTTTGCCGTGTTGGGCCCTGCGGGGGCGGCCGCTGCTTCGCGTTCGCGCTGAGCTCTGAGCTCTGCGGCCGCCCCGGCCGGCGGCTGCTCCCCCAGCTCACGCGGCTGTCGTGATGCTAGCGAGCGGGCAGCAGCCTGAGCAGAGCCACAGAACCCAAAGGAAGGGAGTTACACAGTTAGGATTTTACTAAATTAAATTAAAATTAATCAGAGCATCTCAGTTCCAGAGACTGAAATATAAATAGCAAGGGAAAAAGTGATGTGTGCCCATATTACATCAGATTTCTTTCTAAATTACCAACAGAAGAGCCCATGGCTACTATGCTGAGCGCAGCTAAGCACCACAGCAGAGCATGGTCAGTGGGAAATGATTTTTCATTGATACTGTTTAATGATTTCAGTTGTTCTTTATTGTTCTTCATTGGACAGAACAAGTAAATTACTAGTTCATTATTCTTTACGGTCTTGACCCATCAGGAATATTTTCTCGGAAATATATCCTTTTTCTTTTCTGAAGTTTGATATGCCTTAATGATTTTTCTGTGATTCTCTAATTAGATTTATGAAAGTGAATAGTGACTTTAGATGAATCCAGTTTAAGCCACCATCTAATTCTTGAAAACTGTTGGGAAAAAAAACCTCTCATTTTGCTCAAGTTGGACATTAAAAAATTAAGGCATGTAAAATCACTAGTCACTCTAGGAAAACTTGGCTGATGTGATTATAGAAATGGGCCAGGAACTACATAAATTACATTCTTTGCTTACAATGATATACAGCTGCCCTGCAACTTTAAAAAGCCATTCCAAAAATACATTCCACAGAATTGCCCGAGTCTGTTGCTGCTCTCTCCTTACAAGGTTTAAACTGCAAAGAATAATCTGCATATCCAGATGTTTTCTGTTTTGCCTAGATCTTTATGTTTTACTGTACAATGTCTGCCAAGAAAGAAAGGATTCCATACTTGCTGTGGTTTCTAGTGCTGAAAAGTGTAACCACTAGTTGGTCAGTGTTTTTTTTTTTTTGCAAAGACAGAATCTTGTACTTTCTCTAACATATCACATGCTGTTCATGGCTGTTTTACCTGTTCCCTTTTTAAAGCAAGAAACACAGAGGTACTAAACAATTAAAGAACAGAAAGTTAGAACTGAGCTCCTGACTTCCTTAGGTACTTTTGAGAAGTCTCTCAGAATCCATACAGTGTTGCAGATAACCTTCTTTCATCCCCTATTGTCCATTTTTGGTGACATAAATCCTAATACTTTGCGTGTTACCAGCCAGCCACTTGAAGAGCGCCAAATCCTCGCTGATTGCTTTTAAAAGGATACAATTTTTACACTTGTCAAGGTGTATTATGGTAGTAGAATCAACTCTGCATTTAGTCAAGACTCTTAACAAATGCTGAGTTGCTTGGAGCAGCAAAGCATGGAGTTTGGGGATGATATGCAAATCCAAGCTTTAAAAAAAAAGAGTTTGCAGCTGTTACGTAGTCAGAAAGCCAAAATATGTTATTTATATACACACTGTGCTACGGAGCAGAATATACTTAATAAGAACGAATACATATATTCACATTTATATATTTAAAACTCATCATGCCAATGTATAAGAGTGTCTGGCTCTGAAGGCCACTTTAAAGGAGGAGCTTAGGACTGAACTGAGTAGATGAAAAAGCCAGTTTCAGATCTGTTCCAACATTAACTTCCTGTTTGACCTAGATGACTCCCATCCAACATATTTCCAATGTATGCAGACGTAGGTGCTCATTCCTGAATTCTTCCAGTATCAGGTGCTGCAGCTCTGCTCAGCACTGTGCCGAGGTCCTCAGCACTGAGCCCCAAGTGGCTAATAGAAATCACCACATTTGAAACTGCCAGCCACAGTATTTTGAAACACAGTGACTTCAGCTCTGAAACAGGCATATTTTCTGTCTACATTATGCTTTTTTTCAACTAAGTATTTAAAAATGACTCAGTAAAAATGAGGCATCAGCATGACCGCAGAGAATTATGAAATCAGTAAAAGGTTCAGAACAGTTCTTCAGGGATTTCAGTTGCCCACGAAAATAAAAGCCAGACACTATCTGAAATGCAAGTTCTCACTGAGGGAACTGGCCAAACGAGTGCAGCCAGCTGATGTAGCAGACTTTGAGAAGTGGATTGGACCTTAGAAGTCGATGGGAATTTCCCTGTCGATTGCAGTTGAGACCAGATCAGATCCTGCTCATTTTAGGAGGTTGCTCTGTGGACCAGAAACTACAAAAAATTGCAACAGAGACTTAGAATGGCTTACAGGAATAATAATAATAAGTAAAATAAAACACCAACAGGAAATAAGGAGTGAACATAAAATCGAGTCAATATGCTGGGTGGCACCACACAGGCACACTGAAGAAAGTGTTTCTATTCAAGAAGATATGTAAGCATGTTCAGAATGAAACACATATGTAAGTACTTGCTTGAAATATGACCTAAGCCTCAGCTAACCCAGCAGTATACCACACTCATTTAACATAAAATGCGCATATGAAAAATAACCACAGCCTACTCAGAATGAGCTGTCATTTTCCAATATACCATTCACATGATGCCCACTCTCCCTGAAAGCTTGAAGGACTGGTAAATCTCACACTGCCTGGGTACTGGAAACATATCAAAAGTATTTGTTTGCAAATCAGATTAGATCTCCCAGGAGAGTAAGATTTCAAATGAGTTTTCTAAATCATCGTGTTCAATGTTAGAAATGCCCTAAAGGAGTTAATTACATGGTATTTTCCTACTCTTTCCAAATCCAAGTGAAGCCGGGGAACACAGGTGAGCAAATTAAGGAAAATAAGTCAACTAAATTCTAATGAATTGGCATCTGAATCTTGCAGAGTAATGTCATTTCTAGTGGCCCAGTATCTCGAGGCTGGGAATGGTTTGTGTTTTGGATGTTATTTATTTGTCATTGTTCTTCCTCTTTACCCTCCTCATTAAAAGCTTTTCTTTCTACTTTGGGACTGGATTCTTATTTTATCTCTACTGCTGTAAATCTGTTAAGATCATGCAGTTTGTCTAGTTTAAAGATAGATACCTAACCCTGCCCATTCGGATGACTGAGTGCAGTGACTCTTTGAATTCTTGGGAATTTCTGGATTCTCCTTTTCTTGTTTGGCGATCTCAGTAGTCCTGCAGAAGCCAGTGAATCTTCAGCAGGCTTTAGATGTGTCCTAGAAGAATAGAGCTATTTGTCCTTGCCGCATTAGAAAATGGCTTGCATGCCTACATCCTGTGCAATTAGTTCATGAATTCTCTTTTGTTATTTTTGTCATGTATTTGTTGTCACATCTCATGTCTTATGAATGTTGCTAACAATTCTTTTCTTCCCCTGCTTTCTTCATCTCAGCTGTACTGTGATCCTTAAAACAGCTGATGTTGAAGCATAATAAAGAAGGTAACTTTTGGGATTGACAGAAATGATTACATTGCAGAGTTTAAAGTGCCAGCATTTTTTTGTTCAAAATGATAATTGCAAATTGCTGGCATGTCTCATACAACCAAGTGGGCTTTAGAAGATACAGATGTGTTTTGAGTCCAGTGTCCACTAGTTTACTACAGGAATGTTATATGTGACAAATTACCTCTTTCTGGTTGCTCATTCATGATTTTTTTCTATTCTTTTTATTTCAGGCAATTTGGGGCCATTGGGTCACGCCTGACTGGAGCTGGATGGGGCGGCTGCACTGTATCAATGGTGCCTACTGACAAGCTGAATAATTTCCTCAAAAATGTAGAAAAAGCTTATTACCAACCCAATGTCCAAAAGTTAGCACTGGAGAATAACAGTCTGTTTGCTACCAAGCCTGGAAGAGGAGCTTTAGTTTTTGTTGAGGCCTAAAGAATGTAAAAAGTTTAAAGAAACTGTGTAGGGCATTTAGAACTGGCACGACTTCCTATGCCACCATAAATTAATCCTTTTCCTTTTTCTTTCTTTTTTTTTTTAATTACATTGAGAAGTTGCTATAATCAAAATCCATTTCTTAAGATGCAATTAAAAGTACATTTTTAGATTATAAAGTCTATTTTTTTCCATCTTAAAAGTATCCTTCTGTGTAAACATCAATTTACAGAAACCTACTGACGTGGAAAATTGAAATGCTGAAATTGATACTTTGTTACAGTGAATATTTTATATTTTCTTTTTACTGTTACAGAAGAGCAGGTGGAAAAATGAGCTATTTCATTGCTGGAACCGCACAATGTTTACAGAGCTGTTCAGTGCTTATTCACTTCTGCTTCTGGATATTTTTTGGTTTTAAGTCCTGTGAAAATAAAAGGTCAAACTGAAGTATTCAAAAAACTGGAAGGACCTTGCTAAACATCACAAGTTTTATAATGGTCTCAAAGAGGATTATTAGTGTTAGTTAATGATAATGTTGGAGGAGCATCTTCTGGCCCCAGTAAAGCATTAGGAACATATGTTAAGTGGGAAAGCCCCATCAGGACTAACTGTCACAACAGTTCCTGATTCTTTTTCAGAATTTGAGGCAACTTTCAATTTTCCTCAAGTTAGACAGAAACGGACAGAATTACTGGTTTTCTTGGGCAGAGTTAAGTGGCATCACCATTACTGTTAAGAAATGGAATTTGCAAACTATTCTCTTCACCATATAGCTGTTCTTAAGAATTTTCAACTAAATTTTCAACACAATTGGTGCTGTTTGTGAGCTGAGCATGTCAACATACTCCATTTTATAAGTGAACGAGCAAATGGTGAAGCAGTGTCCAAGGAAGCTCCTGATGCTGTCAAGGTTATAACTGCAGTGCATTGGAAACAGAACATCTGCAACTCATAACTCATCTATCTGCTCGGTAGGAAAAATGAATACGATTGCTCAAAAAGGTGGCTGTAGGTTAAGATACCCCAAAGAGGTTTTAACCTGCTTTCAAGTGGAAAATTAGCTTCCCAGGCTCTAACTCTCACAGCCCAAATACTCTACTGCTTTGCTACATGCAATGAAAACTCAGCAGAAGTCATAACCCTTGCAGCCATAAAGACATAGCAAGATTTGTCTTGCGCACATTTGTGTGATTCTAAACACATGTGAGTGTCCAGAAGTCTGCATGAAATCAGAGATCTCTCAGAAGGGATCCTCTCTATATTACCCATGCTAATTCAGGCCAAAAAAGAATTCTTAGAGGCTACTAATTCTGTGAGATGGCTCTGCCAAATCTGAGCACAGCAGATGAACGGCAGCCAATACAGACTGCCAGATCTCTTCAGGAGCCCCAGAGGGGACACATAATGGTAATATTATCATCAGAGAGGATTTGTGTTTTCTGACAACTAGGAGGAGTGGAACAGGGATGCTGTAGATCAAGAAAATCAACTGACAGTGCTCAGGAAAAGAAAGTCAAAGGACAGGCCCTGGGCATGCTGGGGAGGAACAGAAAGACCAGAGGGAGGAGAGTTAGAAACATTAATCTGAGAACGGGAATAAGGGTGATAGTTAAGAACAGGAGGTAGAATTACAGGTCTAATCTTAAAACAGGCATTCAATATTACGATCCAAGGGAATTTAGTGTCTTGTAACCTTATTTGTAATGCACAGCAGATGTGTTGTATGTTCAACCAAGCCTGTACTTACAGGACTCCAGAAATCAAATAACAATAGGCAAAGATGTTCAAGAACCTCTAAGACAGCCTTACAAATTTAAAAAAAAAAACAGTATCATGGCAGATTACAACCTGTCTTATTAAAGACATTAATAATCCTCATTGTAATTCATTTTCTGTCATAAAAAGCAGATTACAACACTGTACATACCAATTCTTTCATTAATATAGCTGTATGGAACTTTAGTTCAGCTGGATTCCTGGAAGCTTTAATCTGTCTAAGAACAGAATAGAGGTATTTTAGCTTTTTTTTCTTTGTTTTTTATTTTTGTAACCCCCAAGTTGAACATGATACATGTAATCACAAAATCTTTACAAAAAACATGCAGGCATGTTTTCCAGCTGCAGTATTTTCAGAATTTTTAGAATTTTTCTGTTAGTGAATCTTGCAATTGATATTTTCATAAATAAATGAAGACATCAGAACACTGGTGTAGTACAAAAGAATCAAAAGTAAACCTTTTGAACTTGTGATTCATTTCTTTCCTTCTTTATCGCTTCAATGTCTTTTTCATACTTTTGCTGTAATCTGAAAAATAAAAATTGGGATATAACTTTCAATGAAAGATGAAGGATATTCAACTCACATACCTAAAAATGACACTCGACATTTTTATTTACATACTATTAATAAAAAAATAAATGTTTCTTTTTAAATAAATGAAACTTTGTGGTGGTTTTTTAGCCTTTGAAGACTTTTTCCTACATAATAGAAAAGAAAGCATAATCAGAGCACAACTGCTATACGAACAATATGTAAAGTGCGCAACAAGTACACAAGTAGTATCTCTAAAGCTCAACAAGACGATTCTGGTTTGGAGGAGAAATTCTACATACAAAGCAGCAACTTTTAAGCTTCTTAAGTGTTTCCAGATCTGTATTTTTAAATAGCTTTTTTCTGACTACATCTGCAAAATCCCTTCTCTAGCCTCAAATCATGCAAATTGGTATATAAGTACATTTGGAAAAAAATAGAATTAATGTCAGATAATATGTGCAGAGGTGATGCATCCTATTAGCATGAGCTATGATTATCAGTGCAGCATGATTTTATCTCATTATAATGTCTGACTGTAATTCATTCAATCATGAGTGTAATCTTAGTGTGCAGCAAATGGGAGCTAAACCTCTCCAAAAAGGATTTAGAGTGGAGACACTGCCAGACATCTAAGTGCAGCAGCGTTGCCTGGTGCCATGTTAATACTCTGTATTATCTTAATCCCATTGACATGTACTTCATCACTGGACATGCTCCTGCTCCCAAACAGAATGAGGGTAATTTTACCATTCATTTGAAGGGAGGGGATAAAGACTATATCTGACATTTTTCTCTCTTGCACTCAAGATCCACACACACATATATACACACACATACACACACATATATATCAACTCAATATGCAGTAATTACATAACACCTTCAGGAACATTAGTTTCTAGATTAGTATGATTTAAATGCTAGCTTGTATTTTAATGACTGTCATGCACTTACTCTGTAAAATCCTTGTGAAATTCTTCTCTGAGTCTACGTGTCTCTTTAATAACATCTTGATATGTTGGAGCAACTGGCGTGATATAGTTTCAGTCAAGTGAAAGCTCTATATTTTCAGCTACCTGGGAAATTCATTTGTGTACTAAATCACAATCAGCTATAGTTAAACAAAGATAAATCCAGAGCAGCATTCACGAGAGCTATCATCTTCCAGTAAGAGCTACCATGAAAATCGTAATTGCTATGGCTAGGATAAAAGTAGTGCTTTCTGATTTTTTGTCACTATGTGCTTCAACACAAGAAAAGTAGACTGTGTAAGAGGACCAGAGCTAGAAAGTAACAGCAGCATGAAAACCAGCCTGATAAGGCTGAACATCACTAACCCTGTGAATCATGAAGACTGTTAAAACTGCCTTTTAAATGCTCATGTTGAGATGGAGGCTTAGGTATTAGTAAGAGCTCCTGTCTGCAATACTGAAAAGGAGGAATTTGACCACAAAGCGCTCTCTGGGAGGCCCTGGCTCGGCTGCCCGCGCACAGCCAGGCCCGGCACCCTGTGCTCCCACCTGCCTCGCCTCAGCTCTCTGAATCTCCCCATCTTCGGAGGTCCAGCTTCCCATAAAACACAGCCAAAAGACCAATTCTGCTCTTCATCTCCCTTCTGAGCCTTCTGCTTTTGGGCTTGTGTCAGAACTAATTAACTAAGACATTCTGCAAGATGCCCCATGGCAGCCCCTGCTAAGAGCAGGCAGGAGGCCCGGTGCGCGCTGGGTGCACGCAGATGGCACTGAGTGTCCCTGCAACCTCTGGCCTGCAGCGGCCACTGCCACTCCTGGCATGGGAGCAAGAGCAGGACGAGGTAGCAGAGCACAGTTGTAACAGAGGGAATTCAGGTTGGATGAAATTTTTTTTTTCCCTCTGTGATTTACTGAAAGTCTTCCGAACACAAGAAAACTATCAAACTATCAAAGTAGGAAAGTAGGAATTCTTAAAAAAAAAAAAAAAATCCTTCAGATGAGCTGCTACTCTACCAGGAAAGCCTGTGGAAGAACATTCGCTGGACCACTGAGGTCTCCACAGATTTTGTCACCAAGATGAACAAAACCTGGATTCTCCTGCAGTGCGCTGGCCTTAACAGTGTGCATTCATGCTATATCTACCATAGGTGCAAGACCTAACAACTAAAGAAAAATCTGCAAAGCAGTAAGTAAATATTGAAGCTAACCAAATGAGAGGACACTAAGGAGCTTTCAGAAGTAGCAGAGCAGTAACATATTTGAGCCTGATTTCCAATAGCAGTGGCTCACCCTGCAGCCACAAACTGCGTGAGGATTTATACCAGAGCACTTGGTATATTTATTGGAGTTTAAGCCGAATATGCTCAGAGAATTGCTGCTGTCTCCTGAGCACCACTTGCTTGGCCAAGATTACACAGTGATATGAGGAGGCCCCCCGCGCTCCCCACCACAGCCTTTCTGCACTTGGCACACGAGGCTCAAATAACTCAGTAAAGATTAGATGTACTTCAAGCTGAAACACACTAGTGCCCAAGCAGCTGTCGTCTTTCCAGCCAAGCTGTGTGTGATTTGGGGTGGGAATAAAAATATGTGCTGCTAGCCAATGATCGAGCTAGATGGGGTTTTCATTCCTATTTAATTTTTCCAGGGATACTGAAGCAGGTCTGTATGAAACTCCTGCTGCAGTTGTCACTGACTAATATTAAAAGCTTTTGGTTTGCTGGGCTTCATATAATGGAGGAGTTTATTCATGTTATTCTATGTTTTCTGGCTTATCTGCGTCTCATGTGACAGATACATATATATATAAATAATTTTGTTGGCTAGTCTGCCCTGGATTTGAGTAGGAATTTTAAGTGCACTTTCACTATCAAATATCAAAAATATAATTAAATGGTTCTGATTAACGATGAAGAGTTTTCTGCTGTTTTTTTTTTCTCCCAGTGAACATCCTTTATGATCTCTCCCTGGAACTGCTTCCTTCCTGTCCTGTAATGGCTTCTGTCTGGAGAAGAATTAGGATAACAGTTTTACAAGGAGAAACTATCCTTGAGGAAGGATTCAGTGACCCACTTCTAAGCAGCAACAGCAGCTGCACAAATTATATTTTTTTATGAATGTCTGAACCTAATTTTATGATGTTAGAACCAAATATTCAGCTCTAACAGTCAGCTCTAACTTTCATAGCTGAACTAAAAACTGTAACAGAAAACAGGAGCTAAAATCAGAACTAGCAGAGACAGTCTAGAAAGGATTTAGGAACCTACTGAAGGATAATGTCAAAGCTTTACAGCTGAATCATAAAAGTTGAATCTAAGCCAAATATGAACTATAACTTGAAAGACCTGATTGGGAAAATGTGGGGATGAATGGTTAAAGATCAAGGAAAAAATACCTATTGAGCTGTTTCAAAAGTCATTCATGGTCAGGCCTGGACCTTGAGGATATTTCCAAGTAAATTACTGTACAGTTCTTTACAGTAAATCTAACTATATCAGTAGCAGAGCAGATGATAAACTTTCAAAAGCCTTTTCTTTTTTAAGTTCTTGTTTTCAGAAGACTGTATGGGAGAGATGGAGGAAGCCTGGGCAGCTTCTGCTTGTGAAGATCTATATTAACCTGATGATGGCCAACAGGGAGGCAGCGGGTCACCGCTGGAGATGTTTTTCAGGGTTTCCTATAGAAGGAGCTGACAGCTAACGTAAACTGCTTCCAAACATGCTGTTACCAGACCCTTACTATGGTTGATGAAAAACTTTTAATGTCCTGCCTGAAATTCATAAAATATTCTTGATTATGAGATCTTGGGGACTTTTCCGTTATGAAGCAATCAAATCTTTTGTTAGTTGACTGTTGATAAACTTATGTTAGGGGGTACAGTTTAAGTAGCCAAGCTCCATCTCTATGACAGACAGCTGTCCAGCACTCACATACCACCCTGTCACTACCAGATGAACGCAGATGGATGCAGTGAATCCAATATTTCTTTTCTAGAAAATACAAAAAAAGTTTTGAAGCAATATTCCCATCCCACCATCTTCAGATGCCACAGGAAATTGTTTTCCTATCACCAAACTTAGGGAGATCACCAAACAAACAGAGGGATTCTATGTCCTCGGTTTGGTTAAACTAAACAAATTTTGATGACAGAAAAATGTAATGCATAGTGGGATTTATCAGTATTATAATTATTATTATATATATTATAATTCTAATTATTACACCATGTAAATATATTATTATTATATTATTATATAATATATAACATTATATATTGTTATTATAATTATTATTAAATTATACTAAACTCACAGCATCACACAACCTGCTCTTTGGTGACATTCTTTCTCCCTCTTAGCCGTGCTCATTCAACAAGAAACATCTATAGAGGCCTCCTGAAAGCGAGAGCCCGATTATTCCACGTATTGCAGCACACACGAACTGGGGGCTTGGCAGGTCTGCACAGTTTGTATTTACTTCAGTTCCAGCAGTAAGAAAATGGCAGGGACTTTGCAAGCTCTTCCAAGCAAGCCTAAGGGGCTGGGTTAACAGAGTCTGAATCTCAACGATCTGCTTTAGCTCCACTAATGAGATTTTTGTTTTCTATGTAGGTGGCCTTTTATTTCTTAAATACAATTAGCACAGAGTTGTTGCCTGATGTTTTTATTTATTTTTGAAAGTGCCGACTACTGGACTTGCTTTCATAGTTCTAGTGTTTCCAGAACTGACATTTGTGCTCCACAAGCCTATTTTCAGGAAATTTTGTAAGAGGGATGATATTTTGAACTCTGCTTTTTCAGCTTGAAAGGCTTCTGCTTTTACTTCCTTTGTCTGTTCATTAGGGGCCATCTTTAATTCCTAGATGTGTTTTTTGGAGATAAGTTCCTTTTCTTTTGAAATACATGTCACTAAAACAACACAGCAAAAATATTCTAATTCTTTAAACAAAGTTCTGCATATATTTTATATGCTCTGTGTTGTGCAGTGCTCTCAGTGCTGAAATATAGATATTTGTCCATTTTTTAGTTTTCTCTAGACATTTCATGGCATGTGCTCATTAACTGCCTTATGCTCATTATGTGAGGGCAGGAAAGACCATCCATCTTGTTCTCTTTTAGCTGTAAAATGAATAGAAGGTTTGGGGCTTTTAATTAATCTATAAAAAGTTTCAACATCCCTTTTTTTTTAAGGATGACATAGAGGAGTGCTATGTAACATTTCCAACTTTTAACTTTTATTACAGTCTAGCCTTCTGTGATTCATGAATTTATAATTCATACTCTCAGAAAAGAAATGGAACATTTTTGAAAATCACCATCATGCATATTACAAATTACAATAAACATGTCAGCAAAAGTGGATATACTAACAGTTAATGGTGGTTAATTTGCTAATTTATTCTTTTTACATAAATGGTCAAATTATGACTGCCCACTGCGGTCACAGTAAAGGGAGAATGGTGTGGAAATTTCTGTTCTCAATAAACCCATAAAGAAGTAGACACAACTTATTTGACAGAACTCTGCTCTGAATGCAGAGTCACCTAAAATCTGATGAGAAATTTATAATCTGTTTCACAAGAAGTCAAAAATTTTCTTTTTATCCCACTAGTCAGCTAATGGCAAGTTTTAAAATTTCTCCTTGTGAAGTTCCTAAAAAGAATTGGATAAATATAAAAATACCACACTGAAAGCTGAAAAAAAAGAGTTTTCCAGTCTTTCATATGATGCTGTGAGACTTGCTGAAGCCAGTGAATTTAATTTAAATTAGCATAATACAGAATTTGTCCTCTAATACACTGAAGTAATAGGAGTTGCCCTGTTAACAGAAGCTGCTGAGATTCATCAGTATTCTTTTAAGGAAGCTGCAATTTCCCAATAGTGAAATATTCTACCAGAAATGTAATACACTGAAAAGCAATGGAAAACTATTTTTTTCTCCAGTGTACAGAAAATTGTGATTTTGAGGATTTCTAAAAGAAAACACTTGAGGGGATCTCAAATAATCTTCCTCAAGCCCACCAGAATAGTTTAGGTATTAAAAAAAAATATATACATTAGTAAAAGAACAGAATTATTTAGCAGATCTTTACTTCTGAAACCCATTAGTTTAAGATGCAGCCACAAAGTGCTTTGAATATACCTGTGCTACATAAGAGATAAAGCTTCCCTTCATTCTGATAAATGCCAGGCAGAAATATATCCAAACTCAGAACAAACTCTAAACTTTCTCAAGATTTATAGATGTTTGGATCCCAAGAATACAGTTTAGTGCCACAACAGAACCAAGTCAATATTCAAGCTAAAATCCAGATACTATAGAAGTTTCATTAAATTTTGGGAGGTCTGATTTACGTTTCTCATTCAGCACGATTCTCCAAAAATCTAACGGGAAAAAAATGAAATAAAAAACTAAAGTGTGGTTTTACTAAAGACATTTTAAATCATATGTTAACTAAAAGGATAGCAAGATGAAGGACCTACCAAATCTTTTCTCTGTATTTCTAAGTTTCTCTCTTTGGGTAAACCACTTGCTGAGATTGTCTGCATTACTGTGGTCTGTCTCAGTCTAGAAAAGAGAAAACTGTCCCAACTATTGTGATCGTAACAGAAGAAGGAAATAAAAAAAAATATGGGTGAGACTTCAGTAATACATTCTTCTCCTCCCCACCCCAGCTGGTTTAAACCATCTTGGCAAAAAAAGTTCAGAAGAAAAATTTATAAACATAACACAGGGGTTAAAAAGGATATGGTAATTTGTAAACTTCTGTATGATTAATCCTGCAAGTCAAGGAATACGATGCAGCATTAGGTATTTCGTGCATTTTCAGATAATAGGAGACCAAAGGACTTTGACCACCAAGTCTGAAGAGCACACGCTTGCATTCTGGATCTGGGCCGATATAACAGGACTGTAAAAATGAAAGAAAAATCAGCAAAGTATATTATTATCAAACTGTCTGCAAACAAAAACAGAAAAGAATAGGAACTTCTGCATACATATTAACAGGTATTTCTGCTGACAATGTTTTGTTGAAAAAATTCTCTGTTTTAATAAAAAGTAGCATGTCGCATACTGGTGATATCAGCAAAAGGAGGATCCAATATTTCTGACAAAGACTAAAGAAAATCAATGTTATGGGAGATTGTCTTTCTCCACTTCCAGTAAGAAAACTCCTGCAGACTATGACAGGCTATGTCCACAGCAGAGAATATAACCATCTGCAAGTAAACATGCTTTAATACTTACTTTACATCGCTGCAATATTTTATGCACTGTTAATCTAAAAGAAAGATGTGTGTGATAAATCACAGTTTTACCTGGAAAGTACCTAGCAAAGAATCTTAGGCTTCATTTACTACTACACACTCTTACCAGAGTCTGATGAGTTAATTCTAGTGCAATGCTAAAGTGTTTTCCTTTTATAGTCACTGAAAACCATAAAAAATGGTAGAAAAGAAGGCTGAACAAAATCACATAAAACATGTAAAAATAACCCATCAAGATATACAGCTTATAAAAGGAAAGGAGCAACAGTGCATTATTTAAAATCACTAATAGTTTTAAATAAACTATGAACTCAAAGAATACATTTCTGTCAGATTTTATTGTCCACTGTTCTTATAAATATAAATCATATCTAAAATTATTGTAACTGCAAAATCAGTAAAATAAACAAACAAACCCCTTATTTTTTTCAGGTTATCTTCTCCAGTAATGTAAAATGTTGTCTTCTCTCCATAGCCCCCTATATTCTGATATTGCTACTATATGGGTAACTTCAGTCAGTAGAGTGATTTCTGTAGTGCAGTTCATAAATGTTTACAAATACAAAGCTCTTTTGCATGTGTTACCTCTTTTACTGTTTCTGATTGCTTTGGCATATCATTTTTAAGTTCACTATCTTCACTTATTTCTCCATCTGCCATATATTTTACATCTTCAAGGAGATCTTCACAACTCATGTTCTGTACTAACAAAAATATAAAGATCATACGCTTAACTTATTGACAACATAGATTTTGGAGACTTTCTATTCTTCTTTATGCAGCATATTCTTAGTAACACAGGAACACAGTTCTTAGTAACACACTTTCAGGGAAATGTTAATAAGCCAAACCTGCCTTAGTGCACTGAAAGGCATTCCCCCACAAAACCTTCCAGAAAAAACACTTCGCAAAGACATTGCACTATAGGTAATGAATCAGTTAATGAAAAATGGTGCAAAGAAGGCTACTTAATCCATGTTCTTTAGCTTAAAATATTAAACTACATTATAGGGAACATACCAATCTGTTGATTCACTGGAAACTAGAAAGTATCTTACTAATACTAGCAATAAGGCACAGATAGCTTCACTGTCTCAGACATTTTAATAACAGTATTATTAATAATTATAGACTCCCAAGGTGGCAGAAAGTGGAGGGTACAAAATAACAAATAGCTGGGCTCACAAGACTTGGAGTTCCCCATCCCTGCCTGCCTACTGAAGTTAAAAATAAGAAGCTGTAAGCCATGGGCACAGGAGGATTCCACTTTGTGCAGCCTGCAGAAGGAGCAGGATGAGGTGATTTTGTCGGTGCACCATATAGAAACGGTACCTGTTCCGTAGCACGTGCACACACACACGCACGTTGCCCAAGTGCAAACCTTATGTTCTGTAAAGCTCCTCTTGCGAGCAATTCTATGTTGCAATAACAAATGAGTAAGACAATTACGGAACAAATGGAATATGCAAGAATGACACAATGAATTTTTTAAATAGATCTTCAGTACCATAATATAGATTCAGGAAAGCTGTTAAAGCTGCTGCCTTCTTGAATGTTTTGAAATAAACAAGTAAAAATGAGTTCTAGTTTGAGTTGTAGTTTTACAGTAAATTGCCAGGCATCCATGAAGACAAAGCCAGATCCTAGCTGGGCAAGCACATCTTAGCCACAGGTTATAAAGCAGACGCAGATGTACAAAACTATCAACACAGGAAAACAAAAGTTTGGAACAGCAGTGAGAAAAGCTTTACATTTTTGCATAACAGGAAATCCACTGAACAAAAAAAGAATTACAAATAACCACTAGCATGCCTCATTTGCCTTAAAGAAATACAAAAGCTCCTAAAACAAGAAATAACCTCACTGAATAAGAACAACCACAAAGGGAAGAATTTTCTTTCAAAAAAACTTCTGTTTGAACATAACGTCTCAGTGCATAAAATAGATGATGGAGCAGAGGACAAAGAACTGCCATGAAACCCAAGTTGAGATAACTTCCTCGAGTCCTGGTATCGGCACAGAAACACCATTCCAAAAAAGTGTTCTTGCAATGCTAGTTATTTCAAAGGCCTTCACAGCAATTTATATACTCGCAAGCAGAATGTGTCAGCATCAGGCTGCAGACTTCTGAAAATCAGCAAAAGGGGAAAAAGAAGTTCCCAGCACTCCTAGATTAGTTAACTTAATTTGAACTCCTAAAAAAATGTTAGACTACTAATTGCAAGAAAGCCTGTGTCATACTGAGATGCGCTGGCTCACAGTACTCCAGGAGTCTGTATCTTGGGACTTTTTGTTTTCCCTTAGCAATAAACACAGCTTATGTAGGTTCATGCACCCTTTTCAAGCCATGCTATGTGCACAGCCATAGAGATACTCAGGTCTTCTCAACTTCACAAGCATTTAAGAGAAATTTGTTAAAAAAAAAAAAAAAAAGGAAAGAGGCATGAATAGACATGCACATGGGCAATACATCTGTAAAAACAGTGGTACACTTTCCTGTTTCTAATTCCTGTCCATTTCTAGAGTCTCCTTGTGGATGGAGGCAGTGCTCCCCTCTAGAAACTGCCAATGATTTTGAAGTGTGTCTGAGAGTTCTCTTAGCAAAGTAACAATTGACAGAGTGCAAATGAGGCATTATATTCAAGCACAGAGCTTCCTAAGAGTGAATGGAGCTCCAGCCAGCTGCACTGCAGAGATGTGAACTGCAGCCATTATCTGACCGCATGATTGCTGTGGCTGTCCTGGAACACGTCTGATCACCAGTGAAGAAAATCATCTTTATCATCTCAGCAATTTTTGCTATGATCCATCATTTTAGTGCACAGCCCCTGAGCAGAGGCGTCTGTACTCTCTGATGCCTTGGCAATGGAAACAAATAAACAAAGCCATCACTGGATGTTTCTGATGTTGGCTTCACAGACACAGATCAAGACTTTCTAACAACTGATCTGTGTAGAAATACTTTAGCTCTAAGATGTGAATTTAGGAGGAAAAATGGATAAATGAATTTCCTGACTCAAATAAAATTACAGTCTAACCTTGCTCAGGAGCTTGTGTTCAAAGACACGCTGTCTGGGAATAACTGCTGTGTGCTGTAGGAAGATCTCCCACACTGCTTGCAGAAGTGACACGCACAAACAAAAATCCTTTCATGGAAAAGTGCAGCAGCAAGCAGGGAGGCAAGGGTCTGAAGGACTGATCAATAAAATGTAGCTGCTACCAAATTCAGATTTCACTAGCGCAGGGTGTTTCTGAGGAGGAAACACCCTGGCCAGAAACAGAGAAGACAGACAGTAGGGTGCTGAGGACAGAAGTTACCTTGTTGAATAAAATCAGGGGTGATCTCAAGCCTTTCTGGTGCATTCATGCTATGGAGTAGAGTTCTCCCTGGAAAGAAAGAAAGAAAAAACAATGTTGTCAGAGCCCAAAAGGATTAGTAACTAATAAGACGAAGCTAAGGAAGGTCTACTATCATCAAAGGGGTTGCCAGAGGGGAAAAAAAAAGGGACAATACTGTTGAAGAACACAACCACTTACTCCTGATACCTTGATCCCCAGAGGATCTCAGGGTTAGAGTCCCAGGCTGAGAGGCTCTAGCTAGGGAAAGGTGGCAGGCAGCCCAGTTGGACCTGGGAGAACAGCATCGGAAAAGTCACGTCTCAGAACATGGCCCATCCCTGCAGCCCAACAAGGCAGTAATGAGGATTTTATTGACAAGATTTGTAAAAAACTTGAATCACTGAATATCTGTCAGAAAGAGGAAAGCATGAGGTGTTACTACTAACATTTTTTTTTCCTTACTGTAACTGCCAAGTCCAGCGGCACTGTCCTAAGTAATGTGGCACTGTCAGAGGCCACATTTAAAGGAATCTCAGTATCTCCTGTTTTGCTGGCTCTGTCATTGATAATGTTATGATTACAACTGGATCTAAAGAAAGTTGATCTGTTCTCCAAATTACATCATTTAGTTTAATTAAAATATTCCTAAAAACTTTTCTCATTTGTATAAATGTCTGAACACTAGACATTCAAATCCCTGAGAAATTTTAATTCAACAGCGTGGTCAGTGCATCAACAGGATTTCTCATGACCTCACTCATCACTGCTCAAGAATAATGCAAAAATTACAGCTCCGAGGTTTCTTCCTCTGCCTTTCACATTTCTTCACAGTAAGCAGGTCCAGAAATCACTTAAACAGATACAAGCATTTAAATAGTTAGTAAGGAAGAGTTAATCAAGAATAACCAGGACTAGAAAAATCCTGATTTTGACAGCCTTCTCAGCAACAGATTTAACATTCATTTACAGTCCACTGAAGAACAATTTAACTAAAGGCACAAAGTATCCTGCAGAACCTTTTTATTGCTGACAATAATACTTGGATTAGAATTAGCACAGCTTGATTTCTGAATCCCAAATTGAGTCTGCAGAGCAGGCAGTTAAAAAAAGGGTATTTTTTAACTTAGAAACCAAGCAAACTTGATCTGGAAGTCATTAACAGATAATAAACATAATCTTCCCCCACTCACTCCCAAGATGCCATCTCTACAGTCACTTTCCAGAATACAGTTGTATTTTTATAACATGTCATCCTACACAGAAAAGTCTTGCAGACTTTCATTTTATCTGATTTCTCCCTTACTGCTAAGGAATTAGCGCATTCTCTTCAGCAGGACTCAGATCCTGACAAGGAGAAAGAAGTTGAGTGAAAGGAGGAGGAAGTGGGAAAACAAAGAAGAAAAGTAAAAGAGGCATTCAGGAGTAAGTTGCATCTTTACAAAATTATCATATGGATTCTTCATTATGATAAGTCATAGACAAAAGAAAACATACACATTTGATGCATTTACTGCTGATAGTAACATCCAGGTGACTGGTTTTGCTTCATTGTCCTATGCACTAAATCTTTTGAGTTCAGGCGATGGAATTAATGGTGGCAGATATTTATTTGAAGAATTTTTGATCTGACATGTTGTTGTATTTACTGATATATAACCATAATACCTAACAACTTATATTTCTAGCTTTCCACAAATAGTGAAAAATTCAGAAGGTTTTATCTGTTTGAAAGAAATTCTGAATCATATTTTAATTCTGAATCATCTGAAACATATTAAGCCTTGATGCTGTCATTAAAAGCTAGCCGCTAAGATTATTACCATTACTTCAATCTTTCTGCAACTTTATTGTTTCATTTTCCAAAGGTCTGGATAATTAAGACCTTACACAGGCAGTACTCACACTGATGTCAACTTATATTTTGTCTGGGTAGAACCCTAACTGCACTCAGGTTCAGGTGTTTTACCAAAAAAAGTGAAATGAGGCTCATTCTGAAATTAACTGTGTTTAGCCAATGACATCAATGCCACTGAATTTCTAAGGATTGCCTGATTTAGGGCTTCCAACACAGCTTACAATGGCTGTCAGTAAAAGTAGACATCTTTTCTTTAATTTTCTAGTCCTTTGTACCTTTCATGAGTATAGACATCATTACTTTTTGTAGAATACTTCTGTCACCAAAATGCAGATAAAGTTATATTTCAAATTCATGTGGAATTAGTTTTGTACAAATATATTAGAAATGCCTCTTGCTTTAATATACGCACCTCTGTAACATTCACCATTCTTATTACCATTTAAATAAAATGCCAAAATATTTTAATGTAGTTAAGCTTTTTAAACTAGATACAGATATTATGTTAATGAAGCTAGTTATGGAAGTTCTACAGTTTTTGGAGCACTCTAATACTTCTCAAAGCTCTCTAAACTTACTTTGGATTCCAGCTGTGACCAAATATCCATTTTTGAACAACCTTAAGGATGTAAGAATTTCAAAACTTCTCATTTATTATTTATTTCCACATAAAGCATTTGCCTCCTTTTGTGCTGAGAACAGAGAACATATTTGCTGTGTAAAATGATATAATTTCTCACTTTTGAATATTTCTTTTCCAGATATACAAGAATTCCAAAAATGCTTTTCAAAATATGTTCCCATTTTAAAAGGAAGGAAACAAGAGATCTGTATACTAGTTATGCTAGTGTCATCATGATCCGAAGGCATAAGTGAAACACAGTTTCTATGGGAAAGAAAGATATTATACAACTAATAATAACTGGAAAAACAAACATCTAATTTTGAGGGCACAGAAGTTTTTCTGAAGTACTGAGATTGGAAGACTAAGGTCCATATGCTTTTATTCTGTCAATGGTGAGGGATGAACACTTTTCCTCTTTCCTTGCTAAATAAGGAACTCAAAATCAGACATGGCACACACATCACCTCCCCTGCTTCTCTGATTTGAAATTAGCTACATTAGTGGTCCTACAAGCTTGAAAGAAAAATGGATTTTTTAGAGGAAATAAGAATTGGTAACCCAAAGAGGACTACAGGGAAAAATATTCAGTATTGAAGGGACCAAGTGTGACATAAGCAGAGCACGAAACACGGTATCAGACAGAGGCCAGAGATTCAAAACTGAACATTCAAGAAGAGGTCAATGACAGAAGAATATTTCAAAATGTTACCTCAAAATCAAAGCAGAGGGCTAGAGAGGGAAGAGAAAGCTGGTAATATCAACTCAAGACAGCAGATTCCTATGGGACCTCAACATGTAAGTTTGTTTCTTTTTACTTAGAAAATGAAGCACTTGCTTACATAAGGTAAATGCTGAATACCTACAACAAAAATCAAAACTTCATGAATTCTGGCAGCAATACAAGAGAACAACTTTGACAACCATCAGTTGACACCTACTGGGAATTCTCTCAAAAACTTCAGTAAAAAATAAGGGAAAATATATCTTTCTGGCATGCCTGTAGGTAAGAATGGAATTGGAGAATTTAAAAATCTGGGTTCAATGACTTAAAAGGATTTGCTATCTGTTCCTTCTCATTTAAATATATAACTTCTAGGTCAGGTTTTCTACTTATCATCAAATGTGAAATCTTTAAAAGCAAAAAATATTTTGAGGCTAGTGACCTGAAAAGTTTACAAGTGAAATGCTGCATCTGCCACATTATACTTGAGAATCTTACTTCTCTAAAAGGATAAAGTAAGACTTATCCCAATTCTTTTCTATTGCAATATAAAAATCCAAGAAGGGTTGCACTTGGTCACAGTAAAGGTACATCTAGTGCACTAAGCCATTTCCAACTCTGACCAATAACAGATGCCCAAGAAAGATTTTAAGAGGATGGCAAGTGCACAGCGATACAGCCACAGACTTCTCTCCTGGCCATAGGGAATTTGTGGCTCAGGAACCAGAGGTGCACACTCTGCATTTAATAGCCCTCCACAGATTTTTCCACTAACTAGTTAACTTAGAAGCTTTGTAAAATGTAGTATCTACATTGTTTGCTGGTGCTTAGCTTAATGTTGTACCTCTGCTTTTTAGTTTCATTTGATGTTCTGTTAGTCTCACTTCATTTAAAGTCAGGAAATATCAAAGCACTTACATAAAACTTGTCATAGGCAGCTGCAGATTTTTGCATATTAAAATATCTTGCAAACAGAAACCTCTTCACAAAAGGTCTTATGAAAGAACAGAGACTCATTTTCCTGATTTTGGTAGTGTAATATTCCCAAACTACTGGACAAGAATGTCTATCTTTTAGGTTTAATATTTTCAAATTCTTATAATATGATCAAAACTTGTAATACCAGCTTAGTCAAATATTCTGTGTTACATCATACTTCTCTGAGAGATGATCTAACAACATTCATACTATCTACTACTGAATGTTTGAAGTTCATCAATTTTCCCCAAGTTTTCACTGTAAAAGTATTCACTTCCGAAGCACAGCAGCAAAAGATCTTGCAGTTAGGTGGTGGTAGTAGTAGTAGCAGTTTTTTTTGTTGTTTTTTTTTTTTTTTTACAAATGAGCTTGTCTGTAGACCAAGATGTGAAACAGTTAGAGTTCAAGTGCACTTATCTCAGTCCTTAAAAAAAGCAAGTGCATCCCACTTAATTCAGTCCTTAAACAAGCAAATAGCTTGAAGTTTAAAGTAAATAGCTTTTCTCAGTAGTGACTCACTCTGAGATGTTGTCATTACGTAGCTATTTACTTTTTATGATCAGTAGCCCTAGTGTGAACAAAAGAGGCAGAAAAAGCAAATAAACTGAATCAGAAGAGCAAATCAGCTCCAATCCACATCTACTTTCCAGGATACATATATATAGCTCCCTAGCAGGAACATTTCTGTGTTTATATTGTTAGAATTATGCAAGCATTTTTTAAACAAACTTACGTGCATTCAAAATTCTGTCTAGGAAAATTAAAGAATAATTATATCAACATGAAAAATGCAACATAATGAGTGACAAACTTTTCCACTGCTCATAAATTGACATACACGGAGATCCACAGGCTGCCTAGTACACAGCTTACTGATAGAGCTTTGAACTGGTGTGTCAATCAAATAACAATCAAAAAAATTATAATGTTCTAGTCAAAACCAATTGCAACAATATACTATCTTTTTGCTGCTATTTCTACTGCCCAAATCTCTTATTTCCACAGCTACCAATATTGTTTCCACCACCAGCAGCATTTACTCCTTTTTACCGTCTTTTTTCTTTATTAAATATATTTTTTCAGTTTTTATTTACATCAAGTATTTTTTCTAATCCACTCTCAACCTGCAAGAGAGAAATACTGGTTTAGTGCCCTGAGAACAAGAGCTGTAACACAGCAGAAGGGTTCAAAGTGTCTAACTTGTTCATCTAAATACAAGATGCACCAACATAATGATATTGAGGATTTGTTGAGTATTATCATTATTTCAGCACATAAAGTTTGATTTCCATAATTAGTCTTGGGGCTTACTGAGAAACATGTTCTGTAGATGGTCCTCACTGAGCGATGAAAAGTCACAAGCAGGACTGTAACTTCTGCTATTCTTAATAGAATGCATGCAATATTTTACTTAAAATATTTGCAAAAATAGAACTATTACTATAATCTTAGCTTTCAAGGAATTGCTTTTGTTTATACCCTCTTGTACACTTGCACATGAGCAAAGCTTCATAGCGTATGAGTATGCAATGCAGTTAAAGAAACCTTTCCCTGGAGCGGCTATTTATAATGCAAAAAATAGTACAGCACCATTTCACTTTTCTCTTTCTCAGATTAATTAAAACATGCTGTTCTTGTTGGCTTTAAAGTATTAGGAATTTTTTGTTGTTTTATTTTTTAAAAAACAAACATTTAGAATATGCAGCTGTGGCTGTGTACTAATATCACTGATACCCCACTACCTAATGTGCCAGGCATGCTCCTTGCTCCCTACGGCAATGCAATACTGCAAAATCCCTAAGTTGGGATGTGGTTGGTCTTTCTATCTCACCAGAAGAAGCAGGACATGTAAAGTTTGTCATTAGTTTCCAGTGCTTTGAATCAACTGTATCTGGTGAACAAGTGATAGTTTTAGGAGTTCCTGTTCGAATTTCAGGACATGTTACTTTGACAGCACCTTAGCTGCCAGCTCACATACACAATCAGGAGATAGCACAGAAACTTGCCATGCTACTGTGCTAGGCCCTAACAAAATAAGGCAGTAACAGTAAAAACTAAAAAAACCTGCCTGTATCAACTCAGATATTACCTTTCTCGCTTAGTATCTCACCAGTATATTATCTCACCAATATCTTAATGCATAAAGGGAAACAATGACATTTTCTGTTGTTAGCTGAATAATTTGAAAGTGTTGAGTAAATTCAGAATGGCCCAGTTTAAGAGAGGCCAAGCAGGCCACCCAGAAAGACCAACTATCTCCAGAATATTTTTCCTGGTTTTGCAGTGCTAGGTAATAACTGAAACAGTGCTTGGCTCTGACATCTGCTGCTGGTTGAGGTATGTCACTCGCTTTTCCAACTTCAATCTGAGATACCTTTTGAAAATTATGAATTCCCACAAGTTAGTGTCAAAGCCTGACAACGAAAGTGAGCTAGTTGCCTCCTATCCTCAAGTACTTAATATCAGTTCTGGATAGAAACAGCTGGAAACAATATCACATTCGCTACAATAAATTTTCAGAGGAATTTGTTGAAAATATCTCATATCTACAAAGAGCCAATTTAGAAAACAGCCTTATAAATCAGTGGTACGTATAAGAAGAGCCATATGAGCAAACTGCTTGAGCTGATTACTTAACCAAGTTAAATAGGACATATTTAGAGCTAAACTGACATCTTCCAGAAACATAAGACAATCCAGGTACCATTTTGACCCAAACTCTGAATCCTCCATTGTCCTCTGAATCCTCAGTCCAAGCATCTCATATCTATATCTTTAGTAATGATTAAGCTCTGAGTGGGTCCTGCAATACTTCATGTGCAGCTCCTGTTCATTTTAATAGATGCTTAATATGTAGAAACTTAAAATGAACTCTTGAGTTTCCTCTATTGCTGTCATGCATGACTTGCATTACATTAACTTTTATTCTGCTGTTTTTTCCTGGCTTAAGTGAAAGCATTTAACTCTTTAAAAATCTATTATTTTTCATTATTTTAATTTAAAATGTATACGATGAAGATTGTCATTGATTACTGTAACGTGTCATAAATAGTTTCATATTAGACCTGACTTAGATCCTTCTGCACAAATCTACCAACATCCTATTCACTGGCTTCAATACAGTTGTTTCTAGTTTAATAGAATTAACATCGCTGCTTCCAATGCAAATATTTTCTTGTAGCCAAAGAAAGCACTGTAGGTTGTAGCATCTGTGGAAAAAATGGTTTGCTCTAGGCTGACTAAAATAAATCATGAACATTTTTTCTTGAATTGAACTTAACCTTTGTTATGAACTGAATTGATTTGCTTCCTACTTCTCATCAGTAAACTGGGGACACCTGCTAATGTGTACTTCTCTGTAAATTATCCCATGGAATCATATGAAATTGCACTTTCAGGAATTATTTGGCTCATTTTCTTTTGCACTTTCCTGTGTTACTTAAAAATCACGTAGACCGAGCTAAAGCTACATTCAAAGTAACTCATAGTATTATTGCTTATCATCCAGTCGCCTTGAAAACTAGGAAAGCTGGACATTATGCTCTCCCCCAGTGTCACAGGGAGCACTTTGTTTTTTGCAAACTAAGTCTCTTTTCAGGCAACTCTAACATCTAGCTACTGGAAAGGATGCTAAGGGGAGGACACAGTGACTCACTCTATCATTTCCTCTCTCTTTGGAATTGCTCTACTTTTACTGGAAAAAAATGAAAAAAATAAGCTCTAGACACACAGTGTCAGCTCCCTAACAAGTTCCTCCAAAGGAGTCAGCGCCTGCAATATTTAAGTCCTATTTCCATAGAAAAGCAAGAGATTTCCACTATGGTTTGAACCAACCTCCATGTGAGAAAAGACAAAAGAGTAGCAGTTAGCTTGAAAATCAGATGCCCAGCGGGAACAAAAGAATGAACTGTGAGCAGCATGAATAGAAAATGAGTAAATCATTAACTGCTGGACTGATACTAAGGAAAGATGATTTGTTCCTCCTGCTTTTCTATACCAATCATTGCTGCTGTGAAGAGCACTGGGTTACAGTTGACCGTGTAACTTTTCTCACTTTTTCCAGCTTTAACTTCAGTACCCAAGTGGAACATTCTCTTTGTTTCTGCTTCCAAACTGAATGGAAAGTTGGAACTGTAATCTTTCCAAAGATGGACAATAAACCACAGATCATCATTTTTGCAGGTGTAAGTATGTAAAACCGCATTTTACTTTTAGCCTCCTACACTATGGAGAGAGCTGTTTTGATTAATTAAATTAATGGCTAAAATGAGGGATATGAATACACAAACATTTTAGATGTGTTTCCTATCTCTACATCCAACATATGGGTCAGACCATCTGAATTCCCTCAGATTTTCAGTAAAGGATTATTGTAAAGCAGTGAGAGGGCAAGAACGACCAACTACTTTTTCAAACATGACCAGCAAAGCAGCCTGCTGAGGCTCTGAATACAGTGGTTACTGTTGGAAAGCACTGGAAACGTATCTCTATTTAAAAAGCAGGCTAGTTTCCACACACACAAATGTATGCTCAGAATAGCAAAAAGCTTCAACAGGTGCAGTCATGCAAGGAATTGCATGTGTATGCAGGCATGTGGGAGAGGATCTAGCAGGAACTCAGCTCTATAACCTCAGATATTTTCCTACAATTTGAAACTGTATCTCCAAATATTTAACACACAGGTTTATCTGTTTGTAATTTAAAAAAAGAAAAACAAAAACCAAAATACTACGTCTGTCTCCTAACTCATCTCCTAACGAAAGTGTCAGAATAATTTATCCAGACATAATAATTTATCCATTCAACAGACTGAATTCATAGAGGCTTAACTAATTCACCACTCTGTAAAAGGATTAAAAAAAAAAAAAAGCTGCAAAATATTAAACTTTTTAAATGCATTAAATAGCAGTAAAATATGTAACAAATTTTCTACTCATTTGAGTTTCCTAGGGCAAGGACAAAACAGTATATTGATTTTAGAAACTTATTCTGCAACAGTTTAATTTTAAGATATAACTGCCCTACTCAAAGCATAGTTAATCAAAAGGGATTGATTTCTGACAGCTGTTATTGTTTGAAAAGTTAATATGTAGGAATTCTGTATCGATTTGAAAGGGCATCTGTTTCTAGAATGTGTAAAGCTTTGATAAAGCAGAGATAATTTATCTGCTTTCATTTTGTACAATAAAGCTGCTCTTAATATTCTTATCTTATAATACTGCATGTTACATAGAGTAGCTTTATCACGCCATCAGTTTTCAAGCAGAATCATTGAAGTCAGGTGGGTTCTCTGCTTCAGAACGGAAGGAAAGATATGATCCAGTATCATCTTACTTGCAGTGGGAAAATGGAAGAAAAGTAATTATTTCTAACTATATAGAATTAAATAGTAAAGGCTCTATTATGCCACTGATTTACAAATAGTCTGCTCATTGATGAAAGTGAGAAATATACTTTCTAAGGTATAGCTAAATTCATTAGTTATATTATATAATTCTTATAATATATACATTTTATACTTTATATATTTTTATACTATATTCATAAAACAATGAATTTGACAAAATTTATAGCCCTTGCAACAGCTGTGGGGAAATGTTAACAAGAGCAATGCATTCCATTTTTTTTTATTCAAGAATTCTTTTGAACGATTTAATTTTTGATTATTCATTTTAAACATAAAAGCGCTATTGTAAAGAAAAACTGATGCACATTCTTTCAGCCTTGAGGAGATATATTCTGGAAATAGTGCATTCATACCCAAGATCTGTTTGTGTCTCTCTTCCACCCTCTGCATCTTATTTACTCATTTATTCAGTAAAACTCAAGATTGGCACTACACACCCCGAAAAAACAATTTTTGTGATGCAGCTGTTTCTCCGTCACAAGGCAAAATTGAACTGCCTTCCACATACAGGCCAGTGGTATTTCCGAAACAGAAGGTGGAGCTAATGATTTTTACACAGGGTTGGGGAGTGAGGAGATAGGAAAGGCTTTCTGATAAGATTTGGCAAAAAAAGCCTCTTTGTACTGAAATCTAGGACAGACTTGCGTGAAACTATATTCCACAACAACACACTGTTCTTAAATATAAGCACTTAGAAATCTGTGTGTACATGCATATGTTCCTTAGTACATAGTACAAAAAAGAGCGATATATGATGACATAAGTCTACTAGGAAGCTAAGCCAGCAAGGAGGGAAGTAACACACTAAGTGGCCGTTCACATTCTCCAAGCAGCTGCAGTGAGACCACCTGAATTTAACTCACTAATTTATTTAACTCCATTAACTGTCTCATTTCATAGCCTTGGAAAATTTACATCTCCTCTTCATGTTTCAGTTTCCCCAGCTGCGATCCCCAAATCAAGAACTCCCTATATTTTTTTCTTCAGAAATAATGCTGCTTGCAGATGCTTCTTGTTACGGAGTTCCTAATATATGTAGACTACTACAAAGCTATAGAAAAGACTGATTTTTATATTGGTGACCTTTCTTTCTGTTTTTTTTTTTCGTTATTTATACAGTTTTGTCTAAGCATCCTGAAAGCAACCATGAAGCAGAAGTAAAATTCAAGCAATCACTTCCCCCAGAAGTAAAATTATGATATATGCAAAAAAAAAAAAAAAAAAAAAAAAGAGAGAGAGAGAAAACCATTTGAAGTCAGACCACAAGAACAGAAAAGTTAAACCAAGGATCTTGAAAGACAAATTTGGTTTGCATTCAGGGTATAATTTCAACACTTGAAACATTAGCCAACACACACCTGTGTGCACATAATATGTGTCCACGTAGCACACACATGTGTGCAAGTCATAGCACACAAGCTATGACTTGAATTACGTCCCGTGTTGGAATCTCGTTGCAGTACCAATAGCATGAAATTGGCTACCAGGGCAATCTAGCAATTCCAACCAGACAGAGAAGTGACTACTCACTCCTTTATTCAACAGAAGCAAAAATATTCTTGACTCATGAAATTGCTTCCAAAATGGAACACTTAAAAGATGAGAACAGTTTATAAAACACAGCTGAAATATTTGAAATTATATAGTGTCAAAAAGAGAATAACAGTCAACCAAATAATAAAATCCAGTTTGCCAAAGTAACACTTAAAAGAACCTTTAATCTTTCCATTCTTCTCAATTCTATAACTGTTTTTTCCCAAACAAAATATTTCCTAAAATTATTTATAATATCTGGCAGAGAAATAACAGCTCTGCAAATATGGTGAGAGTTCCAAAGTACTTTTGTGTGTAGTACATAGCAATATTTCCATTCACTAGAATGTATCCATTTCTAATAGGAATATAGCATCAGGTCAAAAGAGTGCAGTGGAACTAAACAGTTTAGCATCTGAGGTGAAGAATATTTTGCCTGATAGAAGTTATGTGAACAGAATTTCCCCAGCAGAATGTGCCTTTCTAGCATTCACTTGAGTGCCTAAGGCATATATTAGAGGTCTTTAGTAATGGGAGAGTTCTAAGTTCTGTAGACTACTCTGTTCAGCTTTTTTCTCAACAAAGAGTAAGTTTTCCCACTTCCCAAAGCTTTGTCTGAAGGAGAGCTTCTTCGATTACCCTGCCATATAAGGGAAGCCAAGCTTGGAAAGGGCATCAGAGCAGATATACTTTAAAGTATTTGGCAATGCAGTGAGGCTAATATGAACGCAGCTGAGCCTTGTCACATAAGGTATCGGTCTGCTGCTTTGCTGAAGGACTACTGCAAATTCACTGTGAAAATTGCAGAGCTATATATTTCAGGTTTATTTAACTGATGAAAGTAGGTATGTAGGCTCTAGTTAGAACAACAGTCTCTCCGGTTTCTGTTTGGCTTGAATCAAGACAAGAAACATAGAAAACAAGTACTGTTACCTGAAAAATTTTGGCAACCTATGTAAAGGAACAGAGAAGCTTAGCTGTTAGTAAACGGAGCCTAGTAATGAAATTATTACTCTTGGAATAAAATAACCACTGCCACTTTCTGGTAGTCTTACTAGATAAGCCAAGTAGAGAAACAAGACAAACCCGCCCTATCCAAACTCATCACCTCTAGATGCAGGATTATATCAAAGAAAATGCAGAAAAAGCTTGTGTGTAACCTAGCTGGGATTGCTTTGCCCAAATCCTTTGTCGACAAGGACGCTTTATGTTCTACAACTATCAGTGGAACGCTCACATTTTAAAACAAAAATAGTAATTTCTGATAGTTTGAAGAGTTTGCCCATGTGGATGTCAGATATTTCTCTGTTATTAAGACCCAGGGTGAGTTTAAGCTGAGAAGAGATCAGTTGGCCTACATTATTAACACACTTCTACAAACAGTGGATAAAAAGGTTTTAAATTACCAGAAGTTGCATCATTACAGATTATTATTTTAGCATTGTTAGCCCTCTATAACATGATGGTGCTCCCATAGGAATACTGATTAAAATAGGAACCAGATGCGCTTTTCATGACCAGATTGAAAAAGATAAACAACCAGAAAATCAATTCAAATAAAACGGATGCCCTGGGGGTGTTTCTCAAAACTGAACAGGGAGAGTGTACGTATCTTTTAGAAGGGTGGGGCAGGAACTGAAAAACATTTAAAAACAGAGCACTCTTCTTTCATTAAAAAGAAAAAAAAATCTATAAAACATGTAACCATCTAGTCTCTTGGACACGTATTTTGATAATATTCCAAAGCAACACTAAGCTAACATACTGTGCATAGGCAACAGAAAAGAAAAAAAAAAAAAAAAAAAAAGTTTGGTTTTGCTCATAAAAGACATTCATGAGAAATAAAACTCAAAGACTATTTTAGACCTAGATGTCAGTGTTTTAAAGGAATACTACTTTGGTTTACTAGCTTGTAAACGTGATATTGAAGTTCCAAAAAATAATCTGCCTTCACCTCCAGACAGACACCAAAAGGAAGCCTTATCTTCTTGCCAATCCTGAGTGGAGCACTTTTTATATTAAATGCAGGCCAGTATCTGGAATCTTGAAAACTGTGACCACGACTTAGCAGTAATGTGTAGGCCAGCTGTTTCTTTTCTTCATATGCATTCAAAAACAGCAAGACTTCCATTCACAAAGGACTGCCTAGGTCTCACATCTCTCTCCCTCTTTCCATGAGCTCTCAAACTTTCAAACTTTTCCATTACTTCTTCTCTGCCAGTGTTTTAAATGTCCCCTTAAGTTCCCTTTTCCCATAATTGAATCCTCATTTTCTTCCAAATACCAGCACCTGCTAGTGCAGTATCAGGCCCCCTTGGATCCTTGAGGACATTTATCACTCCACTCATGTAAGAGTTTACCAAGCTTGTCAACTCAGACAGTAGCCTCAGTGAGAGGGGCACTACACACGACAATTAAACTACTATCATACACTCTCAATTCTTCCTATATCAGAAGAATATTAAGTTTGCAAGTCAAGCAGTCAGAGATTGGGAAATACCAGAATTAAAACTGTTCATGTAACCCTAGTAAAACTTTTGCAGGCACGTAAGTGACCTCTCTTAGCACAACCACATATTTCTGCCACAACTGTACATCTAGAGACTTCTGTAAAAGTTATCTTCTTATTGTCATTGAAGTAATAGCTATCAAAGTCAAACAAAAAGGCAGCCAAGCATACAAGGCATTACTAATAACACCTCACAGTCCTCATGGTAGGGTTTAAGAATTGCAATAAAATTTTAAATTTTAAGGAATCTTTACAAGATCTGTCTTTTCTTCCATGCTTTTGAGGTCTTGCAATTACTTCTCAGGTCACCTCCCAGATATTGCTGAGAATTAACACAAAACAAGGGGATGAGGTCTTTTCAAAACAAGAAAGAAGACAGATAAAACTAAGTTTTAGTCACCAACAAGAGCAACAAGGAAGGGCACACCTCATTTACTGGAAAGATTAATCTGTACCTATAGATTTTAGAATACGTGTTACATTTGATAAAGAATTCACCAGAGACATTTTGAGACCAAGAATTCATACCAGATACTGCCAATGTATTGTTCACATCTAACAATACTATGAAACAAAGGCATGATCTTCAGAGAGGAATTTTATTGAAATGTGGTTAACTAGCAAAAAATGCTTGTCAAAATTCTTAAAAAACTTTTCAGTAATTTTTCTCAAATATTTATATCTTCTTATTCTGTGGTTTTCAGTCAAATGAATTAAATAAAAATACCCTTGCTGGCTGCCATGTCAAAGGACTGTCACGTTCTGTACCTCTCAGCATGATACATTTCACACAGTAACTTCCACATTACAATTCATACGTCTATTCATTGCATACATTTTGACAATGTTCTTTTCATTTAGAAAGTCTCTGAAAGATCAACCCTAGTGTATAAATGTATATTGAAGAGTTTTGAAAAAGCATTTTCAGGCTATTATATATTTATGAATTGTTTGTTATGCACACTTCCTATTTTTGGTCACTAGTCTTCAAAATCACATTATTTCTAATTCCTGAGTGAATAATGGGCATTCCCAAGAACAGCTATTCCTCACAGATGTCACATATGTTCTTCAAACATATGCCACATAGTTTTTCATCCATGATACGAAGGGCAAAAGCAACACAATCTGTATCACTTAAGTCCTTTCAGCAAAAGGGTTGAACTCATACGTCTTCCTCCTATAAAAAGTACCCTTTATAGGAGGAAAAGAGGTCTGCTATAGAGGAAAGGAGAAAGCAGAGATGCTCAAGTTCTAGCTTTTTAAAAACCTATCTATCTACCGACCTACCTACCTTTTACCTACCAAGCTCTGCATTCCAGCTCCACAGGACAGCCATATTTAGGCTTAAGCGAAGAAGGGTTCATGTAAACTGAACAGTCTTTCTCAACATTTAGTACATAAAATTACCAACTGGAAACAATGTTAGAAGTGTAGAAATTATTTTAGTAATGTGATAGTTATGATAAGCAGAGTAAGCCAGGGCTCAAGAGGCAGATCAGCCAACACCAATTCTGACTAAGATCTGTTTCAAAGCCTGCCCTTCATCAGTTGCTGGCAAAATTCAATCCTTGTGGATGCCAAGAGAGGCACATATCCATCTAACATGGCGACAGCTGCAGCAATAGACATTTAAATTCACAGAAGTACAGCTGTTCACATATAGAAGAGATGACTCTCTGAATCTATAGAAGAACTACAAATACAGAGAAACAGGAAGCTGTTATTAACTCATAACAGAAACTCTCTGGGAATCTTTAGGCCAAGCACCTTTATATTTTAGTCACTTTAAAATCAGTGAAGTGTCCCACCCTGCTTCTGTTCCCTTGATGAAATTCTGTACTTTTAACAGATGCTCAATTTGCCCTGCTAATTTGAATGCCGAAGTATTTTGAAACTTTCTTTTCTTTTATTATCGGGCAATAGAAAAACTGTTCCACTGGTTCATACCTACATTGGATAAATATCTTAAGACTGATGGTGACATGCTTGTTTTAAGCCAGTACTCAATTCTGTGGAGCTGCACTCATATCATTAGCACTTTACCTTTTCCTTTCAGGACCTGCACAATAAAAGTAAGTATTTGAAGCTTTGAGGAAAGCCTGCTTGAACAAGTGTAAATGGGTCATTCACTGAAGCAAAGATTAGCAAGTAAATCCAGGAAACCCACACTACCTGCACTGCACACATTCCTGTAATTGAGGACCAGATGTTTAACTTCATGTATCACTGCAGTATGACAGAAATCTGACTCATAAATCATTCTGATAAAAATAAAAATATTACACATATATTTTAAAAGAACTTTAAGGTTATAAAGTTAAATATTCATAAGTTGGGAGATGAGAGGGTCTTTCTTTGATTACACTGACTTAGCTGCCTTTTTGTGTATGTACCACAATATAGAGTTCAATTTTTAGCGTCATTCTTTTCTTCACAAATTCCATGCCTCATTTAATGCCAAAAAAAAAAAAAAAAAAAGGATAACTGGGATTTTTTGGGGCTCTGAGTATTTTACAGCATTAATAA
>VZSV01000026.1:5750133-5829754 GCA_013398735.1 Nothocercus julius | reverse complement strand
AAAGCTTCTGTATAAGGCTTGGTTCTTGGTTTCAATTTCAGGCTTTCAACTTTTTTGGAAAAAAAAAATACATTTTCCTTGTTTAGCTACTCACAATCTCCATGCTCCTGACCCAGTTCTTTGCTCAACTTTTCACAGTTCCTTTTGTGAATTATCTTTCTCTTTTTGGTGCCAATCTCTCTCTTCCTCTGTACATTCCCTAGAGTGTCTAATGCCAATCTCCTAATTAAATCCCAATGTTTTCCCACCCACAACAATTTCTACCACAAATCTGACCAATCGTTATCTCCATTTTGTACACAAACAACTCACATTCCGATGAGTTACAGAGTACTTCACACATGTAAGATTAGCAATCTTTTGATTGTGCACAGGAATACATACTTGTAAGATGTTAACAGCGATGTCCCATCATATTTGCAGCACACATCTGCTAATTTCACCGGTAGCATTCTTTCCTTTCTGACTTTAACTGGTAGCATCTTTATGACAGAAAATGCAACATTTCTAAAAGCAGTGCGTAATGCACTGCCATCTAACTAGATCTCAACAGGTAGTTGCTGGTGCTACCAATAATTCCAGCTTTATGGTGGTCTAGTTGCAAATCAAAGAGTGGACCATATAATTTGTACCATCCAGTTCTTTGGATGAACAGATTTTAGTTAGGGATATAAATAAATATTTGACTAAGAGGATAATTTTCTATTCTCAACCACCCTCTATTCACTAAGGGATAGAGGCAGTATTAGGAGATCAGCGAAGACAGTTTTAAACTGAGAGAAGAAAAAAAAAAAAGCCTGAAAAGTCTCCAATCCAAAATCTGCCTTGCAAGGGGCTCCAATTAGAAGGCACTAATATTGTTTTCTAAGATTAAAGGACTATCAGATAGACAGATAATAATGGCTATAAATTGTCATGGTAACAAGGCTTATTTGTGTGGTATAATGTTACCATTGCAAGTATACTGGTAAAACTTGAATACGAATGTGCTTGTCACATGAGAAACAGAGGCTTTCCCGAGTTCATACCTGATAATAAGGTAAACCAAACTTTTCTCTTCAATAGTTTATATCTGTTCTGGTACTTCTTACATTATGTTAATTGCACTCCAAGTGTCCTGATTCCCTGAAGCTGACAGACAGCATGGATTATCAGCTATCAACAGCAAGGAGACCTGTCACAACCACGTACTATGCAAATCACATTGAGAAAGGAGGGATTCATCTCCCTCCCCAAAGGCTTATCTTTAGAATCCCACTCTGCTTTACAACATCTAGCTCCTTCAGAAGTCACTATCACAATGATTCATCCTCCCAGGGAAATAAGCTGGGATGCAGATGCCTTTACTTTTTATGCTTATTACTGATTCAGATAAGGTATTCCTAGAATTTATGTTATGTTTTAAGTTATATACAAATAATTTGCTGGAGTTAATTAACCAAAAAAAATTGTTACGTATCTGTCAATTATTCGATAATTCTTTTCTTAATATCTTCCTGCATCCCATTCCAGTTTTCCCACAGATTTAAATCACCTTGACATATTCTGGATGAATAAGGGAGAAAAACAATGTAAATGGATTTGTTCTGAAAATTGCTAGGAAAAAAAGTTTGCCTCTAAAAGGAGGAAAAAGTAGCTTCCTAAATGAATGGAGAGAGACAAAAGTTTATTATGCTGTTTCTATTTGAATTCGAGGCTTGGGCACAATCCTCGTTTTCTGTCTTTCCGGGACATGCACTGCATTGCTGTGCCTATGAATTTCTAGGCAGGAATCAAAACAAGGATAACTGCACAGGAAGCAGGTTTAGTTAAATATTAAAAAATAGCTTAAAGTGTGTGGATGTTATGCATTTCTCTACATTTTCTTGTTTCATGAGGTCACGACGTATTAACTCTTTTCAAATATAGACAAAGAAACACAAATGTTCTAGCATTTTAGGGGAACTATTTATCTATTTTATTAAATAACTGCTTGAGATTTGATTTACAAAGTCCTGGGCACGTATGTTTGTAAAGAGATAGAGAAATACAGCTCAAGTCAATAGCATGTTCCATAAAACCAAAACAGGTCAATCTGAGAGAGGAGTTAGTATGCTCGTCTTCAACAGAAGTGAGCTGAATCATTTAAAGGAACCTGAGACATATGTGAGAAAACCTCACTTGCATATGCAGATCAAGATGGCATTCTTTCATTTAAAAATGTAAGTTGTACTTCTATAGTAAGACATAATATTGTGCTATTAAATAATACTACAGTAAAAACATTTTGGAAAAAGTTGTTCTATAATTAGGCAATGAGAGGACATGAAATTTATCAGTAGTTAAAGATTAACTGCATTGTTCACTGACTAAACTTAAAGCTAGTGCGTTATTTAAACTGATCTGAGCTGAAGTACCACTTCAAAACATACTTACAGCAAGTGATTTATTTTGCAGAGCCAAGAGAAATACATGCCTATGCCTGGACACGAGTAACTCCAGCTTTCTGGAACGGAAACTTTAGGTATGTATTTCCGCCCTCCCCGCCCCCCACTCCTCTTACTAGCAGTCAGAAGAAGAAACAGTAAGTCAGAAAGAAAAAATTAAAAAGTAGAGTACAGACCTGAAAGTGAAAGTTGCCACTGCTCATAAAAGACTCGGAATATTTACAAAAAAACAAAATTCTGGTTGTATCCTGCTTTCAGAAGTAAAATACAGATTACATTTGATCCCTGATTGCTTTCTTTATAAGATAAGCCTTCTGAATGCCATGGATTTTTTTCATTGCTGTCATTCTGAATTCTGGCTGCAGAATGGATCTGAGAACATACTAATACAAGCACAACAAATGCACTGGCAAAAGTGCAACTGCCCTAAGTCCTTTCAGTTCCCACTTCTGGTCAGAACTGTGGGCATGGGCTGCCAAGGTACAAGCTAAATTGGGAACAGCAGTGACCACAGTTTATGAGGCTCAGTCTTAATGACAACCACCACCTTATGGTTCTTGGCTCTGGAGCATCCAATTTGGGAAAGGCACCCAGTGCTGCTTCCTCTGTCTCCTAAGAGGTGTACGTATCAAGCTCTTTGCTGAATGAGGAAATGTTAGCTGAGTCACAAACATGGAAACAGGCCAACAGGCTGAAATGGAGATAGCGAGACAAAAAGTTGATTTGGACATCGAGGGAAAATAGCTCAAAAAAAAAGATGAGAAAGTGAGTGACAAATGGGGTTAATCCAAGAGGCCTCTGAGGAAGCAAGGACTTCATGGAAGGAAATTACGCATTCTGGGTGCTTGGATACAGGAAAGACTAAATAATATAAAGTTTCCAGTGTCATACACCTTTGATGCTCATTCTTGGAACATTTCAGTGAAAAATCCTAATTTACTATGTCCCCCTTACCACAAGGTGGCACATCCGTACTCCCTATGATTTTTAACTACCTCTACAGTTCATTTCAATCAATTTTTTAAAAGCAACTCTTCCCATTTCTACAAGAGTGAGGAGTAGGGGTGAGAGAAATAAACAGCGAAGGACAAACTACATTGCAATCCAGCTATGAAAAACTGCAGGTTCTCGATACTCCTTGGAGAAAAACAGAGTTTCCACATTCTGCAAATCCATTTATGAGAATACCAACAGAACCTTTTAATGCTGAAATGGAACCTAAACTTTGGATACCAGATGGGTGCCACAGCTGAAAATTAGCACAGAGTAGCAGAAAACCCAGCATTTAGCCATTACTTTGAACCTCTACAATTTAAGCCTGCTTAATGGGTCAGTACATAGCTTTTACTTGCCTGCTGCAACTGTTGTGAATTTCTTAATAACTACAAATGCTAAGGAAGACTGTTCCTAGTAGTTCTTGTTTTCCTTCATGCTGATAAAAGTTATGCTCGGAAGTTGGACTCTGTAACATCCAAACATACATTCTCATTTTCCCCTAGTGGCTGATTTAATAAAAATCTCAATGATTTTCTGTGCAGTTGTTCCTCTTTCACAAGTCTATGAAACACAAATACGACACACAGCCTATAATGACCACAGCACGCCCTCTCCACAGTACATAATGGACCCACATGTTTCCTTTATCCATCAGAAAGGCAGTAAGCAAGGTATGAAGCTATCAAACTGCAGAAAAAGATTTAAAAGAAAACCGAGATAAGTGCGTGTGTGAAAGAGAGAAGAAGAATTTTTTTAAGAGACAAATACTGATTTAAATCAAAGAACAGAAACGCTAACTTGTGTATGAAGCAACCCTATCTGCACACCATAGAATATGTATTTTTACAAAGTAGATTCTTGGAGATTTAAAGTATTAACTATGTACATAGCTCCCTCTGATGACCATTGGACACTATACAACACAAGCCTCCTTTTATTTTTGCTCTTGGATTCAACTGACAGCTGACTGGTTAAATTCTAATTGCTTCCAAGTGAGGTCAGCAAAGGTATTTATCGAAAAGGACTGAACAACAGGCACAACACACACATGCACGCGCACGCATAAGCACATACACACCACCTCTCAAGCGGCTTGATTTATGGAAACAATTATAATTCTGGTGGAGTCTTTCTGAGCTGAGAAAGTTTGTCGCTACAGTAGTGTCTCATGTTGCAAAACGCAGACAACCGAAATGGAATACTTGGCTATCCAGCTGTTATCAACAGAAACAAGTAAGTTATCTGTCCTTTACAAGCATATTGAACAGTTACTAATAGCTTTTATCTTCTTTTCTGTATGTTAGATACTTAAAATGTGTTGAGTAATTTTTGCTGTTAATAAACTGAAAAACGTAGGCATAAAGAGGAAGGGATAAGACTACGTGGTCTGTCTTGAAATTTGGACTACGGAAATGTTCACTGGTTAAAAGTGGCTAATAGTGAAGACAGAGACATGAAGTAAGCAGCAGTATTTTTCAGTGCATGAAAACACAGTTCAACTGAATTAGCAGAGGGCTTTTGGGGAAAGACTTGTAATTGAACCGAAGACAGAAGTATGTTTACAATCAGTTTAAATGACTGTTTATGCAAAAAGCTATATAAAGATATCTGTTGTATATACATTTGCCTATTTTTAAAAATCAGCACAGCATGTTATGAATTTATGCATGGTACATTTCAGTAGAATAATATATTCTTGCACGTTTATAACAATTGATCATAAAGACTTATATATGCAACTTTTCCTCACAGATCTTTTACTTTCAGTGCAAGCAGCAAATTCAAGTAGCACAGAAGGTCACAGCAACAAAGGTTTTTATAACTTGTGTCTTTAAAGGATATTTTGACTGAAAAGATATTTACGAAGCTCTTCCATTTCGCCATTAACTATTAAGGAATAAGGATCAGAATTCTAGAAGAGGGAACAATCTCATTTAAATCAATCTGTAACTCATAAAGACAGAAGGCAGGTCGGTGACCTAGGAGCAACCGTCTACTTGAGATTTAATTTTCATTATGTTGTTCATGAACACCCAGAGCACTGCACTATAATGCACAAATGGATACTGACATGGATCCTGCCAATTTTGCTCTACAGATCATACTTTTACATTATCTTTCTAATGGGCACTATATCTTTAGCTTGCAATGACATGACTCCAGAGCAAATGGCTACAAATGTGAACTGTTCCAGCCCTGAGCGACATACCAGAAGTTATGATTATATGGAAGGGGGGGATGTAAGAGTGAGAAGACTTTTCTGTCGAACTCAGTGGTATATGAGGATTGATAAACGAGGCAAAGTAAAAGGGACAAGAGAAGCAAACAACAACTACAGTAAGTAATACATTTGCTTTTGCTATTTCTAAGTTTTTAGAAAGTCACACATCATTGTTTCCTATTCCTTGACTTAGAGTAATTTCAAAAGATTTTTGTATAGCATACTGACCATTGTATAAAACAAGTTTTCCAATTAATCCTACAGCAGGACATTTGTTATTGATTTTGAAATGCGTCATTTTAAATACTACATAGTAGATCTGCTAATGTATTAGTTACAGCTGTTAACTATTAGCTAACAGCGAGGCTATTTTAAAAGTGAATTAAGGTTGTAAGTATGAAAATAACCACAAATTCTGCTCATAAAATACTTAAGAAACAATAAACCACATTTATATATTCTACAAACTACCTACAAGTTTGGTATGTTTAAGTTAACAATTGAAACATATGCAATACTAGAAAGTTGAATGGAAAGAATTATGTAAACTGTCTTGCAAAATCTTTTAGATATTTTGCCAAGCCAGGAACAAAATCTATTATAGTTTCTGCAGCTCATTATTACAATGATCATGATGATGAAAAAATATTCTGTTCTCTTTCTTCCAAAAAGATGACTCATCTAGACAGAATGGACATATAAAATTTTGCAAAGTTCTACAATTTTTGAACTGGCAAAAAAACATTGTTCTGGAATGCTTTCACATACATACCTATATTGCTTTATTTATAGCTACTTGAAGACACCATTTTCACATTCCATATTTTTGCCAATTTGACTTTTATGTTATCACAAATAAGTTTTAGGTTTTGAGAAATTTCACATCTCCTTTTAAAGGCTATATTATTCTTAAAAATACATAACAGAAAAAAAAAACATAGGATTATACTTCAAAACAAACATGAGAAAGGGCTAGATACATTCTGGTCTAGTATTTAAAGTCATCTGAAAGAACAAATATCTGTCCAATGCAATTAAATGCAGTTTTAATATATGTTGCACATATTATTATGCTTTATATAACAGAAAAAAATATCAAGAGCTGTTAATGTGTTTCAGCTTTCCAATGAAGACTACTGCTTATTTTCTACAAAAACACCATGTTTCAGTGCTAAGTATCTACCTAGTGGGCTTAATTAATTGCTCTAGTTCATGACTGCATGGCTAAGACTTCATTGACTAATGTTACCGTTTCTTTTAAAATTTGTTTCTATATGTCTGCTTTACTCCTACACTATATTCTCTAAAGCCCTAATACTCTGAAAGGTATCACATGGCCAGAGGCCAAAAACATTATTTGGCCACATTCAGGAGTCTCATTGAGCTTAGGAGGACATTGCTAGAAGAAAGACTTACAGGGCAAGTTTAGAAGTGAAATGTTGCTCCCACAGAATTCAATAAACTAACTGTTACTGTTGAAATAGTTTCTTCTTCTTCTTCTTCTTCTTCTTCATTTTGTATAGAAATGCATTTTACCCATTTTTCTGTTATTATTGATGAAGAAATATTTTAACAAGATTATTACAACATATAAAGTTAAACAATTATATAAATTTTCATTTTGTGGTCCAAGACTGCTTAACTAAATTCAAGCAAAGACTCCATTCTCTGCAAGATTCCATGTTGCTGAAGCACACTAATGATACCCAGAAATGTTCTGTAATGAAACCATTAGAGAATATCAGGTCATCTTGTGCTAAAGGCAATCTATTTCCTTGTGGAGTTTGCTTAACATTTTATGAAGATTTACTGATGGCAATAACCTGCTTGAAGTTTCAGGACTATTACCTTGATTCATTAAAGATGTATACTGAAAAAAAACCCCAAAAACTTTAGTCTCCTTTTTGGTAAATATAATAGTTATCAGGAGGAAAAGAATCAAAACTTGAACGGTTTATCTGGTAAATGAGATGCGCTATGATGCGCTGAGATGTCTCTACTGTATTTACGCAAAATATGTGGGAAGTCTCCCAACATGTCAAAATTTCTCATTATAATTTATCTATTGCTCACTAGGAAGTAATTCTGTGAATATTTCTGTTGGATAAGTAGAATAGGGAAATATAGATGAAGGTGACTGAAAAAGTCTGAAAATTGATAACATTTTCTGAAAAGAAAAATTTAGTATAGTAAGACTTATTTTTTAATCACACTCTCTACTCAACTGAGGATGTAAAAAGCCTCCTTGAAGATGTGTTTATGGCCCTATACCAAAACACTTTTGAAGAATATGACACAGAATAAAAAAAAAAAGAGGGGGAAAAGAAAGAAAAGATAGCACTAATTAGCTTTCTCCAAAGCTTTTTTTTTTTTTTTTTTTTTTTTTTTTTTTTTTAAATCAGAAGACTCAAGAGAGTACTTATACCTAGGGGCTCTGAAAAGCATCATTTATACTATATGCATTGCCAAGATGGATTAATCTCTAGGTTAAAATGTTCCTGTTCTGTGATTTCCAGTTCTGAAATTGTTAAATTAGTAAATGGTAAATAAGACCTGTTTCTGGAGATGCAATCCCAGAACAGCTGTACCCAAATTAATTAACAGCTGTCAAAAATGTTGCTCGGAGAAGCATCTTCATACTTTCCTCTAATTGTCCATTTATAAAATATCATAACAATATAAAAATAGCTGGCAAATTCTCTACCTTTCACAGATGAAAACTCAACTTTTACTCCTATATTAATGGGAGATACTATACTATACTATAAATAGTAAAATATACTGTAAGTTACAGGTCTGAGAAAAGGAATCTCTTTGCCTTTTGAATCACCAACCTAATATACTAAAAAGAAATCAAGAAAAATATCCACATGTTTAACCATTGTAAGTTAAATGAATCTTAAGAAGATGCATTGACAGTCTTGCAAAAGCAGTAACTTGTTTTCAGCTCATGAGCATGAACACTGTGTAGAGCAATCAGCTTCACAATTTGAAATGTCTGTAGAATTACTATTATTCTACACGGTATCACTGGCAAGTATCAGAATGCTTGGATCTCTTCCGATCAGTCAAGATTGCAAATGTAGTAATACAAAGACCTCAGGAAGCAAGATCTCTGCAGTCAGTTTCTGCAGCTTAACCTCTGCAGTAAGTCACAAAATTAAAAACATATATTTTTATACATGACCTATAAAAGCAACAGGTGAAACAGGAAGCTTTAACACTGTCATTAAGATAGTGATGCAAAACCCACACATTAAACATACGTGGATTGAAATTCCATGACAAAATTAAGTGCCACATCTTTATTCACTAATCATAATTTATCTATCTCTATTTGTCATTCATTGGTTTCAAAATGCATTTAGCTGCTTACTCCAAGAAGTATCTACGTACCATGTCAATGCAGGGAAACTGCTGAATCCTAATACAGTGATGATCTTATTAGTACTCAAAGAACTTTTATTCTGTGCATATTTCAGTAAGCAGTAGATTCTTCTTGTGGACATGAAGGAGATAAGAGTAAAATAAGCAAGTTGGAGGACTGTGATTTCCACTAAGCAGAAGAAATCACTTTGCACCTGATAGAAACGACTCTGCTTTTCAGTCTGAAAACTAAAATGCAGAGTGAAAACTCAGAGCCACATACTGCTTACAAAGTAAGCATCAGGAAACAGCCAAGAGAAACAAGTTCATCCAGCACAGTTTGTGCTGGATTATTAAACATTTTTCTCTTTATTATACTTTGGCCAAACATAATTATTTGTTTCTTTAATTCAAAAATAAAATTTCTATCCAGTTCATTTAAAATAATCCAAGTGGGCATACAAAGTAGACTCACAAAATTCACAATTAAAAAGTGAGAGTGACTGAGCAGATGCTGGCAATAATCTGGCAATTCGTTAACTCTCCATCATTGATGAAAAGCAACCTCTCTATTACTGCTTACGTTTACTTTCATTTCAGTTTTAAGAATTTTGCCAGATTTATTTGATTTTGTACAGAAAAAAAGAAGAGGCCAAAACCAGAGTTTATTTTGACTCTATCCAAGAGGATTTACAACTACAACTGGATGATGCTTTAGACTTTCCACGCTCTGTTGCCTTTGGAATCTCATTTTAAAGACTTCAAAGGGCCTCTTAGTTACTAGAAAAGCCTTCCCGGAACCTGAGTCCTAACATGTCTGATCCTATCATACTCCATGTGTGCTTTAAACCCAGAAAGTGCGTATTTCCTCCCTTTTTTTTTTTTTTTTTTTTCTCCAGTGAATTAAGTAAAAAAAATTAAAAAAAAAAAAAAAAAGAAAAAGACTGGTGATATTTTGGCACAAATCAGTACACATTTTACATGGGGAAATTTCTTATATTTTCATCAAAATCCAACTATCCAGTTTTCAGCACCATTAAATGAACTCTAACTCAGTTCTGTTCAAACCTAGACCCTAAGCTGGTGACAAAGTAATTTCAAATGCATTTTAGTAGTTAAATACTCACACTCACTTGGAAATCGAAGTGATTTCCAATAGCATTTTATATATACTTTTTATGATTAAACAGATGTTGGCATATGCATTCTATGCCATTGCAACAAATTTTATTTTTGTTCTTTAAACTCATATTACATAACGAAACAAAAGATTCGATATCTGAAAATCATAAAATCCATTTCAAGGCAGGACTGTCAGCATGCCCAGCAAATTTCTCTCGATAGCTTCAGAAGCTGTCAGCTATTGATGTTCCAGATTCTGTTAAGGATTATGTGCACTCCAACCAGACAGAAAGTCTGTCTTTGTAACTACATTCCTGATTTTTCCAAGGTTTGTTGGTTCAACCAATGTGCTGGCCTAAGTGGAAGATAAACCTTGACATACTTTTGCTTCATATTATTACTCTAGTAATCTATTTTTGTACCAGAAAGGGGTTTCATTTCATGACAATATATGCATTTCCTCTGGAAGCTTAAGGACCACTGCCAAGGATGGTGTTCTCTCCTAATGAGATTAATCAGATCTATAGATAACAGATTTCCCTACTCCTTTCTTCCCTTCAGCTCTCCATGCAGCCCTGCTGGTAACAACTCCCTCTATGTTTGTGCAGGCAGAAGATATTCCATACCTACCTTTGTCTATACATTACCACAAATCACCATCATTTTCACCATCAGCCGCTGCTGGAGATGGGTTTTAGCAAAGATGTAGTTGTTAGCAGCAGCTGAGGCATGGCTGACTGCCAGCTTCGGCTGACTTTGTGATAAGAGCACAAAGTGCTCTTGGAGGAAGTGAGGAGGAGAAAGTGGGAGTGCAGTCTTGAATCACTGCAGCAAGACTCCTCAGAGCTCATGTATCAAAGTCCAGACCAGGGTTCAGCTGACACAAGATGACAAGAGTGCCACAAAACCCAGAAAAAACTGTCCATTACTTCGGAATTTACTTCTTGAGTTGTCATCACCTTGTCTATTCCATGGTACTTAACAGCTGAAAAATGAGTGTAAAATACTAGCCAGTCGGAACAGTAGCAATTTACACTCACTTTCTCCCCGCTTTGAGCACTGTGTGAGCACATAAGCTGTGTGAGGGGAGAACCCGACCCCAGCGCTTGGGCACAGGCAGCCACTTCCCAAGCTAACGTGCCCCAACCAGGCCATACATCTCTGGGCAGGCTTCAAACCTGGGGCGTGAACTATGAGCAGTGCGAGCAGTGAAAAGGCTAGGATGAGTCTACTCAGCTCAACTGAAAGCACTTCGCCTTCATCTGCCTTGGCAATTTGGTCATGACTCTGCTTTTTTTTTTTTTTTTTTTTTCTGGATCTCTCAGGATAGAGGTTTATCAGAAACGCAAATTGCTATACTTTTATGGAACCCTCAATCAAGGCTAGCAACTAACTGCAGAAGCAGATAATGGACATATTTGTTTAAAAAGAAAAGTTACAGCCCCATCACCCACATAGTTTATTTTTCTCCTCATTGTTTATAATTTCTGAGTGCAAAAAAAAAAAAAAAAAAATCAGAATTCTATCATTAAGCATGTTATTGCTTCATCCTGAAGAAAATGTGCTGAAGTGGCCCTGACCTGAGACTCTAGAGACTTGAGGCTAATCCAAGTTTTTAAGCAATTTGCTTACAGACTTTGGGAAAATTCTTCAAACTCTCTGTGCCTCTATAAAGGGGAATTATTTGCCTCTGTGTAAAGAGCTATAAAAATTATTAGAGAAGAAATCTCCAAGCCTACAAAAGAGTTGTGTAGTAATGTTATAGACAGTCGACACTTTCATTATGGAATAGTAATTGCAAACTAAAATTACAAAAGCTGGATAGAACACAGAGCTTAAAGCAATCTCAAAAAAGCTGTTTTCCATGCTGGTAAACAGAAATTACAGTAATTTGATAGAATATTTAATTCCAAAAGCAGTCTTTCTTGCAAAACAAAAACAAAATCCAGACTTTCCTCTCTGCAGCTTTCAGCTTTCTGTATTGTTTGGGCATCTGAAAGTGACTTTTTAGACTTCTAGGATCTCAGAGTACTGAGCAAAGCCTTTTTTTCCCTTCCAAGCTCCTTAAAGTTCAGGAACACCGAGACATTCTAAAACATGTAATTACACTGTTCCACACTGCAAGACTTATCAAGTAGTAGTATATTGTGGAACATTTTCCTCATCAAAAACAGAATCAACTTAGCCAAATGAAGACTGCTACTCTTCTTGGGTGGCACTCAGCTTTCATTGCATAATTGGCTGTCTATGACTATATTTGGCAACGATATTTCAATTGTCTTTTTTGGCCTTTGACTTTATTTTTAATTTTTAATTCTGGATATGAGCTGATGGAAAGGTCAAGATAGCCTTCTGGTGTATGTAATTTTGAAACATTATTAAGGAAAAGTTAACAGTGAAAATTCCTATGGCAATAACATAACAGAGGTTAACAGTTACAGCATTGGATTGTCACACTTTCATAACACTGACATCATTTATACAAATGGAAAAAATTCTTTGTAACAATTGGTGTTGAAAAGTTGGAAACATACTCACAGATGTGTCCAACAACTTCATGAAAACAGAAAGGCAGTAAAAATACCAATGCAATCAATATGCTCTCTTGAGTACTTTTTAACTTTTGAAAGAAAAACAAGAAGAGGGTTCAATTCTAACAGGATTTCTTTACAACATTGACATGAATCAAGTACCTGCACAATTTATCAGGCTGAATCAGATAAGCAGCCAAGTAAATCCATGCAGGCCAGTTAAAATCAGTGAAGTCAACTTATTGCAACTGGGGATTTGCTTTTTTAAATTCTAAGTCAGAGGGGAATCTAACACTTCAAATTAAAAACTACAGGCCAAGACATGGAAAGAATCTTGCCAGTTCATTAAAAGCACTGCTTTTTTTTTTTTTTTTTTCCTTCAGCACACTGACTTTCAAAAGTCACCACAGCCGGCACATCAACAGATCACCTCAAAATCACAAATGAAAACACAAGTAGCATGTCCATGCCATCAAACTTATAACCACAAGAACTTCCAAATAGGGGAAACTAACAAACATTACTTATTCATCTCCACTAAAGCATTTTTCAAATACTCCCATTAGCTGTTTGGTATTTTTTGTTTGTTTCTTTGTTTTTTGATGGAGCCTCCTAACACCACTATTTGAACTCTAATTAACACATATGCCTTATCTTCCGTTTTTGGTAAACTGTCTTCCTTTCTTTAAAGTATGCTAATAGACACTGGGAGGTGCTATAGCCTATAAAAAGAAGCAGATGAGACTTGTCCTCAAGTGATTCTGATATTTGGGAAGTACCAAGTGATGCCTATCTAGCTAGGAGGCAATGTCTTCCAAAAAAAGGGAAAACACTAATAGGAATCATATGTTCATTAATAATCTGTGCTAATCTACATTTTTTTTTAAATATGACATTTAAATGTCAAATGTGATTTGGCAATTCAATCAAACAGAAGTGATTATATACAGTTAACATGTCTAAATGAAGAACTTTATGACTGTTAATGACAGAAATGATTATACATGAGTGTGCATATTATCTAAGGCAGCACATTTGCATCAGATCTTAACATAGCTGCACGTGTAGCTGTGTTGACGTTCCGTCACTGCTCAGGTGAATTAGTATCATGATTCTGTAGGCTATTTGTATGCAAAACTGTAAGTGGTGGTTTTTGTGCTTGTCAGGTGCACAGAAAGGTGCCCACTAGAAGAGTTTTCTGGCTTCCCAAATAACACATACCATACTGTTTGCATTACAATGAGACTTACCTTTTGAGTGGTCTAAATGAACTCAGAGGGACAATGTTCAAGCTCTCTAGCTAGTCACTGAGCATAAAGATTTAGGAGCGAGTGCTGATGTAGCTAATTCAGATAAGGAAAGTAACACAGCAGAGAATGAACCTGTACCATCCACTCCTGTTATAGCTTCTGCCGCAAAAGAACTTACAAGAACAAATGCTTTATTCCCTGGAAAAAACTCTGAAGAAAACCATAAAAGATTACTTAATTCTTGAAAGTGCAGTGAGCACTAATACAGCTGGAAAGCACAACTGCCACCAACAAGGGCAACTCTAATTCCACCACGCTCATTTGTTTCCTTTTTAAGTAGCTTAGGTACAGCTTAGACAGTTAGGCATGGCACACAATGTACAACATTAGACAGAAGAATTCAGATAGCTATTAAGTTGTTATTGGTGAGATCTTTACAGTGATCTACGAATACCAGCTATGTAAGTTCAGGAAATATAAAATTTCTTAGTACAAATACATGTATTTTACATATATCTCTAAATAGGGCAAGGACTTTTTCCCTGTAAGCAACCCTCCTTGATGTTGTGATCAAATGCACATTTTTTTGAGCCTCTTGCTCTCTTTCACATCCTGTGACCCTGCAGTAACTCTACTATGTTTTCAGGGTGCTGAACAGCAGTTTGTGCATCTGTTTCAGCAGCCAGGCAGCAAGCTTTCTTACTGAGATAAAGGTTGGGGATGTTTTTCTACCTTGCCACTAGGAAACCAGCCATACATTTGGGTGAATTATGTTGGAGTTTGAAGTCATTAGTGGTTCGTCTGGATCACCAGAAACCAAACACGATGTCAATATTCAGAGTTGGCTTAGCAGAGTCTGCTCAAGTTATAAAGCAAATAGCCAGAGTCCTAGTCACCTAGGCACCTCTACTGCGACCTTTAAAAGCATCTTAAGTTAAGCAACAGAAATAATGCAACTATTAATAAAACCATTCTTTTAAATTATTTTATACTTATTGCAAATAGAATGTCCTAATAAGCAAACCAGTGACCAGATAACTTGACTGCAAAAATTGCAGGAGGATTACTGAATTGCCTTCACTTCTATCTGCCTGTGTGCCTTGAAAAATTCAGCCTATAACACTGAACCTAACTGTCATGCAACAATATTAAAGAAAAAAAAAAGAATTACCACATCTTTCTAGGAAACTATTACCACATCTTTCAAGGAAATCATGCTCTACTAATTTTTTAACAAAATAATCCAGTCGTTTTAGTTTGAATTCATCTATTTTGATCATATTGTTCTGGGACATGTTTTGAATAATCTAGTAATTTCTGAAAAGGCACTTCTTTTTCCAGAAGGAATGCTGGAATCAATACTGGTCTATACAAAAATGTTAACACTATCATCACTTAGACTAAAAGCAGAATTTGAAAGGTGATTCATAACATAGGAGGCATAAAATCATTTTTTAAGTAGTGAACAACCGAGCTCTGATTATTTTCTACTCATATAGGCACTGGAATTCATTACATTCTTTTAAGTAATCTAAGGATGGAATATATATTTAAGTATAGTGAAGAAATTTGTCAAAAATATTTACTATTTGGGGTGTAACAAATACCTGCTTTTGGCAGAATAAAAATACATGTTAATCTATTTTTTTTCTCAGATATCAAAATATGTCATGCCTGATATTAGAAAATCTTTTTTTCTTCATTCCTCTTCTTCCCATTAGCAGAGCTTTTTTTGTTTTGTTTTGCTTGTTTTTTTGTGAGCACTTTCTTATTTGTGGTATCTCACATTAAATCATCCATATATGAAAAATATATGTTTTGTACAAATTACATGAGTAATCATATTTACCTTCCTAAAGAATTTGCTACGTGAACTCCAAACCTAGCATGTGTCCTACTCCCCCTACTCTAGGAAATGCAGGAAAACACAGAATATTTCTGTGTCTATACTGAAGATTTGGATCACAGCTTATTAGATTGTCTCCTGATCATGAAGCGGACTTTCCTACTTGAGCATTTCAGTTCCACGTACTTTCAGCTGAACTCGGCGTAGCAAAAGTGGAATTGCCAGAGCTCCCGCTCTAAGAGTTCACGCTCCTTTGGCTCCTGGCCTACCAAATGAAATGCTGTTTTTTCATATTTTCCCCTTAACGTCTATCTGGCAGCTCCATCCCAAGCTTGACTCTTAGTAGATCCCTGGGGAATCATATATACATCAGCATTGGTGATTACACATGCTGAGTTCTATCTCACATGCCATCTTGTACAAGAAAAGCCTGACTTGAACCCTGTGGGGGACTGTGCCATGCTTGATGCATTAACACAGGTTTCTACGTGAGAAGACATTCCCTTCCCAGTTGCACAATATTTGTCTGAAACACACTCTTAATAACTGCAGTGATGTAATCAACCTGAAAAAACAATCATTTGCAAAGCGCATGAGCTCTTTTTTTTCAGCCTAGAGTCAAGATTTGTCTTTTCTGTTCATATTGGCTTACAGATAAAATACAATGAACTATCATTAATAGTCTAAACAATTGTTTTTGAAAGCAAAGAAACATTGCACAGCTGTGCAGGAGTTAAGTTACTGACTAGTGGAAAAGCTATCTAACCCTGTGATTCATCAAGGAAAAGTTTGCTCAGGATTTGAAAGACCCATATTAGGAAACAGAAAAATATGTGCCGTTTGTAAAAGTCTGGCTCTATCAAAATTAGTATGAGTTTTGTTAACTGATTTCCTACCAACAGTGCAGGATGCCAAATAAAATTTATTGATACTACAAATTACCCTCTTTACTTTAAAATATGATTCAATAACCCTGATAGAGTGGACATAAAGAAAAATGAAATCCCTATTTCATCAGTAATCTCGATTTTCGAGTCAGCATTACTTATTTGTATCTTACAAACAACTCTGGAGTAATGTTGCTATCTCTATTTATTCTAGTAGTCCAAAAATAGTCTTTAGGATTTAAAACCAAACATTTTTCCTCAATTTTGTTACTTTTTCTCCAACTTTTCATTGCAAGACAGTGGAAGTCACAAAGCAAAAAAGCACAGGAAAAAAAAAAATTCTTTTCTACTTTAAGTTCCTAGAATACATCTAATTGTTTCAGCCAGAGCAGAAAACCATGAAAGATCCTTAACAAAGGAAAAGGGTTTTGCTGTATTTTAGAATGTACCAGCACTTGCTCAGGGAAGCTCTGTACCGGATTAACTTTATGGTCTTCAAGAGAATTCCAATAGGACAAAATTTCCTGCTGAGTTTAGCGTTACACAGTAGCCATCTTTCATGTTACAATCACTAGGGAAGAACAGTACCCTAAGGAGAAAAGCTGCCTCAAATCCTTTACTTGCTTGCGTAGCCTCTACTCTTCAGCCCAGAAAAAAATTTAATACTAAAACGCACTAACCCTCACTCAAGTTTTCTAGCCCTACGACCCTACTAGAAATCACTACCATATTACTTTGCTTCCTACAGAGGATATTTCCTTGCTCGAACAAGGTCCCTGCTTAAGTTCACTAACTGAAAAGCATGTTTTCAAATATCTACGTATCATAGACCACCTGCTTTCCAGATTTTATATAAGAGATATATATTCTGCTATAAATTGCTTACGTATTACCTCTACGGAGCTCCTCAGAGCATCAAGACATACAAAAGCCAATTGCAGGAGAGAAATTGAAAAATGAAGAAAGTCCCAAGGACTCCAGTCTGAAGATGTTACCAAATGCCTGTGTGGTACAAAATCTTCCACTTTATTCAACATCAAGAGAAATGTATGTCTTATGCCACTATAGTCACTGCCACTGTAGTTTACACTGCAGTCAAAGAGGTTGCTTGAATATTGCTGAGACAGGGAAATTTGGAATTCTACCAACATCATAACATGGCTGCCAGGATGGAGCTGAATTTAGTATCTTAAATATTTTAACAGACTGGTCACAGATAACTTTATGATAAACAGTCCCAATCTAGTGATATAGTACCTGTGTGCCTTGGGATCCAAGAAAACAAACTACAGTTCACAAGTGTAAGCATCAAGCAGAGATCTGTTTTTAATGATCTAATTGTAAATAAACATGGAGATAGACCACCTATCTCCATATCTATATTAAAATTCTTCATTTAAACTACCCTGTAGATGGAGTTATTGGGGTAATGTGAAGGAACAGCTGGTAAGAATGCAAGGCAGCTTTTTATCTTCACAGCTTCCCCTCTAGATCTTTAGCTGCTATAAATAACCATAACTTCATTGAAATAAAATTTCATAACTGTACGGTTTTACACATGAGGATATAACAAGATTAGTCCAAAAGTAACGGAAACTAGGTTGCCTATATGGACCAATAATAAAAAATGTATCATTAAGCTTATGTTTTATGTTTACTACTTAGTAAATTTATTTCATAACATTTTACATTTTAGCTATGGCTGGTAATTTCTCTTCAGAACATGGTAACATTATATAATAACACACTGGAAGTGTGCTGACCATAGTCCTAGAATCCCACCAAACAGTTTCTGAGTACAAGTAACTTGCCCTGAAAGCTGGTACACTGTTTCTGTTTCATGGGTGGGGAAAGCTAAGCGCAGAAAGGTTGTGGTCACGTCATGGCAAAGGTAACAGAGCTGACAGATCCTACTCAAACTCTGTGTACAGCGAAGAGCAATCTCTAATCAGGTCTCATGGTCACCACATGTACAGTTTTGATAATATCCTTCTGGAAAAAGAGAACTGTCAGCTCATAGTGCTAAAATAAAAATAGTAATTTATATAGCTGAGGCATATGTGTTTACAAAGCCATCACATTTCTGGATCTACTACAGACAACAGCTGATGGCATTATAAAGGATTCATTCTAGAAAATATTTACATGCCACTAGTCACAACAGTATTTTCACAGACTACAAGATTATTCACATCTTGGGAATTGTATGCATCAATATTTGCACCATCAGACTTGAAACACTAACAGCTGATTTCCTCTACATCATAGTATCTGAGATCATGACAATAAAAACAGATCAATTTTGAATCTGGAAAATTCAGCAAAATTAAGAAAAATTTTAAAACACAGAAAAAAAAAAAAAAAAAAAAGAGAGAGAGAAATTTGGCTACAGTTCCCTTGGTATATTTGCTCCAGTAAGAATAGTTGATCCAGAATGAAAGGAATCATTTTCTCCATTGCTGCTGATGCTCTTTTTTAGTTTTGAAACTGTAGAGCTAGAAGTCAACTAAAGATTAATTGGAGGAAAGTAGCATATTTATAAACATCCGAGGATGTAAACAAAGACAGAATTTCTGTAAGCATGTAAGTCACAGGCAAACATCCTACTGATTTCCCCACAGTCAGGATTTCACCTTAGACAAAGAATTTTTAGACTGGTAAAATTGTTTGTAAATAGAAATAAATAAACAACATAATTAAGACAATATTAAGCTCAAAATAATCTACTTGAAACAGTTCAATAATTGGCAAATACCCATGTTGAACCCAATACTGAACCTTAGAAAAATCCAGGTTCAAAAATCTTGATTTAATTAGAGAATTGGATTATGTAAATCGATTGAGGTTTTGTTTAGAACTTTTTATTCATTTTAATTTAGCCTACATTTCTGCTGGTTTAATGTAGATTTTGCAAGTTCAAATAAAATCTGAATTATTTGTCATCAGCAAACCCAAAGAATTTGAGAGACCGTATCATCTAAATATATGTCCAGTAGTGTTTTGAAGGACTTAAGAATGAGCCAGCTGGTTTCTATCATTCTCCACTCTGTGATGTAGCAAGGAGTTAGCATGACTTTCTTAGCAGTTTCTTGCATTTTGAACCCTGTAAGAAATTACATACTGCCTGCTTGTGTTCTTGTAGATGCTGTGATTAATGTATTCAGATGTCTGGCTTCGGCTGTTTCTGCACAAAGAATCTCGTCTGGAGTGATGGAGTTTGGAAACTGAATTAAATATTGTTGCAGTTCATGTTGATACTTGCTCAAGTATTTGCTCTACCTTTTATATTAAGTACTTGGTCCAGAAGTCTTGCACTACAGATTGCAGTTTATGAATTACATTATTTCTTAACGGCGTCAGGCAAGATTTTACTGTCTAAAGCTTCAAATTATTTAAAACTCTCTGCTAGGGGCTCTAAAAAAATCTAAGTTTGAGTTCTGGAATACTACAGTCAGCTTCTCGTGTGTTCACTTACTCAAATAATTCAGCTACTAGCTATATCTGGAAAACATTTTCAATATTAAGGACACATTTTACTTTGTATATAAATGGATTTTCCAGTTTTCAACACTGAGAACATCATTGTGATCATTTGTGAACATTTAAAAATAGCTCTTGCTAAAGTTGGCAACAATGTATAATTCTAAATAATCCTAAAAAAAAAAAAAAAAAAAAAGGCAGGAAAGGAGATTTTAGATTAATTTGTCTTCAGTATGTGACTGTGATATTCTTCTGTAAAGCCTATGCCAGGAACCAGTAAAGCTGTGACAGAAAGAGTTGCAGATGGTACAAAACACAGAACAAAACAGGTACATGTCTAGGGTGCGGAAACACTTCATACAAAAAAAGAAGACTTAGATGTATTTTTACCTCCTTTAACTTTGAGATGAGTCTAGCACCATTTGCCAGGTAATATTTAAATAATAATGTTTACTACTGTCCACAGCGAGCTAATGCAGGCATAAACCACAATATCACAAGAAATTCACCAGGACCTGAAATTCTTTGGAACAAAATCAGCAAAGATACTAGGGAATAATACCAGGACAACAGGCCTTTTCCAGATGAAAAGACCAAATGGAACAGTGATTAGATTCTACATAGAACAGTGATATGAGTTTTGTTATTTGAGGCTAGATTTCCAAAACCCTGCAGAGTTTAAAGGCATCATTTATTCTAGTGAAACTAACATAGCATCTCCAAGATTAGGAGTATCCTTGACTTGAGCAGTAGAGAAAGCATGTTCTTGTGTAAGTTTAGAACTAAACTCTTAAACCACTGATTTTCTTACAGCTTGGAAACTATTATCTTTCGTAAACAGTGATTCTATCCTCCTTTTCCCTCCCCTCCCCATTTTAAGTATCAGTAAATTAATTATTAATGTCAAAATAAAAGAGTGCTATGTCAGACTGAAGATTAAGATTTGAGTTTTATAGGGCACTATTATTCTAAAAACACACTTTTTTTTTTTTTTTTTTTATACAATAAACATATGTTTAACTCCAAGGCAATTTTTTACCACAATGCAGTTTCCAGCAAAAATGAAAAGTGACTAACTGCTGTATAAGAAGCTGTTCAAGAAAATATTTATACGAAGTGCTCAGTGGAGATCAGCAAAACTGAAGGATTCTAATGAGTTTAATGAGAAATTCATGAGTCTCTGCTTGCTTGAGGCATGGTACGTTGGTTGATACTGTCTACTGCTGTCCACAAGACAGACCTCTAAATCATAGAGGTTCCAGAATTTTACAATCCATTTAAGTGAAAAAGTCATGCTCTGTGTATCCAGGATCAGATCTAGAGACATACTGCAAAGAGAGTTGTTCGAAGTGCTAACTATCCAAAGAAACAGACCTATGAGAAAGGCAAATTAGAGTCAGAATTTCCTAGATCAATTCTTATTAAACTATTATTTACAAAAGGGAAGGAAGTTTTCCTTTGATTTATAAGCCTATGTAACTCAGCAACATTAAAGGATATTCAAAGAGGTTGTACAACAAAGAGAAGTATTGTCAGACATACTGAATTACTTCTTTTCAGCTATACAGAATCATAGTCATTTTTACTCCAGAGAATATTGTCACTGAAAACCTTGCTACAACACTTAGCAGAGATAAACTTTACCAACTAATCTCAACTAATGTGCACTATTTTATGTTTCGCATTCACTTCTCAAAGTAACTGGAAAAGGTATTTTAATATTCCTCACTCAGACTGTAGATTAAATGGGTTAAGGTTATAAGAAAGGTTCATTTCCTAAACATCAGCCTGGAAATTCAAACCAGTAATTTCAAACCAGTTTCTTTGTACCAGTAATACGTATTTAGAAGGTCAAACTATATATTTGATGATGCAAGTGAAACTGAATAAATACTTCAAACGATGCAGACTTAAGAGTGGAATTAGAATTTAGCTTATTCCTTCCTTTTCTGTCATAAAGGTAAACACCCACAAGTCCAGGTACAAATGCAAAGAACAGAACTTGTAAGTAAAACAACAACTTTTCTCAACAATCATTTTAATTCCTTATTTTGTTTACTTTCTTCTATTTGGTTCTCATCTTATCCTCTTTATGCTCTCTTCAAAGCAGTTACCAAGCTAGTGGTTTCCTTCAGAAACCTTCACATGGTGTAACTTTCGTAACGATCTCATCTGTCAGCTGTTGCACAGCACCAATTTAATGGTTTGTTATTAAGTTGTTCTATCTAGCAATCCATGTATTGAACTATTTTGAGGTCTAACAAACTGCTCAGAAAACTATGGGTAATACAATGTGAAGAAATCAAGCTTTAAAATGACCAATAAAGCAAAACTCTAAGTGGAAAAATAGATGGTCTTCTGTTCATCAACTGCTGATGTTTTAAATAGCGTGCCTACTGCTTTTGTGTCCAAAGAATTGCAAACAGAGTAACTAACCATCAGTCATTTATGCTTAACCAAACAGCTCTTCTGAATACAGACTCGCAGTCTTAGAAGCAAACTCTGCTACTTGAGGTTCCTGACCAAAAAAATACGCTGCATCAAGTCCTCGAGGAATATATCTGTATCATCTCTCATGTTTCCTGAGACAACTACAATTTTCCTGCTGGAAAATTAGGTACAGGAGGAAAACAGGAATTTTGACTGCTTTGCACATTCATCCATGATGTCCAGATGTTTGGCACCACACTGAAGCAGTAGCTTCAACTGGACTATTGAAAATCTTTGACAGATCTACTGTTCATATGCAGATCATTTTTACTGATATTTATAATCAGAGTGCTTCAGTTAGTCTATGCATGAACAATAAAGGCATGCATGGATATAACACAAAGTCTCTTAATATACACATCCTTTTTTTTTTTTTTTTTTTTAAAAGAAGATACTCCTTCCTTCTTTCCAGCATACCAGCACATAGCAGTCTTAAAAGCCACAGTAGCTAAGCTTCCAGCTAATTCTAGCTAATCTTTAAACATTTTCTCATATTTATGTACCTAATAGAGAAAAAAAAAATGCTGGGATAAGATTGCTGTATGCCTGTCTAAAAAAAAAAAAAATAAAAAATAATAATAAAAAAAATCGATGACAAACTTTTTCTTCATATTACTGTCTACAGAAATATTAACAAGTGCTAGTTACTAGCAACTGCTAGAAGCAGTGACCAGAAACACAATGAAATATTCCATAAATATCATCAATACATGAAATATCTGGAAAAAAGAAACAGCTGATCAGAGACTCAACAAAATATGCACTCTAAAATCTCTTTCTATGTCTTCTTGCTCCCTAGCAGGTGAAAAAATGTCTAGTCTCAGCAGGATTTTTTGTTCATTTTTGTTCCAAAGCAGCTTCATTGAACAGGTTGTTCCCATCTACTTAGTCTTCAGTAACCTGCTGCACTTACTGTTTATTTTACAGCTCTCAAAAGCATGAAGAACTTGTTTATATTATGCTTTTGTAATCTTTCAGCCTTCTGGCTGTAAAATGATTAATGACAATCCTTCCTAATCTTCCAAAATCACAATGCTTTCATTACTTTGGAGAAGATACGAGATTGAGTATACTGTGGGCAAACATAAAGCTGTGCCAAGTTAGCTATGGCTGCAACCAGTTAGAAAATTGTTTAATATTATCTGTAAAAAGATTCTAAAGTAACACAAGCAAAAGTTTACCTTAAGAAAATGCAATTATTAAAATATTTTATTATGTATTATTAAAATATGTTTTAAAAGCAAAAAAAAAAAGCATGAAAAAAATCAATGTGAAATTATTAACTACAACAGAAAAAGATACTAATATCAGGTAATTCACAACAATGCTATTCAACATCATTTGCTGAAAAAAAGTATCATCTGACATGAGAGTGTTCAATTCTATATCAGTGAGATAGCAAAAAACACACAGTTTTTCTCCCTAGATCTCCAGACCAAGGTACAGTCCTGTCCTCCAAGTCACAGTCATGGAATACACTCAGAAATTTGTAAAGCACTGAGGGACCACCATCCTAGATGACATTGCCAGTAAACTCACCTCATTTATTAGGCAAATTATCTCCAAAAAATGACATGTTTCCATCCACTAAAATTGTTGCCGCTGGACCAAATGGTTGTTTTGTTTCTGCTTTTTCTTTCTTTTTTTTTTTTTTTCTTTTCTAGTGGATTTTCTATCAACTGTGTGATATTTCAATGCCCCAAGTGATTGAACAAACTGTACCCAGTATCTATAGTCATCATCTTCTAAGGAAAAACTACAGTCAGTTTCAGATGAGTGTCTGAGATTAGTTCAAGAACTTTTTGGTAATTCGTTAACCCACACAGTTATGATTATTGATTCTTTAAGACAGCCTTCTGCAGCCTCACAACAAAAATGACAGCAAAGCAAAGCTCTCCTGCAAAGTTTCCACATGTAAGACATTTATGTCTGAATTGAAAATAAAAAACAAGTACCAAAACCCAAAACAAAATAATTCACAAAAGTTAGTATGAATTTCATCATCTGCTTCAGAGAGAAAAAAAAAAAATTAAAAAAAAAACCGTACAATTCTAATAATATTGTCTTGGGCAAAAGCTTTTGGCATTTCCTTTTTAAAAGTAGCAGTATTTTTACTATTGTTATTTCAGCCAACTGCAGCTTACTCAAGGAAATCTCAATTCTTATTAGCATAATCAGAATCATTCTGAATCTTTCACTTTTTACTGCTGTATAAATAGAAAGCTCAAACATTTTTGAAAAGACCTCTCCTTGCAATAATGGCCAACATAGGCAAAAGCAAAAATGAATATAAGCTGTCCTTGAAAACATGCAGCCTGCAAATTACTAGACAGTCTCTAGCCATTAAAATAAAACAAGCTCTGAACAGCCTTCAGTGGAAATACTCAGGGCAAAGAAATAGCAACTCCTATTTAGTATTGGCCAAGTTTATGAAAAGAGAATTATCTGATGTTATTCCCAGGCTAGGAGAGGACGGGACTTGATGACCCAGAGATCCCCCTCCACTCTTCTGTTTGGCTAAAGGCAGATGTTCATCTGTTTTTCAGTCTTCACTGTGGTTTCCTCAAGTGAAATTTAAATGAAAGCTAATATAATTTTGTAAATTTCAGTTAGAAATTGTCCCTTGCAGGAATTGTTGCTGTGCCTGTGGCAGAGTGGAACTTGTCAAAGATTCAGGCAGCTATATTTAAAGTTGCTTTAACTTTGCAGAGAAGCACAGAATTAAGTGCTCACAGAGATAAATGTCCAGCAAAGCACATACCAAGAAAAGAGGTAACTGAACTACTCATAGGAAAAAAAGCAAGCAATAACAGGCCAGGGCGCATGCACAAGTAAGTCAAGGACAAGCAAGAAAGTAAATTGAAACAGTAAGGATAGCAGAAAAAGTATAAATAAAAAGTAATTTCAAACATATTCATGCCATCTTTAAAAAACCTGATTAATGAAAAAATCATCATCACTTGTGACAGATGTGAAGAGTCAACACAAACTTGGAAGAGAGAAAAAGAAAAAAAGATTTTTTCCTCAAGAGGAAGGTCCCCTGCCAGGTGATGGTCTAATACGATTTCGCTCTAACACTCAAACTCTGATTGAAACTGGAACGATGCTGCCAGTACGAGATCAGCGGCTAAGGACAGATGCACTCAAGAGTTAATTCTGGATCTTTGGGATAAAACATTCTTTTGGGAAAAGAAGAGCAACACATGTAAATAGTCTTGGCAGAAATGCAATATTTAATATCTCTCTCTCTCAGCTGCTGGCATCTGCCTGTAGCCAGCTGGCTGAAAGACCATTTCTTTTGGGGGAATAAGGCAAATCCTACTACACACAGCTTTGCAGGTGACCAAAAAAAAGCTCAAATTCAGAAGTCTAAAGTATTACTTAAAACAACAATAATATTCAAATTTGAAAACTTTCCTTTATATCTTATATCATCCTCCTGCCTTCACTCAGTCTTTTTTTTTTTTTTTTTAATTTACAGAAATATATATGTTATGTTACAGGTAACCTAAGTGTACTGTAGTAATCATGGAAAGTTGTTACAGATATTAATCTGGCTGATGAGTATAATCTATATAAGATAATTCTAACTGTTTTCTGTGTAAAATATTTGAGTAAGTTCTCACAGTAGCTTTTAATTGCTTTCAAATGCAGGTATCTTTAGAGCTCCTATCCATTTTAAAAGCATGCAGGGTCAAGCAACTCCTTTATCTTATTTAAGACACTGTGGTCTGCTTTCTATCATTTGCAAGTTCTAAGGTTTATTCTTGCTCAAGGAGATGATATAGCTAAACAAGTCTTCCAAATACAGGCTTTACACAAATTCTGTGAACCCTGATGACTAAGCATATGATCCTTCCAAGTGAAATCATGAAATTAATAAATTCTAGAATATATTGATTTTTTTTGAAAATAAAGGAATTGCTTAAACTAACATAGCAACTTCAGAATATATCTAAGAATCATCATACTGTTTTCTTTAAGTGATTTTGTGCAGCCATGTTCCCACACAAAAGATTTTAAGAGTCTAACTTGTTCTTCGCCTGAATAATTACATATCTTTTTCAGAACCATTGCTGTATACATCCAACAAATACAAAAATACTACAGAACATTAAGTAAACCTTATAAGTTGACTGCAGAAATGAACAACCATTTTACAGACCTCACTATGTTTCTTTGCAGGTATTCTAGAAATCAGAACAGTAGCCGTTGGAGTAGTGGCAATCAAAGGAGTAGAAAGTGAATACTTTCTAGCAATGAACAAGTCGGGACGACTGTATGGAAAGGTATGGGTGCAAATTTTCTTGGTGTACAGCCATCATGTACACTCTTAAAAACACAGTTTTAGAAAATTTTAATGTAGTGTCTGCATAGTTTGTTCGAAATAATTCACACTACTATTCATTCTTTACAGAAAGTATGCAATGAGGACTGCAACTTCATAGAACTCATTGAAGAAAACCATTATAATACATATGCTTCTGCAAAATGGACACATAAAGGAAAAGAGATGTTTGTTACATTAAACCACAAAGGTGTTCCCATGAAAGGTAAAAAAACAAAGAAGGAACACAGAGCATCCCACTTTCTTCCTCTGGCAATATCCTAATCATAAATGATCTATACAAAACAGTTCCAGCAGGAAGATTACTTCTAAGGAGACTATTTGACAAGGTATCGAGAGAGGCTGGAATACTACTGAGAAACTGAACAAGCTGGACTTGCGTGTTTATGTTTATTTTTAAGAGACTACACGAAAAAGATTTGAAAATATACACAAAACCAGATTTACTAACTAAAAGTTGTAAAAAATTCTAAAGAGTTGTACAATCATTATCTTAGTCATTGTAACTGGGTAGTTTCTTAAATTAATTTACCCTGAAGAATAAGTCGTGACTTGATTATCTGATAATATTTTATTTAAAGAAAAAAAAAAAAAAAAACTATCTGCTTCTTAAATATGGCTGCTATAATAATAATAAGCAGATGATGTTGTGTAAAATATGTCAGACTTTAAGGCTGCTGGAATGAGTTGTCAGATTATCAAGTCAATAGTAAACGTGGAGGTTGAGCAGTATTTTAAATACTTCCCCCAAGAAACTGATATCCTATACATAAACTATATGATCAGAAAAAAAAAATATAATCCTGTAAATGTTTATTGCTGTATTCATATAAAAGAGTTAGTTTGGACAAATTAAGTTTTACTCTACTACAAAATCTTCCTATCTATTAATGAAACAAATACCTAATGCTGCTCTAAAAGATGTTTCAAAATAGTGTATGTAAAATAAGAATAGGAATAAATAATGTACTTCATCTCACTTTTCACAAAGTAGCATTTTATATAACGACGAAGCAAAAATTCAGGCATATTATGGTTTTTTATGTAACATATCCTACCTTTTGTATAATTCCTGTTAGGACATACAGCTTTTAATATTGTTTTTCCATCGTTATACATGCTTTATCTGTTGTTACAGCATTAAACTTTATTTTAAGTTGTATTTGAACATTATTGTTCTAAGTTATTTAAATGTTATTTATAAAAAAAAAAAAACTTATTAAGCTGCATCTGTTTCATATGCTTTTAATTCTAAAGGAATAACAAAATGGTCTGGCTGAGACACATGAATTTTTTCTGTGACCAGACACAAAGTCTAGTACACAAGCCTCTTGACAACATACATTGGATGGCAGACAAAAATGACTGCCTGCAACAAATCTCACAATGCATGTCTCAGAGGGAACAATGTAAAAAATCTTTGCCACATACTCAGGCTAATTGAATTTAATAGCACGTGTTTAGTTACATCAGGTAAAGGAAAGCTCCATTTCCAACAGGTACTGCAATACCTGATCAGATTTCCGAAACAGTACTAACAGGTACAGGGCTATGTAAAGAACCTACGTAACTAATTTCAAACTCCAGCCAAAATCAGTGTGACCTGATAAAGCATTTTCATTTCCTAGCTATTAAATTGTTCAGCTAGGTCCTAGTGAGTTATCTTATTTCATTATGCTTAGCTTGCCTACAAGTTTTCATACATTATGATACTTGTGCACAGATAATCATGACCAAAAAGTTAACTAAAACAGCTACTGGATGATCATCATCAGCGTGGGATACAGTCAGGTTAATCACGAAAAGACTTAAATCCTCTCCTTTCCATCACAAATGTCTGAAACCAATAAGGATTCTCTACAAATCAGAGTCTTTTTTTTTTTTTTTACAGTCTTTTACAGTCACAAAAAAAAAAAACTTTGAAAGGATTTTAACAGTTTTTTTTAAAACAAATACTTGTTTAACAAGTACTTTAGCTTGGAAATCATTTATGATTTTTGAATTTCACATCAAATATCAAAGCATAACAATAAGTTGATCTGTTCAGAAATATTTGTCCGTACAGGTATATCAGTAAACCTTCACCATGCTTTTACTAGTTTACCTATTAATTGTTCACTGAAAAGAGTAACTTTGCTTTTTAAGTATATGTCTAAACTACTTTATGTGAATATATAAACATTGTAACAAAATTCACTCCGATCAACATTAATACACAAGCTAAAGTTTCTAGACCTAAAAAATAGGTTAGTTCACATTTTGAAATAAAAATTAAAAAAAAAAGAAAAACTCACTTGTTTGTTTTTAGAATTTCTATTGAAGCTTGAATTAAAATAGAAATATATTCCAGGTGCATAGGCTCTTCCAAAGATCTTTTTAATGGGTTATTCAAGAATACAGTGAACACATTCTTGAAACCCACTGGCAATTCACACTTTTGATATATGTTTTATCATATGGATTACTACATGTACCATCACTATCAACAGACAACTCAAGACAGGAAGATGCTGGCATGTGCATTCACAATTAAGTGAAAAGTAATAAAAGGGAATGCACAAGCAAAAAAAAATCAATACAAGAAATTTAACAAGCCAAACTGAGTTCTCCCTGATTAATTTGGAGAGATTCTTATTATTCTTGTATGTAGAATCTCAAAGGTTGCTAACTATATGAATAGCAACATTGAATACAGACCACTGTCCGGGCTGGTGCAGGAAACTTCTGAGTACTGGGTTGATGTGGAATGGTGCAGTATATACTCCTATAGTTACACCTGATTGTTTTAGTTACTTCTACTAGTAGCTATAGTAACTACTAGTAGCTTCTTACATATTTAACCAGATCATTTTGGTATTACAGAAATTTATGTTTCTCTTCTGAACTTCGGAAATAAACAGACTGCACATTTTCAAATGCAAAATGCAAAACATATTTTCTTCACAATATTCAAAATAAAACATATATTGCATATATTATTACATTATCCTCCATAAATATATTATTTTATATATTATAGAAGATCTGGATGTTTTAAAAAATAAAATTAACAAAAATGATTTCTTCTATAATGCACTTCATGCCCGCTACCTGTAAAATGGTTTCTCTTTCATCCTTCACTGATCAGGAACAGCAGGATTGTAGAGCCCTATGCTGGACTTTCTAATTTACCTGTGGTTCTCCTTCAGTAGTGGGAATCATCCAGCAGTCCTTAGGAATAACAAAGGCCATGGAATATCCTTGATTAATATAAGTCGCCTTTTGAGACTGAGGATGAGTTGAATTACCAAGCTATCAGAGTCACATGGTTGCACCATACAGATTTTTCATTTATACCCAGTGAATTCCAGGGTATGTGGCAGAAACCTCTGTGATGCTAACCAAATAATCTCAGATAAACTAACAAAATGATCCTTGAATTTTCTTTCCCAAGGTTTTTCTTTCAGATCTTACTCTGAGAAGGAGTTAGACTTCTGTAATGAGAATGAGTTTTAAAGAAATTTTAGCACTAGGTTTCATGCAGTATAATAGCCTTACTTGAAAAGAACAGAAATGTATGTTATCAAAGAACTTTAACATAAAACCATAGTGCATTATTTTTAACAACTTATTCATGTTTGAATAGACTGACAATGTTTGTCAAGATTTTGTGCCTTACCTGCCACACCATCGCTATCAAATTCACTATTATCCAGGGAAAAAGAACTGAAAATATCAATCCATGTACCAAGTAACACAAAGGACTACAAGGAACCCAAGTAATTTCCTAGAAAAATCCTTTGAGTTAGCAGTTTTATTTTGTGCTATAAAGGTAGACCTTTGGAATCAAATTTAAACTACTGTGGCAACACATGGCCTGCCCTCTGTTCTTTGAAGCTGTGCAAACACATACTCAAAAATGAGGTATGGAAATACAGTGAAATATGCATTTTGATGAGGTGAGGAGGACTGCCACACCATAAGGTATTACTTAGGCAGCTATCTGAATTATTCTGCCATAAAAGCTGCTAACTTTTCAAATGCTGGTAAGACCCTGCCTTACTTTCAGAGAGATGCCATAGCAATCTCATATAACTAGGACTCTGATATTCCAAGAAGCTTTCATGATACTGCAGAACTAACCAGTGGAAGCATACTCACACATGGCAGAAACACCAGGAATGTAAGTGCGAAAGCTAGGAAAAATACCACTCCTGTGGAGTGGAAAAAGGGAGAAAGATAGAACACGCATAAGATGAAGGAAAGAATCTATCCAAATGTAAGAGGAGGAAACAGGCAACAGAAATCAAAGAGAGAACAAAAATGAAATGGAGATTAACATGCATAGACTTTGCCAACAAAAGCTGTGAATTAGGAAACAACCGGAAAATACATGTGAAAAAAAAAACTGAAGGAAAAAAAAAGAAATACATTCTCAAGTAAGCCAAGGCTGCTTTAGGTTTTACAGCTGTCATATCCAAAATGCACCTTGTGGATAAATGGCTGAGGAAAAGACGCTCAAATGCAAATGATGGGATCCTTCAGTAGCACAGGGGCATAAGGCTTACACAGGGCAATAACTTCCTCATGTTGATTGAGCAGAAGAAGGGTCATAATTGAGAAAAATCAGTATTTTGCCTTTTTTTTTTTTCTTTTAAAAATTTTCTCTTTCTTTTCTTCTGACATTTTATTAGGTAGATAGATATAAAGGGTAGAACATAGAACACCAGGTTGTTCTGTTCAAGGATGTAAAGGAAACGGTAAGCAGAACAGCAAAGTCAAATCAATCCAATTGAGAAATTTCCCAATGATCTTTAATCTAGAAAGATCAGCTCTAAAAACACACTTCTTGTTCAGCTGTAGGTGGACTGCCTCAAAAAAACGTCACTCAGAGGAGTGTTAAAAATGGAGGGGAATAAGCAGAAAAATTATAATAATGATGAACAGTAAACTATTAACAGAAAAAGAATGGTTATATTTTAATGGATATTATTCAAATAGATGCCAAAAATCCTCATAGCAGCTTCTAACATCAATAATCCCATAATGCAAACTTAATATCATACAATATGGCAGGAAAACTGATTCATATGAAAAGAAAGAAACAGATCTACCTGTTTGGATATGATTAATTACTAACCTTTATAATCCTAAAAATTCAAGAAAATCTAAATAAACTGGACTATAATAGCCTCTTTCAATTGCCAATTGTAATTCCTTTGTTATTCCTACAGTGCATTGGCTTAAATCTATGTTTTTTTCCATGTTTACCACAGATATTACAAAGTATGAATAGACTGTGGTTTAGAACTGAAATACAAACTCCTGTGGTTTGAACAGCCATTCTATTCAGCCACCTTCAATAACCATTCACATTTCCCAGAAACTGTTCCATTACGCAGTCTCTTAAATTTAATTAACAAGGTTCTATTTAGTTCTTACCTTTTGCTTTAGTGCTGATAAATAGTCTATGACACAGAAATGAGCAAATTTCACCTAGAGAACCTTGTAGAAAACTGTAAAAGCTCATTCCTTGGAGGTTTGCAAGACCTGATCAGGCAAAGGCTGAAACAGATTGGTCCGAATTCAGTATGGGCCCTGCTTTGAACAAGAGATTGTAGCAAATCTCCAGAGCTCTTCCTACTTCAATGAATCCCAGATCAAACTTGTTCTTCTTAAAACAGCCATTTAGAACGTAATCCCAACTCTGAACACCACAAAACATTAAATTCCACACATGGAGGTTACCAGGCACTTGTCTCTTACCATGTCTGTAACAAGTTGTATGCCATTAGAGTAACTAAATAAATAATGAGAAAAAAAAAAAGACAATTTCAATAGCCTTTAAAAGACATGATATGTTACAATATGGCCTCACTTTTAGTTCATAGTACTTAACAGATGTAGGAAATGAAAGTTACAGGTTGACAATCTTCCCCAAATTAAGCAAGGCAATCACCATCACAGTACAGATCCATTCTCAGAATTTCTTTCTTTCACTAACATTTAATAACTGAGAAGCTCAACTGCTCACACCACTGCATGAGTTTTCAAAGCTAACAGTTAGTTAAACTACATGCTCACCTGAAGAAGAAAAGGTGAACTCATTAAGAGAAAAAAAAAAAAAAAACTGAAGTACCCTAATATTAACAGAATCATTCTGAAGAATAGGACAGCCTTTTAAACACAAACTCAGAAGGGAACATTTTCAAGGAGCTGCATGAGGTTTTAAACATGACATTAACTTCAATAGCTAAAATTTCTGAAAAAAAACAGCATAGGCTTAAATAGATAATCTTACATAAAACACCACTGTACAGTATAACATTAAAATTTGCAAACAAGAAAAGATACAGTTTTAGAAATACTATGTATTCAAACTTCAGCTCTGTAAATAACTTCACAGTACCTGTCTGAGGAATGCTAGCTTGTAAATCTCAAGTGTTCCAGACACTGAGATTCTATATAACTGCTTGCATTCCAGACCTAAAAAGGGAGATTTTTCTCAATTCTGTTTGGAAGACAGATCCTAACTTACCACAATGGGTTTGTTTCATTAAGAAAACCCTTTTACTTAGGGGTCTGGCACTTGAAAAGACTGACTCTTAGAAGAGAGGAAAAAGAAAACTCAGGTCAGAGGAAATTGCTTCCTGATGAGACTCAAATATTTTCCTTCAATGATAACTAGAAAAGCACAGAATTTTGAATGACTTTGCATATACTTGAGACACAAAGGTACACAGTTTTCAGACTGAAGTTCAACAGCAACTAGTAATCCTTACTTTCATAGTCATTTCTAAAACAGTGTTTTAGTGAGGATGATTGAAGATACGAACACAGAGCATTGTGAAGTACAGATTTTCACAGAGACCAGGTGCCTAAATGTGTCTGTCAGTACCTCATTGTGGATATTGGTACCTCCAGAAAGCTTGAAGGTATTCAGGTAAGTAGGTTGCCAAAGTCCTACTGATTTCAATAGCGCATGATTGTCTTTTGTGCTCAAGTATTAGCAATTTGCCCTACTTAGTGGACAGACACCTTTGTGAAATTGGTTACAAGCTCCCTTTAAATATGTCTATCAACAACTATCCCATCTTTGATGAGACAGATTGATCTATGCCATGGCTGTCATCCTTTGCAGACTGAACTCTTTCTATAGCTAATGGAGTCAGCAGCATTTGTGTCACTTGCATGACTTGTGTCATATGGAATTTCATATGACCAAAACTGATATATTCTTTTGCTAGCTTTGCAATACAAACACTGAAAACCATTCATTCTACAGACCAGTCTTAATTGGCTTACACCTATATTTCCTCATAATGTGTCAACATTTGACTGAATGCTGTTACAGAAGACTAACGTATAGCGTCTATATCACACCACAGTGATTACAGTGTGATGTTGACTGCACAATTATTGTAGACATAACGGCTAATGTCTTAATTGAAAGACAAAGTACAACAGTCCCTGCTTCTAGTTTAGATCTGTCTAAACAGAGGAAAGAACCCCAACCAAATGTGTTAATTGTCTAAATCTATTTAAAAGTATCTCAACTTCATATTTTATTCTTATAGCTAATTCAGTATTATTTTTGTTCACACTGGATTTTTTTTTTTTTTTTTTTTTTTTTTTTTACAATAAGGTTACGTACTATAATTTTAGGCAGAATTTAGGACAGACTCCCTTTACAATTATAATTTACAGTTGGTCTCTTCAGCATAAAAATTATTTAATTTAACCTTGGACAGCATCAGTTAGGATGAACCTGAAGCAAGTAATCAGCTAGTCATTGCTGAATTTTATAGATTCATTTACCAGCATTTGAAACTTGGTTCTGCTACTGAATTTCTACATAACTTTAAGCAAGCCACCTTCAAGCAAGCCATCCTATTCTCTACATAGGAAAATAAAGTATAATCTAGTATGTACTGCTAAAACATTAAATATATACCCACACCAGCCTTAAATTACCAGAATAACCACAACAGGCCAAAATTCAGCACTGGGCAGACAAGCAACCAGCTTCTCATTGGTCATAAATGTGAACATGAGACTAGTAAACAAAAATGTGAGCATCCTCCAAGCCTAAAGCAACTGGGTAAATTGCAGAATGGGATAGTAAAATAAAAGTCAGGCTCATCCCTTTCATTTTGCCATTATAAAACAAGTCATTCGATCTCTCCTAGAAGAGATACACTTCAAGATCACAACAGACCCAGTGACTTCAGAAACTACTGCACTTAAAACAGACTCGGTTAGGGCATAAGGGTCATTATAGTAAGCACCTGAGGTGATTTAACAAGCTTGCTCCACAAATAATTGATTTCACACTCTTGTTTTCATATACTAGCGAAGTACCAAAATGACAGAGATCCGAAAGGCAAAGGAAATATGATTCTATAAAAACAAGACCACTGGAATCTTTAAAAATCATGGAAACCATTTCCATTGGTTTTAGGTTTTGTAAAAGCATATTATTTTTTTAAACCCAAATGTTCCTCTGACAATTGTCCTCAACAACACAGATGCATTTCTATTTTTAAAAACACAGTACTGCAAACTACACAACACACAAAAAAAAGGATTCTGTAAACAAGAATTTCCTTTTAAGACTGTAACTAGATGAAAATAACATTGACTGTCATCTTTAAAACAACTCTATTTGAAAAGAGCCAGTAAAATCAAAAAGGGAAATGGTGTAAAGCTACTAGGCAATACATAATGCCAGTAAGATAGTTCACTTCATTATGCCACAAATGTGTGTTGCTAATACATAAACAGAGTCTGCAAAACTCTGTTCTTGAGCAAATGCTCATTTGTAGAGACTTTTTCAGCTTATTTTCAAGAGCAACTTTTCTCTTTGCTCACATAGCCCATCTCACTGGGAAAAAACACAGAGTTCCCTCACATTTACATCACAAGATCGAGCTTTGCAGGAATCACGGCACATGCAAGAACATTTCCCTTTCTCTGACATGTCTGCAGTATTTCACTAGCTCAGGATTTCCCAAGTACAGCAGGCTCCATATCTTAACTCCTTATGACATTAGGAGCCTAGTTTTGATAGAAGCTTATCTATCCTTTCCTTTTAAACATTTAACATAACTGTGGAGAAAATAAAGCTTGTCAGAGTGACACTGACAACAGTTGGGAGGCAAAGACTTACCAATAGAGCAGCGTGAGTAGCCTTGAAAATTTGCACTGACATATCTTTCAGAAGATATCTTATCCTCATTCAGATAAATTCCACCAATAAAGAATTAAAAAAAAAAAAAAAAAAATCACTCCTCAGCTAATCTTTAAGTCTGACAAAGAATCTTCCTGTTTTATGTAGACAATTATACATAAACAAAACGAAAAATCACAGAATGACAGAATGTCACCTTTGTTTGATGCATAGAAACTTCCCTCTGAATCATTCTGCAGCAAAAACAATGCCTTCCCACTGTGGAGACTGGGGAAATTATTTTTAAAAATGAAAGGGCATATGAGCCCATGGGGGGGAAAAAAAAAATGCCCACAGAAATCCAGGTACACAAAATTAACAGTTCCCCATTTACACTCTTCCCTGATAAAACATAATCCTAATACCATGGAAGGAAAGTCAGTCTCAGGACACACAAATTCTCAAGAAATCACAGAGCATTGGTGGATCTGCAGCCAGATAGCTCTGACACATAGTTTCTCACAGCTATATGTAAAATTTCTATTCACAGAAAATTTCCAGTCTGTCTAAAGTGCAGTGGATTGCACTGTGAATATTCAAAAGAGACTCTATCGGGTTCCAAATGTATAAATAAAATGAATCGGAGGTAATAACCCCACATCTATACAGATTTTCTCTCCAACTGCTTAACAGGACAGAAACACTAGCACTCATGCAATTAGAAGATCTCGTTGTGTGATACATGATGTACATGGTATATATCTTGTTCTAGATAAAAACAAATGCAGGCTTATGATGACTGCATCTTAAATGGCAAGTCATATAAAAGAGCCCTTAAGCATCACTCCAAATATAAAATTCAAATGAAAGGAATAGCCTACTCAGAAAACTCAGTTGGCACTGAGCATACTGTTATATATGGAACATAGCATATCACGTGCTCTTCCATAAGCAGTTGCCAGAGATAACTGCATTGTCAAAAATAACAATCTTGGCAACATCTATAGCTAGTGAGTGGGTCCTGAGAAGATCATGTAAATAATTTAGTCAATGGAAACAAAGTGGTAGGTAAGAATGGAAAAAGCTCTTGAGTTATGGCTGGGGAAGAAGGAAGAGAATGAGTAAGAGAAGATATAATAAAATCATGGTTGTGAATGCTAGAAAGAGCATTCCCTGTGTCTTCAGACATAGGGAATAAGACAGTAAGAGGAATCTGGTGAGCTTGAAGAAATAAAAAGTTAGGTCACATCAGGTCATGCAAGCTAGAAGAAATCAACAGCACAAAATGCTTAATATAAATCTTAACAGCATGCTAGTATCCAGTCACAAAACAGTCTGACATGTGATCCATCAGGATAGAGAAGACAAAGTGGTAGAATGTATTGACCAGATGGCACAGAGAAATGAAAACGAGATCCAAGTTACAAGCAACTTAGTATTAGCAGCTTTTTTAAATAGCTTACAGTGATATTATTTAGAGCTTCAACTAAATCAGTAAATTTGGAGGATGTTAACACTCATTCAAAATTCACAAGTCTTTTTTCATTACTTTAACACTTTGATTCTATGCAAAATAAAGAGAAATAATACTAACAATTTCCGTTGGCAATTAGATTTTGCAATGCAAAAGTAAGTTTCATTCCAGTATCAATTAAGTAATGTGTATTATGTGTTTAAAAATATTTCCAGGACTTACAGGCTGCTAGAGAACTGGCAGATCCGTTAACTTCTGCATTAGTAGGAGCATCTCCACTAGTACCATTTACCACATTTGTTTTAAAGCTATTAAGATTCCATTTCCTCCAAGTACATTTATTTGGCTTTAGACCTGAAAAGCAAAATCTAAATTTAGAAAAATGTTGATACTAATTTTCAAAAATCACCCTATGAATACTTCCAAAATAAATTAAAATTTATTTCCTTCTTGTCTCAAACGTGCATATTGTTATATCCATGCACAAACTTAAGCTTAGGAGCAAAATTGTTTAAGCTAACAGTAGTATTCACACACTTAAAGTAAGCCAAAGGCTTCCTGGACAATTTTTAATATAGATCTGCTGCTGCTGCTTGGTTTTGCACATGAATGAATATCTCTATCTTGCAGTTGTTCCAATGCCGGTAATTTAATACATTTGCATGTTCTGTTGAGGTTGTGAATTATTCTGGCAGTGATACATAATTTACTTTACTCAGTGGTTTGCAATATTCATTCCAGTAGAATTTTGCATTGCTCACATACCGTAAGTTTCATGCAGATATGGAATCCGTGCTGGAATTTTTTTTTTCTTTTTGGTCTAAATTTCAGATAATTCAACCCATTATATATTTATAGTGGTTATATATTACAGACTGTGGCTTACCCAACTCTTCAAAGTGCAAGGCCTACTTGAAATCTGGTGCATACAACTTTGAAGTATGCAAACCTTCTCCAAATTAGATTTTTCAGTTAATTTTTTTCCATATACAATTTTCTCTTTGTAACTAAAAGGAAAATCCTGCTGAAGAAATAGTGACTGATACAGAGAAAGGTTTTAAGAAAATATTTTTGTATTTTGTATCTACTTCAAAAACATATTTCTATTGCATTTGTCAATCAGCTTTGACACAAAAGATAATGAATTCCACATTGTCATAAAATCTAAATAAATAAGCTAGAGATAGACAGAAATCTGCTCCAAATCTAAGTTTTGGAATGGTTATTGAATGACACATACAATCTATAAATCAAGAACTGGTACTGTTAAACCATGTAGATACTTAATGGTAATAATACCATTTCCAGCAGCAGATTCTACAACAGGTAGAATCTAAGTCTAAGAATATTTATATAACCTGTCCGTTTTTTATAGAGAAAAAATTTCAAGGCCACTTAATTATAATGAGGAAGATCTAGTCTTCCACTTTAACCAAGATAACACAAATCCTCGCTATGCTCATTATTTTTCATGGCACTTATTATAGGTTTAGGCCTTGAATTTTAAGGCTTCCATTCTAACTGCATTAATGAGCTTACCAGAGATTCTTGTAGAATATTTCTACGGAGTATATCAATGAAAGCAGCAAAAAGAACTCCGCATTCACCACCTCACTTATAAAAGATACATCTTACAGTATCATTATATCCTTGCTGAACAATTCTGCAGCAGTTATTTAGTTAAGCAGTTGAAAGAGCTACACACTCTACAATAACGCAACGACTTGGGCTGGATTACAGTCTACATAATCTTTAAAATAACGAATTTACATTTCAGTATCATCCAGAAAGTCAGGATCTACAAAGCGATTATCAGCTTAATTCATTAAATTCTGAGACATACTAAGTTTCTAAAAATTGACTAACATTACAGTTCTTATTATATTCATAGTTCTAACAGAATGAAAAAAGGTTTTGGACTTTCACAATTAAATTTGTCCTTGAAATTAAGAGGCACTTTTTGACTTAAATCCAGCTAACAAATAACATGGACATAACTTCAATGATCTTACATAGGAACAGCTATGATCATGGTAACATAAATTACTAGGAACAAAAAATTATAAGTACCTGATATCCATTGAAAAATTAAATCTACTAATTCATCCTTAAAATAATCATCAAAACATTTAATGGATTCTGGGAATGCTTCACAGAAAGCCACATAAATGACTTGTGACAAACAATCAGGATATACCTGTCAAAATAACAACATCATACAGCTTTGTATTGCAATTTTTTAAGTTAACACAAAAATATTCAAGTGAAACATTGTTATCACAAATCCATTCTGTTAAAAAATAGCACAAGCTTTTATTGTATGAAACTTTAGGCAACTATATCAATTATAAATTGATATACAAATGCATTTCTCAATAATTTAACCATTGCACAAGTCAAAGCTCACAGTTAAGACCAAACCGTAGAATACTGATCTAAACAAACTGTAGATTTGAACAAGTCATTTGAGGTTAAAGTTAGGATGCAGAATAACGTATTTGTTTACTATTTAACTAATAGTTTTAACTAATCTTGATGATAATAATGATATTTAACTAATCACTGCAAATACTAAGTAATTTTACTGTCACACTATCATACAGCAACTATGCAGTTGTACTATTACCTGAAAGAAAGCATCTTTAGTATCCCTGGGAACAAGAAGAAAAAGTGCCACAAAGCTGTCTGCAATTCTGTCAAATAAGTGGTCTTGATCTTCTTGGTTGGGCTCCAGAGGGAAAAAACAGGAATAGAGATAAAAACATAAATTCATAAAGAGTTGTGTTCTTAAATACTGATGTACAACATTGTTAAAGCATAAGCATCCCATAATGTGAGGCACTGAAAATATAACGGAACACCACTGAAATACAAATACTTAATTTGGCCTCTTTCTGCAATATTTTTCTTTAATTATGTTAATAGATATTTTCTTTATTTCATTGCAGTAGTTCCTAATTCAGCATAGTATTAAGTACATGCATTATATGAAGCATATGTTAAGTGTACCAGCCTACAATTAAGATGGAATCTAAATGGTGTGTTGAAGCCAGTGCACCTAAGCACAATCTCCTACCATATGAACAATTTCCTTATATTCTTAATAAAGAATATGGTGGTCACCTGGGGTAAGAGAATTTATACCATTTTGATTATGTTCTTAACCTAAATATTCCAAAATCCTGTCTTATATAAATCCTACCATCATTACACAAAGCAAGCAAAGTAAAATAAACAATTTTAGCATAAAGGTTTATTTGAAGCTTCATGATATAAGTCTACTAACTAAATTATCTTCTCTAAAGTTCAACTACTGCTGTTAGTAGTTGTACGAAAAGTTAATTTTAGGACTACAGTTGAGTCTAGTCAGTACAACATTTACAGATTTGCATTTTCAGAATCTACAGTTTATTTCTTTGACTATAAAAGTTCTAAAATGCTTTAAATTCATTTATACCTTAAACTTTTGAAGAAACCACCACCAGAAAGAATCCTGAAATACTGCAATAGATGATTTTGAGAGAAACAAACTTCTCCAAACTTTAAGAACATCTTTCTGTTAAAACAACAATAAAAATAGTCCTTGTCCCAACTGCAGAGATTCAAAACCCCCTAGAACAACAAACACAAACCAAAAGACGACAAAGAAAAAAAGTACAAGATATTTCATTTCTTAACACAAGCAAAAAGAAAATAGGAACTTCTTTGGGCTTGGTGAGAATCTTCATTAGGCTACATGCAGATTATAAACCACATCAGCTTTTTATCCAATGCAAGTAATAAGGTCCACAGCTGCTATATGAGCACGAATAAGCTAGATTTTATAACAAAAATACGATGTTTTATAATTTGTAGGATTAGTGATTACTGCTCTTTAATTGATATTGCACTAACAATTTCAGCAAGAACGCTTCTGATTATATTTAAACATTTTCACTCAAAAAAGTTATACTGATGCACATATGCTTTCAGCAATTGCTGCCAAAAGCCACTACTTAAACACAGAGTATATCAAGACTGCTCTAAAATCTGAATCTTGAGTCTCCTTCCAACTTTGCAAAATTTGTTTTTGCAAGCTTTATGTTATCTGGACTTGAACAAGTAACAGGAATTAACAGTTTCCATCATTTACAACTATCTGAAAGAGTCAAAATTCCATCAGAAAAAAAAAAAAAAAAACATATATAAACAACAGAATATTTAAAACATTCTCCAGTCTTATCTAGTGTTTAACTGTTTTCATATTAATTGTGAAATTCAGTCTGTGTAGCACTATCCTACTTCACAAAACATATTTAATGATAGGTTTTGTAAAAAGTCTCAAAAAATCATTTAACACTAATTAACTGTAACAACTTAGCATGCAAAATAGATCAAAGATCAGGATTTCATAGTATCTGATGATATCAATAACTGACTAGTGATAGCTTTATGTTAGTGCTAACTATGTTTGCATTCCTATTAGGAAACTGTTCTGTAACCTTACATGAGTATGCATATATAAATATATAAAAAATACAAAAAAAAAAAAAAAGAAAAAAAAACATACTTTGAAACGCTGAGCTTTTATAACTAAGTCCCAAAGTTTTAGAGCTTCCAAATGTCTTGGTAAATCTAAATGTTGTTTTGCATTGAAACCGGGGTAATTATAGCTCTAAAAGGAAAAGAAAATATTAAGCAAATTATTACATTCTCTTTGTGTTATATAACTGCTCCACAGAGAAAATACTCTCTCAAACATATAACCATTCTTTTTCTGAAGTCAAATTTTAAAAAATATCAGGGATGTTCATTTACTCATGGCCCTATTTTATAAAAATACGGCTTAGCAGCTGCTTTTCTTTAGCACTCAATAACAGTGCCAAAGTACAAAAAATCAGCCACTGCAGTCTTTACTAAAGTTTGCTTCCTGTGAGCTTCTGCTCTTTCAAAAATTTCTATCATAAAATATGAGTAAACCCCAATTTTTTTTTACATGGATTATTGTTTCTTTTAAACTTTACACTACTTTTCCAATATGAAATGACATTAACCATTTCTCAGACACTTTGGATATTTCTGCTCCATTCTATTAGCATCGGACATGACCTCCCAATCACATACAAATTCTGACTGCCCACAAAATCTGTACAATGACTTTCTAAATTATAAGAGTCCACCAGAGCAGCTCTGTTTTGAAACGAGCTGACTGGCTTTCCAGGCTGAAAATGTGATATTCTAGGCAGTTACAGACTTGCCATCGACAGCCATTTTTCATACAAAAAGTATGTGTGCAAGGATATCAAGCTACTTGGTTCAAAATGTTGCTCCTCTACTTCAGCATAATTACCCAAACCTTTTACCTTCCTCAGTCAGAAAAAACAGTTACAATCTTCCCCTTCATATCTATTCACAAATTATGCAAAACATGGTGTTACCTTTAACTCAAGACATGGCTGAGCATGTATTTAAAAAGCACAGAAAACATACAAACAAAACTTCGCTGAGAGTGTTCAAAGCACTACATAAATAATTGTACCACCACTGTTACTTATTTTCTGAACTACTGATACCTATATTACAGACCATAGGCTACATCATGTTGGCAGGGACCTCACAAGGTCTCCAGCCCAAAATTCTGCTTTGGGTCAGATGTTGGTCTCTAGTCCAACATTTTGGTTGGATCTCTAGTCCGTGTTAGACTAGAGACCAACATCTGACTCAAAGCAGGGTCAGACCAGGTTCTCAAGGCTCTATCCAATCTGGCCTTGAAAACCTTCAAGTGTGTAGACTGCACAAACCCTCTGGACAACCTGTCCCATTTGCTGATGTGTCAGAGACAAACATGCTTCAACATTTATGTTCTGAAATTTTTGAGATTTCTCAAAAATATTCAAATAGGTTTGTTATTTTTACATACCAATTTTTAACCAAAATTTAAAGGAGCTTTAATAAGGGCAGTGACAAATGTGGTATTGCCTTATAGTAAAATATTTAAATCACTTAACATATGAGTTATTAATGGGACCCAATTTTGAAGGACTCACATTAATATTTCATAGAAAGAAGCTGTTTATATTAAGTCCAATCATTTTCCAAGAAATACCAGGATCCCGACATTCCAAGCTATGACAGAGACATATTTGTTCCTCCTCGAGTCTCTCATCCAGAACATGCTGGAAAGCCCAAAACACTAGGCCACAAAGATTCAAGCAGCACGTGTCAACTGAACAAAACCAGCCATCATATTTCTATTGTATTGGGAATTTCCATTACACAACAGATACAAATTTACATAATCTTAGGAGAAAAAAAGATAATGAATTTTGAATATCTGAGTATTAAGACTTTTCTTACATATTAGTAAGAAAACATATTTGAATTCTAATTCACTGACAAAGTATGTTCATAAAACCGAATGCTGTGTACTTTTTTCAGCAGTAAAGCTCACCTCTACATTTCTACACTTTGACTCATCAATGGTAGACTTGGAAACCTGAAAAAAAATTTAAATATGTAATTCAAAATTAATGCTACATATACTTCAAACAAGGAGATTAACAATATTCAGCTAACAATCTAAATTATGAGCTCAAAATAAACTTCAGATTAGACAAACTTGTCTAAAATTGAGATGACAACTGACATAATACTACAAAACACTCTTGCAGATACAAAGGAAAAAAATACACTTTTCCACATTTTTTTCCCCCCACCAACATCGAGTGATAGGTAAAAATCTCACTTCTGAATTTAAGGAAAAGGATTTTAAAATTTGGTCTTCCCTGTCTAACTTGAAAATAGGATTTAAAACAGGTAACATACCTTTGCTTTCCCCATCTCACTTTTCAGAACTCCTTCTGCACCACTTTGCTCAGCTGCAATGGCTTTAAAAATAGCAAGAGCTAGCTAGAAGTCTGGATTAATGATTTTATCAAGTAAAAGCTCTAATCAGGCAATGACTTTTAACCTACCTAGATCTACATCTAAATGTCTATGTGCACAAAAAATACACTGCATACAGTCTTACTGCATCACTTAAATGACTGGTAAGTGTACTAAATAAGACAACTTTTTATTTTTTAATTAATAATGCCAAAATCTGTGCAGAATGACTTATGCCTTCCTCGACTTTTGCCTGGACACAAACTCAACCTTCGTGCTCTAAATTTAGATATACAACCATAAATGTTTTGGCAACAACACTAAGCTGTTCCCAAGAAGTGGAAAGAAATCACCAGTTATGCAGGCCTTAATTAAAGGGATTAAGTATTGTTTTCACTTTCTAACTATGGTTTGGTTTCAATGAGAAAAAAAAACTAAAATGACTGTTACTCTGTTCAAGTGGAATAAGATGTTCCTTTAGATATGCTGGGCCCTGTTGTAATGAAAATATCTTTCCAGCATGCTCCTGTAGTTCAGTGATGTATACATTTATTCTCTCCTCCAAATCCAAGAGAGGGTCGATGTTCAGTGGCACATTCTCATGCAGATATTTAGAGACAGCATCGAATGAATAGTCTTTCTGTAATTTATCCACCAAAGAATAAGGCTCTTCCAGAAAGAGAAATTTTGGCCACTCCTTCTGCAATCAGTATATAGTAAAAATTGTTATTTCTGGATATGATATAAATGTAAAGATTAAATTATATAGTTTGTGAAGCTCATTTTATATAAAGAATTGCAGAACCAGCATTTGACATACACCTTCAAAGAAGCTCTAAATGTTGCAACATTGTCAACATTCACTGTTCCCTTCCTATTCTCTTCACTGGATTCAGAGATTATTATAACAACTTAAAAAGTAAGAAAAAGAAGGAATAGGCCAAGGAGGCCTGCTAGAGCATATACAGAGTAATGAAAAGACTTTTTCATTTTTGTTTAGAAAAGGGGCTACTCAATGAAAACAAACAAACAGAGAAAAATAAAATCACATAAATTCTCTGAAAAATACAGTAATGTATTCTATCTGTTGAGACCAACAGATGTCTTAGAAGTATAGGAAAAAAATATGTTCCTCTATCTCGTTAAGTGTTAAAACTAGTAGCTTAAGTAGATGAGGAAATTACGGATGCGAATCACAGACATTGGAAGTTAGTCATCGAATTGGTTGCTTTCCTGAGATAACTTGGTTAAGGTTAACAGAGAACAGTTTCATTATAGTTGGAAGACAATGGCTTGTTCTACCTTAGAAGCAGGACAGTAAGACTAAGTATTTCAGAAAAAAAAAAATAGAAAACTATTAAGACACATGACCATTTGGGGATAAAACAATAAAATGTATTAATATCGTTTCCGGACTTTTTCTCAAATGTCAAGTGGGACATTTAAGAGAGAATTTTAAATTCTACCTTCAAAAGATATATTTTTATAATGCAATTTCTATCTGTCAACATTTTTTTCCTCATTTCTCCTGAGAGAGAAAACGGTCTGGTTCAGTTAAAAAAAAATAAAAAAGGTTTTCTCATAGGTCTGTAATTAAATGGCATGAATGAATTAATACATTCAATAGGATTTCCAGTTTCCTCCAATAAAATACAATTTGAATGAATCACCTGTATTGACATTATATGAAATTCTGAAACAAAACACACAGGATATTAAAAGATCTCCCCAACAGACTTAACAGCAGAATAAAATAAGGAAAGATCATTTAAAAAGCAAATTTTACACTCCTTTTACACTACCCGGAACATTTTGCCTCAGGGCTTAGGTCTTTGTATTATGCTAATAATGCTGTGGACTGGTCAAATATTTTAAACAAGCTTGAGTCAGTGTCATTACTCAAGCATGCTTCCAACAATAAAAAATAGCTGCACAGCAGACAAAAGACTTCCTCCATGGTTTACCTTTGAGAAAATTTAACAAGAGACAGGCTGTTCTCTTGAAGGACTGCCATTTCTAGAGATCTCCTAGTTTCCAGTGCCTGAGGGTCTAGGAAACACAATCTATGTTCAAACTCAGTTCTCAATATTTATATTCACATGGCTCTGCTCGCGACCCCATTCCTGCCTATTCACTTCACCATACACATGGGTACTTAAAATAATAAGCAGTGGGACTCACCAAATTTTGAGACCGTAAGAATCCTTCAAAAGAGAAAGGAGGCTTTTGCATTTTCTACTGACATACAAATAAGAATTGTTCCTGCCAGAACACCTTAAAAAAGCTAAAACAACATTTATTAACATATATTTAAGCTTTAGATGATTAATACTGGCAGGCAAAGCAACTTCATATCATATAATGAAAATGTACATTACCATTCCAAAGAATATATTAATATGTTAATTTATATGAACATATTAATATCACAGTTTTCAGTTGCAAATAACTGTATAAAGTAAAATGTAAAGGACTAATTCTGATTTCAGGCCCAGCTTTTAAATGTGGAGCTCTGTCATTCCCAAACAGTTTCTCTCTGGACCAAGCATCCAAAAAAAATCATTAAGTAGAAGATGGAACACTTAGTAAAGCCTAATGTGATTGAGTTTGGCACAAAAGGATTTTATAACTATAGAACATTCTTCCTGGTGTCCAACTTGTTCCTTGTGTTACTTTAATGTAATTAACACAAGACATATTGTCACAGTAAGGAGGTAAAAAGGACAAATCATGTGAACTACTGCAACGTAGTACATGCAGCTAACAAGGAAAAGAGATCAGGTCAAAACAAAGACAAATAACAAAAGAATTCTGGTAAAAATCCTCTGCCACTCAGTGCAATACCACTGAACTCAATGAGGTTTTAAGGGTGTAACTGAGATCAAAGTTTGGCATAAAATCTGCCTACAATGTTAACTTTTCCCCCCTCAGGCTATTATAACTAATATAGCACAGACTTTATTTTATTTCACTGAGTCAAGAAAAATCTTCTGTATACCAAAATTATTGCTTTAGGTTAGCCATTTCAACCTAAAAATGCCATTGTTGACTGCTGAATGTTGGGTAAATAGGATTGCAGAGCATCTCCCTTGGTCAAACTGAGGAACTCCACAGCAAAAAAAAAAAAAAAATCCAGGTCCCATTTAACAGGAGAAGCAAAACAACAACAGCAACAGAAAAGGATACTATTAAAATATACATAAAAACTTTCCATTCCTTGGTGTCTTCAGGAAGCATGTAGTTAACACTTGGTAAATAAATAAATAAATAATAAAGCTTACACCTTATGAGGTCTAAATGACCTGACTTTCCTGGAGCTTACGCAGGACTGAAACAAAACCACCACTCCCGTCACTGAGGCCGCTTCAAGGGCTGCTGCCTGGCCCCGGTCCCCAGGGGAATCGCTTCGAAGCGATTACAGTTGACGGGGGGATTTCCTCCGCGCAGGTGGAACGGCACGCGGAAGCCGTGTCCGTCCGCCGCGCGCCTAATGGGCGCCGCCCCCCTTCGCCTTTTAGACATCAACGGCGACAGGGCGCGAGGACGCAGCGCCTCCGTGCGCGGCCGTTGGCGGCGCCCCATAACGGCTCCCTCATCGAGGGGCTCGGGGGCTCTCGCGAAGAGCCGGCGCCGCCGCCTCAGGGCCGCCCGCGCTACCTGCAGGCCCCGCGCGTCGTTGCTAGGGGTCCCTAGCAACAGGGCCGCGCGCACTGTCCCCCGCGGAAAAGCACTCTCCCGGGCGCGCTCTTCCGGCCCCGCGGCGGCCGAGCCCCAACACTTCCGTTCCGGGGACTCGTAGAGTCGCGGAGGAGCCGAACGGGCCGTGGCGGTAGCGGGGCCGGGGCCGGGGCCGCGTGAGGCGCGGAGCTCCGCGCGTGCCGCGTTCAGGCCCCGGGGCCGGCGGAGGAGCCCGGGGCGCTGCCGCCCTGGGCCTGGGCCCAGCTCTGCCGTGCGCAACGCCTGGACTTGGCCCCAGGGCGCCATTTGAGCGCGGGGACGGCGGCGCGGCGGCCGCTCCGGCGCTGCGCGCAGGTGGGTTTGCTCTGAAGCGGTGGTAGGTAGAGGGGGAGTTAGCCAAGTCTTCCATTTTTGCTGATTTTTCAATTAAACTACGCGTGGCTTTATTTAAACACTTCCCTTTGGATCACATCCCAGGAATTAGTGTTTGTATTTGCTAAATAATGATTGTTTGTTGAATTGTTTCAAAAGTGTGATCTGTGACGTGAAAAAAGCAAACTTAATTAACTGAAAGAAAATGCTAGTCCAAGGCTAATCTAGTCCAAAGGGTTTCACTGTGCCTGAGATCAGGAAAACTGAATCTCAGCACACAGAGCTAATTCCATGCGAATCAGGTGTGGACAAACACAGGCATTTCTTGTTAAGTTACTTGGAGAAACTTTATGCCAGCTGCAAAAGGTCACACAATGTCCATCCTGAATAAAACCTTGAGAAAAAAAAATAAGGTTAATAAATTAATATTTTTAAAACAAATATGAATACAGCCTGAAGAGTGAGTATAGACTGGACTGGCAGTTGCTGTCTGGTGTATGGAGCGCCAAAGCCTGATTTTAGCCTCATTTTTTAGTCCTTTTGCCTAATTTTCTCAATCATTTGTCCTGAAAGGTATCTTTTATCTCATGAAGCTGTGTCAGCAGGGATTTTATTCAGGTAGTTTGGTCTGCCCACACACAATAAATTTCAGGATGGAGATCTAAACTTCTCTTTTGTTATGGACATCTGTCCTGCAGCATTTAATTCACTGTAACAAACAGCAGACAAAGGAACAGCAAACAAAAATGATGCTGATCCTAAAACATTACATTTTTTACGTGAGATTGGTGGGATAATTTATCGGGGTAAAATGATGAATGTGCATGTAGATGCATTAAGAACACAGATTTCAGGGGGTTTGTTTGGACCTGTTTATATGATGCTATGTGGAAAGCTGTTTAGAGTTCCTGGTGCGATAATAAAAGAAAAAAAAACACCTGATTCATTATAGGGAATATACTTTGATGAGTATTTTTCTTAACTAAGTAAGATCATATGGAATTTCCACTAAATTAGTTCATTGTATGTCAGATTTTTATTTATCAGGCATAACATATTGTCTCTTTCAGCTAACCATGTCTTTAAATTCATCCACACTTTTAAATGAAGAAAATCGTCAAGGACTAAAACCAAATACTAAATATTTGGAAAGCCCAGGATTGCAGACTCCATCATTGTTTCAGGATAACCCACTTCAAAAATTACAGTTAGCATCGCAGGAAGTACTTGAAAAGGCAAAAAAGAGTGGAAGATCTAAGTGTCCACGATGCAGCAGTTCCAGGATGTTTTACTGTTACACATGCTTTGTTCCTGTTGAAACTGTCCCTACCAAAGACATTCCGGTGGTAAAGGTTAATATCTCTTAAATCTTTTTTGTACTATCTTGTGCTTGTTAGGCAGCTGATGTGTGTGACCACTTCTCTTCTGATTCATTTTTTAGGAGCATTATCTTTAACACAGTAGCCATCATGTATGAATAAACTACAATTAGATAAAATTATTTTTCTTATTTAAAAAATTAAATGTACAAGTCCTGCCAGCATTCCTTAGATGAAAAGGATAAGCTGAAGCTACATGGATTCTCATGCAGATTACTGTGTTTTCACTTAATTTTTAAAAGCTCCTTTACACTCTTACCGTCATTCTTCAGTTTGCAGGAACTCTGGCCAGAACAGAGGTAATAAATGGTATCACTTGTCCATAAGCAATGCTGAATTTTACATAAAATGTGAGCTAAAAGGCATTCTTAAATGTAAAGGGTATTTTAAGTCAGATAACCATTTTTAAAGTAAAAATAAATATTTCTAAAATCTAATGTTCTTCATCTCTAAATATATTTGAGAAATCATCAAATGTGACTGAGATACATTTTCCAAAATCACCTAGGAACAAAAAGTGCATTTTGAAAACACTTTGAAAGTATTATGAAAGTAAATTAGAAGTTTGGCAATTTAACCTGTTGGATTTAGATATATTTTAATTTGCAGTTTGCAATAAGATGAATACCTACTGCAGACGCATATTGATATTCGGGACCATTTATTGCTAATTGTAAACCTGTATCGTCTTTACCTGACAGATGCCAATACTACAGTTTTTATTACCCTACCGCTGCACCATTCCAGATTACATTCATTGTATATTTGCTGTTAACATGAATAAGAAGGGCTTTTTTTCACTTTTTTTGTTTCTAATTTATTTCTAAATTAGAATTTCTAATTATTTTATTTTTAAACCCATGAAACCAAAAAACATTCAGTGAAACTATCTGAAGCAAATATGTGTTAATTACATACTCCTAAAGATTTCTTCTGCATTTTTGTTTTATATATAGACATGTACATGATCATAAATCTCACTTCTTTTCTTTTTCCTTCCTTATTGCAGTTACCTTTGAAGATTGACATTATTAAACACCCCAATGAAACTGATGGCAAAAGCACTGCTGTGCATGCTAAGCTCCTGGCACCTGATGATGTTACAATTTATAAATATCCTTGCATTCCAGAATACAAAGAAAAAAGGCATGAAGTAAGAAATACTGTGTAGATAACAGGGCTTTGTGCTGGCGAAATGCTGATACATGCTCTGTACTCTCTCACGCTACAAGTGTTGTCATGGACTGGCTGCCAGAGCTCAGAGATGCTGTACCACCGGCCTACACTTTAGTGTGTAATTTGATTCATTGAGTACTATGAGGACTATTTCACCCAAACCTGTGAAAGTATTCAACTTAGTGCAAGTCAAACATTGTTGCGTGTCCTGCTCATGGTATACAGCTCTTGCAGGATTTAAACTTATCTAAAATTTAGAGCATTCACTATTACAGAGAAAATCCAGCAAATGTAACTGTTGTCTAGCTGAGTCAGCACAGAGCTTGGGGGGGGGAGGGAAAGTGAGCTATAAAATGAAAAAAAAAAAAAAAAAACTTTGTATTTCACAGAAATACTCAAGTCAGTACTAGAGCCATGAAATGACATTTATGAAATATTCTAATACTCATTATTTTAATGTTCCTTCTGCTTTTAGACATTTTTTAATAAGAGATGCTCACTTTCCTCTTTTACTGTCTTAAATGTTTGTGGATGGAGATAAGAAATACTTTTTTCTTTAATGAAGTAATTCTTAGTATTTTATAAGAGTATCAGATTTTGATGACACTCCGATTTCTTTATTTTCTTCATTTAGACAGCACTTATCTTTCCTGGGCCCAGTTCCATTTCAGTGAAAGATATTGCTCTCCATCTACAAAAATATGCTAAGAAAAGTGTTTGTGACAATGATGATGACTGTTCCAGAGAGCCATTTCTTAAGCAAGCAAAAATAGAACATGAAGAAAAACCTTTAAAGGAATGCATCTCAAGCAACAGGAGTGAAAGTGCTAGACTGAAGAAAATAGTATTTATTGACAGTACCTGGAATCAAACTAACAAAATAATAACTGATGAACGACTTCAAGGTAAAAAAAAAAAAAAAAAGAAAGGGATCTCAGTGACTGGAAGCTGACATGTTGTTAGACAGCACAGAAGAACAGTAGTCCTTTAAATGAGTTGTGTAGGAGACCAGAAACATTTCCTCTGTAGGTTACTATCTGGGACTTGTTTTCTCATCTCCTAGTAAGCTAAGGTCAGGAGAATTTTCTGGATACGTTTTGTGTTCCCAGAAGAAAGGCCACTGGCAAAGGTGCTTTGTTCCTTTTTCTCATTCTTTGTTTCATAGTCTCTTCAATGACATCAGTATTACCCTGCCCCCAACAGTCTCCAATCTTTGAAAGCCAACATTTAGAATTCTGCAAAGTATTTCTTTGTCTTAAGTTCATTAAAGAAAGTTACATTTAAGTAGCCTTCTTTCTATAAAACCACAAAATATATAATAATTTTGCAGTAGCTTTTTTTTTTTTTGGCTAGTGTCGAGTTTGTGGGTTCTTATATATGACTAGTACTGTGTGCTTTCCACTGGCCCTTGCAAGAGCTTTCACAGGCTTGTTATGTGGAAGATGAATGCTGCCTTGCTGCATAGCCAGCTCATTAGAGTCCCACATGTTGGTATAACTTACTACCTAATTAAAATGCTGTTACAAAATATTTACTTTAACACAAAACATTATCAAATAAATGGATGTATTACAGTAAATATTAAACTTACTGCATGTTGCAATTTACCATAAAGTATTTAAAACCTTCATAGAAAGGATGAACTTCAGAAAATTAACAGGCAACAAGGAACCAAGGATTTCCATGGAAGCTTATGCAGTATATCAGCCAAAAGTTAGTGAGTAGCTCTTACAATACAACATGGTGTCCACTCGGCCTGTGTGGATGCTGATGTGATGGACCCTTCCTCATTTCTAGAGCTTCGCCTCTGCCCTCGCTATATTCCAGCCCTCCGTTTCCCTGAGCACTTTCCACTCCTTTCAGAAGTGCTCTGAGAGGTGTGACTGGTGCCATGCGAGTCAGTCTCTTTTATCCAGCCCCAAGGGAACATTCCATACATACCTCCGTACAGCAGGTATATGTAGTGTATGCTTCTGGTGCATTCATCACTTTCCTTACTGCCTCTTATACAAGTTGCATTCGTGTTCCTTTTAGAGAAAGCAATTTTGCCTTTCAAAATGGATGGAGACAAAATTTAATCAGAGTAAACTGCAGCACTGTGCATGTCATATGTACATGAAAACTACAGAACTTGTTGTGATTTTTCAGTTCTAAAATAAAATCATCCAGGATAATATTCCTGAGATAGTAGAGTTCAAAAGGAATGTTTGCAATTCCAAATAAGAATTTACTGTAGTGCTTATTCAAAAAGATGAAGCTACGAGAAATACTGCATGGAAATCATTAACGAAGCCAAGAAAACGTAAAAATAAAGCCTGTGTTTTGTAAGCCTGGAATGATATATGGAGTAAATCTAGCTAATTGCACTGCAAGAGAAAGCAATTGAGTCTATCAATCTTAAAAACAGGCAATCTAGAAAACTTGGACAAAACAAAATACTTATGTATCTTCTTAGAAAAGTGGCGTAATATATCTTTAGAAAACAGAACCCAATCAGATGCATTAAAGACAGGAAATATTTAAAAGCTGGCAATGTTTAGGATTGATTACTTCATTAGAAGTGAAAAGATCACTCGATCAGAAAGGAAACAGTTATATTTAGTATTAACAAGTACTTTCTTACATGAGTGGTGAAACGTTATGGCAACATCAACGTAGTTGTTAGACTGATTGCTTTGGTATTTTTTTCCTCTAAATTTGATCTATTTTGTATTAGCCAAATGTCTCATATCAGCTTATAGATTCTCTGCGAATTTCCTTTTTTCTTTTTTTTTTTTTCATAGTTTCTGTTACTGCTTTTATCTCTGCAAGAATATGGTATCTTTATGCCTATGCATAGTCAGACTGTCATTGTTGCACCTGGGTAATCCTAGTGTAATTATTACAGTTATTTAACAAGCATTATATAAGTGTCTAGTTCTTAGGAAAAGAAATATGAGAATTCAGAAGAGCCATGGCAGTCTGAAGGACTTTGTTTTACACTCCAAAGAATTAACATTGCCAAAGATGACGTTTATCCATCACTTTGTGAATGCTGATCAGTAATAGGTTTGCATTTCACTTGTGCCAAGTGGTCAGATAGAATCTGCATCCAAACTGCAGAATTCAAACAGTCGAGTGAAGCTGTTTGGATGAACGGATGCTTTACCCATTTTAAAATACAAGTGTGGAGATTTTACCTACCTCCTACAGCATTTTCCATCAAATTTCAGTACAATCTATAAAGGAAGATTTTAACCCTGTTTTTCAGATGGAAAATGGATTTTATATACTTATATCCATATATAATATGGAAAGAGAAAAATGGTTTTCATGCAGTCTAGCAGCAAAGTCAAAAACAAAACAGAACCAAAGACTTGTTTGCTGCTGTATCCAATCTGCCTCATCTAATCTTTTTTTTTTTTTTTTTTTTTTTTCTTGACAGGGCTGCTACAAATTGAGTTGAAAACGAGAAAAACTTGCTTTTGGCGTCATCAGAAGGGAAAACCAGATACGTACCTTTCCACAATAGAAGCAATTTATTATTTTCTTGTGGACTATCATCAGGAGATTTTGAAAGAGAACTACAAAGGACAATACGATAATATGCTTTTTTTCTTTTCATTTATGTACACATTGATTAAAAATGCTAAGTGTTGTGCAGGCAAAGAATAAATCAAGATGACAATCCATAGGTGAGTAACATGATATTTTCTTTCTTTTATAATGATAAACTGCACAAATGCAACTACTTTTTATCTATTTGCAATCTGGAAACAGATTGTATTCTTAATAATACATACAGTGTTGTTCCAAATGTAAACTGAAGACCTCATGTGGTGCACACATAAGGCTGTAGAACTACTCAGATGAGCAAACCCATAAAAATGATTTTAAACCAGCTTTGCTTTGCTAAATATGCTGTGTTTGTACAGTCTTAATCTGTGAGGCACAGTGAAAGGATTGTCTGAGGTGGGGACAGGAAGACTTGACTCTCATCCCATTAAGGGTGATCTCTCTAACTAAAAAAGAATCGATTCCTTTAAAAAAAAAATGGTCAGATGACTTGTGTTTTAATCCAGTCAAACTGGCTTTACTTTTACAACATCAAAAAATTGCTGAAATGATTAGGATGCTATTAATTAGGGTGAAAAAGAAGATAAAAAGAAAGGCTACATTGAGTGAATGGCGCACAAATGAAATACTCCATTACTTCAGAAAAATTGTCCTAGGAGTAGAAACAAGCTGTCTGTTTAAACATCATTCCATAGTGCATGATTTCTGTAAAGTACCATTCACATATTTGTATTATGATTTTAGATTTTTTCCAAAAGAAATTAATTTCCTTATACTTTTTTTGTTATTGTTATATATTATTGGTTTTAGCAGCACTATCTTCTCTCATTGTGGCATATCACAGACAACACAATTCCGTAAATTTCTCATACTAGTATATTAGGAAGCTAAAAGGACTAATGGGCACTGTTGGGGTTGTCTGAAAATACTTCTGTCTGAAAATATTTTTACGTGTTTTCAGAGGTGTGCTACAGAATGAAAAAAATAAATCTTGTAGAAGTGACACAAATTGAAAAATTATTAAAGACTATTTTTAAACAAAAAACTCTAAGTCTTGTTTCTACTGTATATTTTTCTCAACCAATTTGGTTACATTATTGCCTGTAAAGTACTGTCCAGGAGGGCACCCTCACACCTGGGTGAGCACACAAACAGTGCCTTGAAAACCACTTTAAGAAATTCTTTTTACACTTACACAAATCCATACAGTCTCTAACATTTTTTTTTTTATTACATGCATCAAGTTATTGAATACATCAGAATAAATTTTGCTTGAAATACAAACTACAGGTAAAGTTTTCTGCAAGTCATACTTATGTCCAGTGTTTGTGCTCATCTTCACAAGTGAACACATATAAAAGATGCATTACTTTGGACAACCAAAACACACCTGTGCTTCCATTTGCACAAAGAAATACTGATAGAGTTAGAGTTGGATGCAGATGAAGTGCAGGTGAACCACAACAACACTGCAAGAAACAGGCTGGAAGTCAGTAGGAAAAGCAGCATTTTAAATATCCACATACAATGGCACAGCTGTTAAATAAGCTACAAGTTCAAGTGCCAGTGAGAGAGAAAAATCAGCAGTCATGTCTCAGTGTTATTGGAACAACACACTTCTTACTCATTTGGTTCTTATTGATAGTGAGATGTTATTTTGGCCTTTTACAATTATTAACGCTATTTCCTCTGGTATGAATTTCAATAGTCTTTTGACATTTTCGTCTATTCTTGTATTTTTTAAACAAAGATTGCTTTAGTATTTTCTAAAAATCACAGAAGTATAATAGCTTGAGAAGGAAACTTTCACCCGCTTTAAACAAACAAAAATAAAATGAACCCACTGACCTAATGTTTTACAAGAACCAGAGAGAAAAATCTGGGGGGAGGGGGAGTTACTTCCAAGACACATTTCCCTGAAAACATGTTTTTTTATTTAAGAAGTAGAGGTCAGATAAAAGCTTATATAAGCTGGTCTTTGTAACTTTTGAAAAATAGTTTCATAAGGTTAAAAATGTTTTCCAAATTCAAGTTTTGTGTACCTCGCTTTATTTGAACAATGGGAATTAAAAAATTATTCCAAAAGTAAATTAATTTTAATTCTTGGATGAAATCAATGTACAGAAAATAGTTTAAATCTGGAACACTGTGTGTCTAGAAACTGGGTTTATTTTTTTCTTTATTTTTTCTTCCAGCATGACTTTGTTTAAAGGCCAGAGTAATTCTTCCACTAAGTGATACAGGCACATCTAATGTCCGTAATTAATTATGGCCTGTTGATACTCCTGTGATAACCCTTCCCGGGGGCAGAAAGGAGGCTATTGTCAATTCAGCTGTAAGCCTGTCCTGTCTGAGCAGCAGATATAATTCCCCCTTCTCTCCCATCTTCCATTCTCCCCTCCATTAGGAAGATTTAAATCCACCATTTCATTTAAATACTGGTATAAGCTGAACCAACCAAGTTATCCACCTCACACTAAAAATGTCTCAGCACCTCTGGTACATTTTCCAGCTTTTAGACCAAAGAATAGCACTGTTCTGCCAAATGAAAGCAACCAAGTGGTTAATCCTTTCAAGTGCAATTAGCAGCACTGACCTCCCCGTTCTTTAAAATGAGGGTCATGGGGAGGTAAAGGCCAGTTCTGGGCCTTTTCTTTCATATCATACTACCCCTTCAGTAACTATCTCTTCTGTTTCCAAAAACATCAGAGAGCAAGGGAAAAAACAGGCTTCTACTTCCATTAGCAGTAACTTAAACAGCCATAAGTTAAAGGGGGAGGAAAAGGAAGAGCATCTCTATCTATCTCCTTTCACAACAGAAGACATCTGGCCTCCTGTGGGGAGGCCCCAGATAACAAAGAACCTGTCATGACAAACCTCTGAGATGTGTTCAGAGAGCCATTTTACCTGCAGTCTGGCTCATTCATTTCCTGCCCCTGAAGCCATCTGCTTTTGCTTATTTGGGGTATTTTTGTTCTGTTTGGCCAGGAGTGTAAAGTGGCTTCCCTTTAGCGTGCCTGTGTGCTTGGTCAGAGGGAGTATTTAATCCTCTTCTGAGAATGAATAAGAGAAGGAGCTGCAAAAAGAAAAAAAAAAAAAAAAAAAAAAAACCTTTCCTGGAAGGTAGCACAAGAGTCATCCAAGCCTAGGTTGAATAAAAGGTCACATCAGTGCAAGGGGTGAAGATACACTGGGGGCTTGGAATGAGATGACAACTTAGAATCTATAGCAGAAGCCTTCCAAAGCACTTGTAGTGTCACCCAGTTTAAATCCTTTGCCACTGCTTCTTGCAGATTTTTTAGTTTGATTCCATGTTAGTTTTCAATGTTCAGGTAGGCTCCATCAGCACCAATTGCAGACTCATATATTAATCCATTCATGCTTTCCTCTGACACTGCATTTTGGTATTTATACTTAGGATTTTATATGAACGCTTTATAAAGCACTTGTCTAGCTTAGTAATGAAGGTTTTAGCATACTTACATAAAAACATAACATTATGTGAAAATCCACTCCATCTGTCCCAATCTTTGAAAGAACGGAAAAAACTAAAGAGGGAGAAAAAACAAAACAAAACAAAAATCCTCCTGTGAGTTTCCTGTCACCACCATAACGTGGTTACTATGCCCTCAAACATCATAAATCTCTCACATACTCCAAACAGCAGTGCATCAGCTGAACTCTTCCACCTTGTTTTGACACACAAAACTGTAATAGTTGCCACAACAGTGTTAAAATAGGAAAATTTCTATCACTGGGATGAACAGATTATGTGGCAGTGTAACACTGTGATCTGCTGATAACAAGGAGGTTACCATTAAGGCACTGAATGACAGTGGCTAAGTCACAATGTCAAAGTTATCCCTAAGCTGTTATTCCTTGAGAGACATTATTTCAGTACAATTCCAATGCTGTCAAACTTCATCATTAGTAATAATGCTGATTTTGATTGATGATGTTTAATAATGCCAACATTCAAGATAAGTTTTTATATGAAAAATTTTACAGCATTCTTCCCGCTCACTTCTTGTGAGGGATAACAGATTACTGCCATTTTAAAATGGACTCTGAAGAGAAATAAAGCTTCACCTGAAACTTTAAAAACACTCACAGCTAGAAGCATGGTTTCTTTACCAGTATCTATCAGAATACAATTGGAATAGTTCTAGAGCCCCACAGCAAGAACTGAGAATCACCTCTGTAATGAAAACCAGACCACATATTTTTATATCACTGAAAATTGGCATCTTTGTCTAACTTTAGCAATAGTGGTGCTGCCATCACATTCAAATGAACATATTCCAGCCATGATGTTACCTTTCATGTTGCAATAGGATGTTTAGGAATGTACCACAAAATGGAGAGAACTGCCCATCACTACCTGAGTTGACCTCTACTCTACCAATGAATCTATGAGCTTCACTTTTCTCACCCGTAGAATTAATTTCTCCCCCTGTGTCTCTGGATATAAAGCTGTGCCCATACACTGGTCGAACCTAGCATGAAACCTGAAGGCTGAGTTTTATTGTTTGAAAAATTCAGATAGTAAAATTTCTGCCTTTCTAGCATCTTCAATAGATGAGCTTTACAGAAGTATGTTATAGACATATAAATACGAATATATTTACCTGCCTCCTAGAAATCCATGCATTAAGTGGGACAAACCAAAGATTTGCTCTCAGTGTTTCTGTCATAGGGAACATAAAAAAAAAAAAAAAAAAAAAAAAAAAAATCAAAGTGCAGTATCAAGCCTGCAAGATTAAAGAAACAAGGTATGTTCTAATTAAACACAGCCATACAGTGGAGCTTATCTGATTAGAAATTACTTTGTCTTTGGATACTTTTTATTAAATGGTTTTGTACAAATTAAGGATAGATAGGCCTCCATACTATACACTGAGCATTACAAACGGTATTTTTTTTTTTTTAAATCTTTATACCATTCTAAATATCCCTGTTAATGAGTATAGTACAGTTCCATAATCCTGTATTGTAGAGCATCACATTTTCTCTGCACTTCCAAGCAGCACTGAAGTATTATGTTTGTTAAAAACGCAGTTATGCACAATCAGCTCCAAGTGTGGGCTTCATAATAGTGACATGTAAAATATCTCTGAGAACTTTCATGAAAGACAAGTTCCCTTATGTTACCACATTATATCTGCTTAGTACTTCTGAAATAATGCATCAGATTCTATAAAATCTACACTCAGCAATGAATACTTTTGGGCAATGAAATCATTCAGCAGTGATAGTAGCACACCTCTTTATTCTTATTATTCTCTTATATTCTTTTTTTTTTTTTTTCCTGAGCAGAATGCAGCTGTTTTTCACTGAATTCTCAGTGTCTTTCCCACAAGGGAACAAAGGAGTTTGCTCAAGCTGAAACTGCAGAATTAATTTCAAATGCTGTTTCTAATATTAGCATAGCCTGTTATGTTCATATTAATTTTTAAAAGGAAGATCCCTTGAAAAATAAAACCCATTAAGATACAGCCCAGTCTTGAATTGCTGAAGTTCACATAGCAGCTTCAAGGCCACAGGACAATGTGCGATGCTGCAGCTGTTCATATAGAAGGTCCTATGGAAACATCCAGGCCTTCCTTCCCAGGACTGTGCAGCATTCTACTCCTCTGCACAGGCAGTGCCCATGTTTAGTTGAGCACGTGCTGAAGTATATCCATCCTACACAGGAGGTACCAATTTAGAAAAAGACACTTGCTCATCGTTCCCCATGGCGACACTTCTCTTGTGAGACAGGCACAATCCACCATTAATGGTGTAGTGAATTCTGTCACGGGTTTGTAAGAACCTGTTCTGGTTTGCAGAGTTCCAACACTGGCACATCAGCAACCACAGAACTGAAATCCTCCCGCGCTGCCGAGGTCATCATGTCATTTAGACCCATGACCAGAGCCAAGACCATATCTGAAACAAAAAGGAAATACATTGCAAAATGTATTATTTATAACTCAAAGCAGTGGCTTTTCTTTTATCGAGGCAACACCAAAGTACATTAATCAAACATACAATAAATGATGACAATTTGTTGTTTCATCTAAATGAAAAGATTAGGTCCATGTGTTGGTTCAAACCTAGAATCAAATCTTGGCAGTTATATGTGCTAATGAAAGCTATTATAGTATTTTTGTGCATTCTCTGTGTAAGATTCCATGAAAATGAATATTCCTAAGATTTAAAAGGCAATCTTACACAAGGCCCTTGTGAGGTCGCTAAATAGAGCACATATGTGGAATCTAACTTCCATAGTATTACAATATGTAGTTTATTTCAACACCATTCACTTACAGTCTGATTCTGCAGTTCTGTTCAGTGCCTCAATTCCGTACCTTTGCATATGAGAAGCAGTGCACTTGTTCAGGACCACTGTAGGTGGAGAGATTCCATATCCCAGGTTAAGATGGTGACACATTTCTAAATTTTACAAGTAATTCCTAAAACCTCTGGCCACCACAGTCCTCAGGAATGTTTGGTGCATCACAGAATTAACTAGATCTTCCTTATCCTCATTCCCATTGAATCCTTCAAGTATCTCTTAGCGGGTTTGTGATATGCAACTTTCGCAAAAGCAGCAGTGACTCTTCCGCCAAACACACTTGTCCACATGCCTACCAGTTCTTCTCTTCTTTTTCTCTTTTTTTTTTCCAGTTTGCCCAGTACAGTGAAACTTAATGTCTGTAGCTTTGTTGAGTCCTGTACATCCCTATTAAATTAGCATTGCGTAGTAGTTTCAGTTCCTTTTTTAATTCTTCAAGAATTACTTAATAACTAATTCACTGCAATTATTACCTTATGTTAATTCAAGCACTCTAGCCAAAATCTAAAGTACCAAAATGGCAGTTAGAACAAAATTCACCATATGTGAATTCACCGTCTTATGTTCACCATAAGACAAGACAAAGAAAAATTTAGCATGATTTGACTACAAAACAAGCTGTCGATTTTTTTTTTTTTTTTTTTTTTTAAGTCCTACCTGGAAAATCTTAATTTATGTTGTCCATTCTTGTAATACAACATCATGAAGTACTCAGCTTTAACCAGCAATACGTTCAGTTGCCCTGGCATGTGGCCTCCTCCTGAGGAATGGCATCTAGCAGATATTTCTATAATGAGAGGGCAGGAGGGAGGGAGCTGAAGAACTTCTTTACATTGCATTCTGTCCTTCAAATACCACCTCAGACATTCCTTGGTGAAATTATGTAACACATTGTTTACTTTTTTCTTTTTTTTTTTTTAATGAAAATACTACACTTTCTCTGACTACCTTATTTAAATACGATAACATAGGTCCTGGTTTAATTGCTGGCAGGCCCAGCAGAAGGACGATGACCCAGAGGCCCTACAGAGCCACTTTTGCTCTTCTTCCTCACTCTGAACATGTTCCAGACTTAACCCATCTCCAGAGAAATAACCACAGCTGCTAGGGCCAGCCTCACACATACAGTGCAGAATATATTAGGAACTATTTGCCATGCTCACAAACTTAGGACTTACGCAGCAATAAATCCAAAAAAGACAAGTGAGTGAAAATTAAATCCACAAATAACATCCCAAACATTGATGTTTTTCATATATTTAACACTGCAGTGCTCTATTCAGAATGCTCAATTTTGTTGCAAATAAAACCTCTGACCCTATTAAAAATAATTCTTTAATCTTCTAGGGAACAGTACATAAACATCATGACCAATAGCAAATTTCTAGGACTTTGAGGGTTTTGTGTTGGATTTTTTAATGTGACTGTACAAAAACAACAGCATTTAACATTACTCTCTACAACAGCCAGTTTTACCGGGGGAGGCACTTTGGCAGTTCTCTTGCTTTTTCTCCCTATCATCCCCTCTCCTTTCAGAGGCCCCTCATCACGATGACCCATCCATTTGGCTACAGGCTGCCTGCAGCTGCATCTGAAAGAAGCCAACTGTATTCTTGGGTCAGCTGCAGAAATTTGCTTGATTATAATTATAGGAATATACAGTGCTTTAACTTCTGTAATTTAGGGTAGAGAATATCTAGGCCCATATCCGAGTTCCAGCTAAGCTGCAAAACACACCAGCTGGTCAAACAATAAATGAGCAGTAGCTTCAAACAATGCAGCATACACAAGTACTTTTTTCAAGGATTTTCCCTACATATTTGGAACCATGGTCTTTTGTTCACACACCTTCATAAACTACAGTAACTTTTTTGTGGATAATGTGAATGAAAGACTAACTGGCACATTTCAACTCACTGGCTATGTCGTCCTGCAGATTCAAGATATGTGAAAACGGAATGTTTCCTAATCACAGTAAATATTTTCTACAGTATTTAAAATTACCTAACACATCATGACACTGCAACTTTTTTGTTATTGTTGCAAATCACCATTCTTCATGAAATCTCATCAGATTCAATAGATGATTTGCCCGAAAAATGTTGGCAGTGTTGGGTCAATCATTTTTAGGACATAAAAGCAAGATTTTTTTTTTCTTTTTCTTTATTTTATGGCTTTTGTTTACATATTTTACGTATTTTTTTTAAAAAGATTTTAAAAAAAGAGAGATTTATCAAGAAAAGGGAAATGCAAAGAAAAAACTTCAGTAACTTTACTTCATGCTTCTTTGCTATAAGACAATACCATTCAAAGTTGCAAAATCCATTTAAGCTCTGTACCCAAGGACTTTGTATTTTCACTATTCCCAGTTTTAGCCTTAAGGCCTTCAATACTTTTCAGGTGAGGAGAAAAACTCCCAGCAAGAGTTCACAGAAGATTTAAAGTGCGGCACTCACTCTTTAGGGTCTAACAGTCATAACAAGCATATCTTATTTCCCTTGTAGCAGGAACATATAGCAAGTGTAAATCCTCAAAACTCCAGGAAAATAACAAACCATGTAAAACTGACAAAACTAAGATTGGTGACTACTTAGGCATAGGTTCATGCTGAAACTTTTTTTCTCTATGCTATATTGTTACAAAACAGGTTGAGGATCCAAGATGCAGGCTGCATTATCAAGTGTGATATTTCTAGCAACTCAAGATTTTTCATTAGATTTGTAATACTAATTATGGTTTTAACTCCCTACACTGGAAAGCATTCACTTTTCACCAACCCCATGTGCATCCAGGATGCTATCAAATGAGTTCACTAAAGACAAGTTGGCATTTTGCTTTCGCTATAGCACACCACAGAAGTGGTGTGCTTTCTGAAAAAAAGGATTTACGGCAAACAAGCTGGAAGAATACATACAGTTCTTGCACTTTATGTCCAAGTATTTGTTATAATCTCATTTTTAACCTATATTTCCCTACTACAAGATTTTTAGTCTTTTTCTTGCATGTCTTCATAAGGCCTAGCACAAAATTACTACCTCACTCACTATAAGAATAGTAACTGTCACAGGAATGCAACACCCATGAAAGCAAAATCTCTGCCCTGAGACACTTTAAATCAAGGATAAAATTTAGTTGCAAAGAAAGAGAGCAAAAGGAAAATTGACAAGGTCAATGGAGTTGGGCCATGCTTTCACAGTGTACACACTCAAGGTGGTTTGCATTGAATCGACTTGGCAGGCTTAGGCATTCAAGTCAGATTCCAATGTATAGAGAAATTCTGTTCTGTTGGCAAGCCCAGCACACTCCAGCTCTCAAGAAAGCGTACGTGTAAGAACAGATACCATTAGGTGGGAAGTTGACTAATGGTTGCAGAGAGCTGTAGCCATGGGCAAAGCCCAATGGGAAATGCCTGCTAACATTAAATGAGACACAGGTAGTATATATGGAGGGAGGAGCTATTTAACAATTTTAATATTTGTGCAACAATTACAAATTTAATAGTGAATTGCATAGACTCAAAGGAAGTGGAAACAATAGTTTGATATGATTAAAGTGAGAGCCAAAAGTGAACTATGCAGAGGTCCAAGGTAGCCTGAAAAGTCTACTATGGAGTAAATAACAATAAATATCTGAACTCTCACTCACAGTAATCATAGAATTAGCCTCCTTTATCATCTTCATCGCTTGGCCTTATCTAATTTCCATGCGAGTTCCAACAACTTCCATAGGTTTCTCTCCAGCTGTAGATTATGCACCATATCCACCCAAAACAACATTTGGCAAAGACCCATTCATGGCCTAAATGTGAATGTATTAAACAAACAGATTGGTCAAAACAACAATTTTGATTCCATTAAAAGAATCCCAAAATAAATAGCTCATTTGCTGTAAATTCCCATATAGTTTGTTTGGGAAGGCAGACTGCATTATTCTTCAGCTCATTAAAGTTTACTTTAACAAGCCCTGAAGCTGATACAGCAACGGTTCAACAGTTCAATATTCTATTGCTTTCTTTTTGGAAAGCTTCAGCATCCCACTTGGCTTAAAAAAAAAATGACACATTTTGAGCATGGATTTTCAGACAGGCCTTTCAGAAAACCTTGTTTTTCAGTCATTTTAAAACAGTTATTCCTCTCCTCTCCAAAATACCTTAACATTTTTTTCTCTAGTGAAACAAAGATGTTCTTTAAGCAACATCTCCCTTCTTCCTTGTTATGGAACAGCACATTTCCCCAAAGCTAGCTGCTGGGCGAGATCCTTCAGTGAAGAGTGTTCATTCTTTTTAAAAAACAGTCACATTTCAGGATTTGCAAGGAAATCATGAAAATTCATATTTCAAGAAATTATGTATTTTTTAAAATACTAAGAGCTGAAACAATAGGAAAGATAAATTAATTCAAGTAGCCAGTTAGCAGAAGATGATTACCCATGACATTATTTATGCGTTTTGGGTTTAGTCATATGAGTATATGCACTTTTAGAAGCTCTACTAAAAGCTTTTAAAAGACGTAAGGGGAGTTGAAATCATTTGCTGTTTTTCAGGACAAGACCCTTACTCTCTCTCATTTCTTTCCAAAGCTGGCCCATAGTTACAACAATGCCTAGGATTACATGTACATATCACTAGATAAACATCCATGGCTTATTTTACAGTATTGCTGCTGGCAAAAATGTTTTGGATCTCTATAGTGTGGTTTGTGGGATACTGCAGGGTCTTGCAGACTTGTCATGGAATTTCTGTATGGCTAGAAAATCATTCTGCAGAGCGCTTTCTTGATTCCTCAGAATTTATGCCAATTTTTTCAGCTAATAAGCAAGAGTGCTAGCATTCAGCAAGTGCCGAATGTGCGTGCAAGAACCTTACATGACTCGTAGTTGCAAGGCAGAGGTTCAACAAGTGCTGTCTTGACATTCTTACCTCTAAGACCAAAACAGGACACTAAAGCAGTGTTGTAACTTGGATCTAACATAAAAGGCATCATATTACCCAGTACTATTAATGAAGCAACATTCAAATTGTTGTGCCCAGAGGAAATGCTGCTGAATTCAATATACCTGGAAGCAGGCAGGGCTGCTCTAACACTGTATTGACTTTACTACTAAAATATTTTTTATCACTAAAGCACTGGAAATTAAGAAAAGCTACAAATACAGAAAGAAAATAGCAAGGATATTGGTTCCAAGAGAGATTAATTGAACCAGAAGACTGATCTGCCTATTGCAGATCCAAGACAACTGTGAAGGAATTTTATTTTGAAGGAGTTTTAATAAACAGAAGTGCACCAGTTCAAAGTACTCCTTGATAGCTTCTGCTTCATCCTTATTAGCTGCAAGTAATTATAAAAATATAAAAGCAGTATCTCCTGATATATGAGTACATTGCAGTAGCAAATAAGCAGCAGTAATTATTTGGAATGTGAAGCTTTAGTAACTTTCTATTCAGACAATAGGAAATAACTAAGCCACAGCGATCTAAAATGTCTTTTCTACAATTTCTCTAGCCACTGTTTCAGAATTTTAGTCCAAAGGCTCTATGTCCAAAGTGTGAAATGGACACCTAAACAAATATCCTTCTCTAGCAAAAAAAACAACCTTGAAGACTAATGGCAACATCTCTCCCAATCAACCAAATGCAAAGTCACTAATCTCTTCCTTTATTATCAGCCCTACTAAGTTCATTAAACTAAGTTGTATGAGGGTATCTTTTTTTTTTTTTTTTTTTTTTTGTAGGAACCAAGAGAATCAGCCTACCCACAGTCTTAGATTTCAACTGCATTTTGGGTACCCAAAACAAAAAAAAAGGCACTTTAGGAAGCTTCATCTTTAATTATCATATGACAGAGCAAAGCTACAGTACAGAGCACCCTGTAATTTTCCATAAGATAGCAAAGAACCACTGAAGGTTACATCCCAATGCATCATGGACAAGACATACGTCGCTAGATACGCCATAGTTCTGAGAACACTGGCAGAAGGGTGAACATCATGGTGCAGATATTCAAACATAGAATCATAGAATGCTTAAGGTTAGAAGGGGCCTCTAGAGATCATCTAGTCCAACTCCCCTGCATACGCAGGGTCACCTAGAGCATGTGGCACAGGACTGTGTCCAAGCGGGTTTGGAAGATTCAATATCCAATACACGCAAGAACTCCTGCCAAGCCAATCAGACTGTGAAATGTAGCTACAAGCTGAGGAAGGTCAGAGATTTCAATTTGTTTTGCAATGGTAAGACCAGCAAAATCAGATGGTTTAGATCCAAGATAAAATATTATATTGTATTTCATACTCAATATAAAGAGATGATTAAGCAAGAAAGGACAATTACTTTTTAATGTTGTTTTCCTTTTTGCACAATAAAATAGAAATATAATAGTTATAGGAAATTTTAACCTAATTTAAGTCTTTTCCAAAAATATATTGCTAGAACATTTTGGGATGACAGTTTGTAAGAAACAGAACCAGAACAGTGCTTTGAAGACAGTTTCTTGTGTATTGGAGAGTTGTGTGAATGTACCCGTCACAGTTTTCGACTATGTTTTGACTATAAGTAATCAAGGCAGACAAAATGTCACTTGAGGTATTAGAAGACGATGTCACAACTTAAGTGACAAAATAGCAAAGAAGTAATGCCTCTTCCTCTTCTATCTTAAAAAGTTTCAATCGCATATCTGTGTTGGAAAACATACCTTTAAGAATTTCTATCAGGTTTCATAATGCCAGATACAAAACCTGCCTTAGACAATCAACACTGGAACTGAATGAAAAATTTCAAATATTTCTTTCCCTGCAAACTAATCATTCAAATTCAAGATGGGCTGAAATAGTTGGTAGATTCATTACAATAAAATTGTTTCAATTGAGAAAAATAACTGAAAAGTCCCCCAAAGCCTAATAATTTTAGTGCTTTTGAATAACACCAGTTTATCATTTCAGAACTTTTGAATACACTAAGTTTAAGATATATATGAGCAATTAACATATCTGTCACCCTAACTTATTCTTTACCCTTAGTTCAGGGCGTAACTTTTAGGAATTCATATGCTTTTATAATATATAGCCCTATCCTTGCATAAGAAGCAAATTAATAACAGCTAATGAAGATGCCATGAACTGAGCACACTTACCTCCCAAGAAACACATGAAGAGACATGTCTTAGACATCTGCGCAAGCACTTTTGGGCAGGTGCTCAGTGCTCCAGCATTGATGCTAAACCTCTAGGAAACCCAGGGATACCAAGGGCATTTCCAAGCCTTGAAGTGCTCTGACTAGAAAACTCTGCCAGCAAGCGTACACAGCAAAAGCCTGAACCCAAACACATCATCTGAAAAACAAAAAAGGGGACATAGCTCTGCTTGACGCTTTATTCTCTATAAAGCAATATAAAGGTATTGAAAGGCTTTTGGCATGCCCGGGAAGACTGAGAAGTGGTAGCTTATCTTTAAAGATAAGGAAGATTTCTTGTTTATTAGCAAAACAGAGTATCTTTTCCTGATGATGAAACTGCCCCATGTTCTTTTTCATTTTCTGGTTTCTGCATTTCTTTATGAGACCAATCCACGAAGCAACCATGAAACTTATGAAGCATCTCAACTACTCAGTTCTAGGATTCACAGATACATGATAGACATCACTCACATATGATAGATATCATTCACATGTATCACATATATACCATATGCATATTATATTATTCAGTGTATGTAAATACCTTAAGGGAGGGAGTGAGGAGGATGGGGCTGACCTCTTTTCAGTGGTGGCCACCAGTAGGACTAGAGGGAACAGCACAAACTAAAGCACCAAAAGTTTCACAGGAACTTAAGGAAGTTTCTTGACAGTGAGGGTGACAGAGCCCTGGAACAGGCTGCCCAGAGAGGTTGTGGAGGCTCCTTCTCTGGAAATCTTCAAAACCCGCTTGGACGCAGTCCTGTGCCACATGCTGTAGGTGACCCTGCGTGTGCAGGGGGGTTGGACTGGATGATCTCTAGAGACCCCTTCCAAAATTAAGGATTCTATGATTCTATGATTATATAGTGTGTGTGTGTGTGTGTGTGTGTGTGTGTGTGTGTGTGTGTGTGTAGGAATGCATGTTTTCAACTATCAAACACTGATACATAGTTTTTTAAAATTAGTCTAAAATGCCACAATGCTTTATTCTCTATTGTTTTCAGACAGTTCTTTAGTAAGACCCAAGAGAAAAATACTAAATGAATTAAAGCTTAAAGATACTACACCTTGGTTAAACACGCCCTGCATTGTTCAATTTTTTTTTCAAAAATAGCCGTTAGATACTTTATGGATGGGAGAAGTAAATTTTATCAGCTAAATATGATTTGATTCTCTCATGTTTTTTTTTTTTTTAATATTTTCATATAAATTATGCTCTGAAATACTTACATGACTTACATGACTTAGTAAACATGTAGTCTTCCTTCTCATATTTGAAAAGCATGTGGTGATTTTATTTCAAATAACAAATTTTCATATAACCTGCATCACTGATTTGAAAGTATGATTTAAAATACTGTAGTTGCAAAAATCCATGATGCATGCATCATAACTAACAGATAAATATAGTCATTTTACAACATTTCTGAAATATCCAGAAAGGCCATGAAAGATCAAATATTGGCTGGTATTTTCAAGAAATATTCATGAGCTTTTCAGAAGTCCAAATGCACAGACTTACGTCTAGAAGCAGAGCTGTTATGCAATGTTAATGAAACAAAGATGGAGCGGTTTTACACATGAAGTATCTTGAGGAGATTTGGGGTTAAATAGGATAGCTGTATGACTGCACTGACCTGGCTTCTATTACAGCCCATGGAAAATAAACAAACAAGAAGCAACATAACAGCTTCCCAGAACAAAAGTATTCAAATACTCATTTATAAGACAGCTGGCAAAACTATTAGCTGCAATGATCTTATGCAGCACCATTCTGATGGAGTGTTTATTTAATCATTAACCTTGTCCTCACAATTAATTGTGGCAAAATCTAAGCACAAGAATGGGAAAGTGTTTTTATTTGCATACAAAATATAAAGTGATAATATCTGCTACTGTTTCCCATTCATCCTGGGCTTTGCCACCCTCTGAGGCATTTATAACATTTTTATATTTATTAATAATTAGATTTTATCGATCAGTTCCTGTAGCACACTACAGCTAGAGAGAAATGTATTACTTAGTTCTTTTAATACACAAATGATCTATTTTAGTATGTTAATTTAAGATAATTTCAAAGAATGGGGTTCCAATACAGAACTACTGTGAAACAACCTTTTGAAAATAAGCTTTGCTATTCTGTCTATTAACTGTTGTGTGACCTTCTGATAAGTTCCAGGCCATTTATCAGATTTCTCTGCAGTGATGGTTTTGTTTAAAGAACTTTAAAGAATTAATGAAATCTGACACCTCATTTCTTCCAGATTTTGGTGCTGAACACTTTTTCTAGGATGTAGGAAGCCTTAAGGGCAGGTAAGAGAACCATTTCAGTTCTGATTACTATCATATAGTTTTCTTCCCTAAAATACTTCCTTTCTCTCTGCTAAGGATAACTGCCAATTAGATTTTACCTCTCACAAGAAATAGTTCAGTTCTAGTAATTTTTCATCAATATTTACATAGCCAGAGTTAAAAAGAGAAAATAAAAATAGACATACCCTCTCCCTGCCATGATGCACTTAAACACTAAACGGATCAGTACTTGCGCAAATGAATTAAGTTCCTTGATGAATGAGTTTCTGCTTTCCAGCAATAGACTGACTACTAAGTTATTTCAAATGCAAAACTGTTTACTCTTGCCTTTTCTTAAATGAAACAGTACAGTTGAAAAGGAATATGCTCAAATAAGGTCAGTGGAATACAAAAAGGCTTTAAAATTTCCCTGGCCCTAGGGATAAGCAATTCCATGATCTAATGAAGAGGGATGGCAAATATTTGCCCATATAAGCAAACAGTTTTGCTGGAGGTCCTGATTCTGCACATACCACTCATTCCTCAATGCTTATTGCTAATATTACAGATAGAACCAGGCCCTTTGCTTGCTGGTATCGCTACTTTTACTAGTCAAGACCATCCTACTAGCTTTGGATTACTAACAATTACTGAAGGAAATCTGAATGTTCACTCACCTGTTCGATGTTATGCCTGCAGGCAAGAGATATTAAGCCCACTGACATGAGATATGTTATTGTCCACTGTCAAGAGATACTGTCTTCCTAGACAGATACACTGTCTTCCTAGAAATACTGCTCTGGGGAGGAGGATCTGTCGGTCATTTGAACATATTCAACATTCTCTGAAGAAACCACCTGTTGGAAAATATAAATTTCATTTGTAAGAATGGCCAAGTAAAAACTGCCCATCACTATGTTCAAACTGGTATTACTGCCATATTTTATATTCTTCAGTTTATTCCAATTGCAAATTCAATTCTCATGCAGCTTCAAGCTTCACTTTATTTTCATTTTATCACTTGCACTTTCCATTTTATTAAAAAGTTGTGCTCTTTTTAAGAGAATTTCTTATCCTCTTTCAAAGTCAGGCCTTTTTCCTTTAGTCACTGAACAGCTTTAATTGTCTCTAGTGTTGCTTTTCCACCTTTATCATGTCATGGTTGTCTACAGGCTACTTCTCAGAACTCACTGAGAAACTTGCTAACTTTCTCATAAGATCTGCTATATTTTCACCTACAAACAAGTTATCCTGAGCTCTTAACTGCCATCATAAACCAACTGACTCGTGGCTGATGACACAGCACAAGACAGGTTTCCAGCTCAAAAGCTTTCTGTGGAGTGCTAATCTCAGTGTGAATGTGTGATGAAAATTAAACATGAAAATGGCTTTTCAACACAGATTTAAACACAGTTATTAGCAACAAGCCCTTCAAAACAGGTTTTAGTTTATCCCTCTGCATTGTACATATCTGTAAAAGTATATTTTATTGTAAGCTTGTTTGTGACATTAAAGTTGTTGACACAGACACTTTAATAACCGGAAACTTTCCGAGCCTGACTACTCAGTCTTATGGACCAAATGCCCATAATTGCTTTCCATTTGTTTCTCTGAACATGGTTAACTTGAAGAGGTCTTTAAGATTTTGGGAGCTTTCCTGGCAGTATGATACCTTTAAAAATCAGGATACTGATTTTGATGCCCTATTATGGTCATGAAAACCTATTGTTAGCTTCCTAAATAGGTATTCAATATAAAAAAAATGGCCAGTTATCCTATACAATGCTCTTTCATAGCAAAAGTCTTGAATAGTAACTACAGACTTCTACAATCAAAACACTAAATTTCTTACAAAAGAAGTTCACATAAGCATTTGGTTTAAAAGAGCAAGTTATTCTGTCTCAAGTTCTATACAAAATTAAATTGGAATTAAAATGCTTCTGGAGCCAAACTGAGGCCCACCGGCATTCAGCTTTGCTTGGAATAGAATGCAACTTTTTATGCTTATTCCATTGTAAGGCTGAAGTTTAAAGCTGAAAACACCAGGAAAAAATTCCTCTGCAAAACTCTCTACTCTGAGAAACTGACAGTTGAAATTTTCAGTAAGGATGGTCAAGCTGTCATTTCCACATGCAGTTTTGTACCTCCGTATCATGACAAACGTACACAGCATCTAAATGAGGCACCTAGACAACCTATATTCTTGTATGTTAATGACCTTCAGAAATTTTATTAGCTGAAGAACATCATCAGCTACAGAACACATCCATGGAGTGACAGATCTATGGCTGAACTTCCCAGGTTTTCTATTCCGCTGTATACTTCTTTGTCCCAACTTCGGACTGTATTGCAAAGATATACCCAAATTTGCAACAAGGGGACCACTTCACAGAAGTCACAAGCACACGTTTCTGTACACATACTGAACTGCTAAACTGACGAATAGAAGACACAAAGAGATATTGCTTATAAGGAGAAAAAAAAAAAATTGTTCACATGTAGCGCTGACTGATGACACAAATGCAGCTAGTGAAGCCAGAGTTTGTGGCACAAAGGAAGGAAAATAAGACCATCCATTAAAATCAAGCCCTCAACAGCAGTAAGACCTAGCGGGAAAGAAAAGTCACAGATTATTAGACCTCAGTCCTAGGGCTGAGGGGGAAGCGATGCTTCACTCGGCAAATAATGCATTTTCCTATTCTTTCTTTTTCAACATTGTCTGATTTTCATGTGGAACACCTGAAAGGAGAACCTAGCCTCACAGCCAAGCTAGTAGAACAGTTGTATAAACATTCAAAGCTGCAACATTTGGCCTGTATTTATTGCCTTTTCAAACATTTCATCAGCCATTGCTCAGTTTTTTTGCCTCAGATGCCTTCCATATTTGTCCTTAACTTTTCTTCTGTTATGTTCCCATCATGCCTGTTCCTAACAATATCCAGTGTCCCTTTCCTCCTCTTTTCATTTTTTGGAAAACTTTCCCTCTCCCAAAAAATAAACAAAAAAACCCCACACAAACAACATCAAACAAAGAAAGCTCCCCATTACACCCCTCTCTGAATTTGTAGGATGTGTTGAAGTCAGCTAACCATCAGCTGACTCATGCTGAGTGTAACCTCTTACTAGGTAGCCATCTAGGGACAAGGGATTTCTTTAACTGGGTGTTTTTACACTGCTTAATAAGTTTCCCCCCATTTTTAATTGGTTCTTATCCTCTAGCATAAGAACAAGTTCAGCTATGGCCAAGGCTAACAGAAATTTCAGGAAAGTACAATAAAGTAGACAAAACATGGTTTTTGTATTATTATTTGCATAGGAGTAGATGATGCACTAAATGCTTTATTGTGCCCAAAGAGATACGGTCTTTGCCATAATTAAGAGCCTTGTAGCCTGACTTGCCAGTTTAAGAGGGAAATGTGGAACTGCTCTCCTGGAAGAAGCCAAAGATTACTCCAACAAATTCAATCCTTACCAAAGGATTGCAGGCACAAGGTATATTTTAAATGTGAAAGCAGAATCTTCACCTCTAACCTTGCTCTTCACTTGCAAGGGGAATTCTGCACTCCTAATTGTAAGAATACAGACTAAAATTGCTTCTATTTGCTTTTCCTTTTTCTATATCCAGATCAAGACCATGCATAAACAGTTCCTATACAGTTCAAAACAAAGCAAAGGGTGTAGAAACAAAAATGAGGTGACACTGAAGTTTTCTCAGCAAATCTTCTCATTCTCATTAATTCTGTCTGAGATTTTCTTCCCTGGTCCTAATAGCTTTCATACAAATAAGCATGTTTATTATAGAAACAATGGATATAGACATAAAGCCAATGTTTATATTTTGGCATCCCTATTCTTAAAAGAAGTTATTATTATACAATCGTTTCGTTGGCAGTAAGATTCCTGTGTAGGAATAAACACCATGGATCTAAGACAAAATTGTTTATTGCCTGGTTTAAAAGTTTTGAGGCAGGAACTTTTAATTGTAATCTCTTTTATTTCAGTTTGAGTAAGTCATTAACCTCTTTCTGTCTCTACTTCTTTGTCTGTAAATTTCCTCCTAATGAATACCAACACAAATCTATCATAGTGAAGCATACAAGAAAAGAAAGATGACAATACATTTACCAAAAATTGCATTTGTTACTGACATGAGAGGCACATGGAAGGGAGATATGACTTCCCTGACAGTGTGATAAGCAGCTATTACAACAAAATGAAATGTAGTCACCATTTCAGTAAAAGCAGGAAAAGAATACGCATCCTAAAATACCTGCCAAGCCTATAAAAAAAAGTACATACTCAGGATAATAAAGAAAAACATTTTTTGAATTAATCATAAACTAAAACCAGACTTAAAACCTAAGCCCTGCTTCCAATGAGGCAGTGTCACTGACACCCATGTGCACGGGTATTCCCTGCACATGCTTGACCTGCGTATCTTTTGTACTTTGTTTCTGGCAAAAAGCTAATCTTGTCTGGAATAATGCTATCTTTGTCAACCTGGAGGTAAAGTGGGAACCCTGGGTCCTCCAGATGCATGAAACAACGGCCAGCAAAATCTTCTAAATAAAAAAAAATTCTATTTGGGCAAATATGGAGAAATAGTTCATCAAAAAAACAAAATGAAGTATGTCATAAATTCCCCAGTGACTTCTCACAACCTTTACTGCTTTAGTAGGAATACAGACCACAGTGTAGCATCTGAACATTATTAAAAGATGCAGACCACACAAAGAGTTCAACAATACTTCCTTGGGAGAAACTATTATTGCTCCCAGTACTAGCCTCTTTCACCATATGTGTTGGGGGTTTAAGAAAATGTTTTTCCCACTTTAGGAAAAGACTGGATCATTTCATTAATCCAAGATAATATGGTATTTTACTCAGAGACACATTTTGTCATCACTTGCACAATGTCTTGTTAAATACATCCAAGTAAGTTCTGCAAATCAATGTACCACTATGAATGTCTCCAAGCAAGACAAAAGCCAATGCTGGAAGGATATCTGGCTCTTAAGAGTTCATGGGAGATTAATTTAATCTATGTATTAAAATGCATAGAAGCTGCCTAACATTAACCAAAACATCTTCTATCTAGGATATTAAAAGAACAGTAATCTGGACAAAACATTCCAAATTCAACATACCTATGAAAAGATTGTAAGAAAGGTGTCTCAGTCTCTGTGCAAAGCAAGATTATAGAATGCCTTACTAACTGGAACAGATTTCTCCTTTTTCGTTCTTTCATCAAAACACTGCTTTCATTGAACTGATAGATATTTATACACATTTACCTTCAACAAGCTTGAAAGATGGTCAACTCTAGAAAAGCTATTCTAGAGCTATCCCCTTCTGTTATCATTTGTATTAAGAACAGTTCTTTTTTTCCTATCACCATTATTTTCAAAGTTAGTTAATATAAAGAGCATAATGATGTTGTTTACGAGGAAAATGTTATTCAATTTAATCAAAACCTTGCTGTTTGATTCATTTTCCATTCCATATACAAATTTCAACACAGATAATGACATCTGGAGTTAGGCAGTATATACAGGCCCTGATCCAACAGCTTTTGATAATAGTCTATCTATTAATTTCAAACGGTACAGGATTGGGTCCCTAACCTTTATCATATTGGGTATTTATTACACATACATAATTAATGTTCATAACATACACTTTCTTGGTAACAAAAAATATACAATGATTCACCTAAAATCTTGAGAAGTTAAATTTTTAGGCTTTCATTCAATTGGAAATGGGCATGTTATATCAGTCACCCATTGTCGGAGTTGCTATGCTTTAGTATTAAGCCACTGTGCATACTCCCTTTCAGAGGTTAACTTTATCATTGTGTAACTATTTCTAGTATAGCTCATCATTTAAATGCCTGTCTACAGGAAATATAGATCAAATGAATTCACTTGTACCTTTTGTATAAATTCCAGCTGAGGTCATGATCTGCCTAAATGGTGAGACTGGGGCTTCTGTCTTCAAAAGGAGTAGAAGATGGTCCTGCTTCCGGTATAGCTCATGGAGGACCAGAGCCAACTGTTCTATTATAGAACAAGACTATTATTATGATCAATTCCTGTGCTATCTTGTTTGTCATCACTTTATGGACTGACCCTTCATCCGAAGTTCTAGCACAGTTACTCACCAATCTTTCTGAAATTAGTGGGATTACTCAGAGGACTACATAGAAATGGATTTGGCCTTTACCTTATGATGATAATTCTTGGTCTGTAAAATAGCACCAATCACTGAATTCAGTCAGTTGTGAAAAGCATCTTTATGTTCTTACAGCACAGCATGTGGATCAATGTATTTCAGATGTCATATACTTGACACTTTGAATCATGGGAAAAAAAAAAGATTAAATAAAATCTAAATCCTGAACTATACATCTTAAAAGCTGAACATGAGTATGCTTCTCCTTTCAAAACACTTTCTTAGCTAACAACTATTTCCAGTCTGCCAATATTTAATTACTGAGCATGACTGTACTTTGGTTTAACACTACCTGCGGGCACATACAGATTCTTGTCAATCTTCAATTCACCGTGGCAACAGAAATTATACTTTCCTCTTTATTAATCCAAGATAAACATAACTGAAAAAGAATCAGTCTATCTAAAGAAACTTCTTAGATATGGAAAATTGCAGCTAATACACAAGCAATCTCAGTTTTCACATTTTAAGGCTGCCTCCCAAATTAATTGCATATCCAGTTCCTTTTCTTGTCCCCAGGGTGAGAGGCCAAAGGATATACGAAGGTACAAGGGTTGTTGCTACTAGAACAGAGACCGTGCAGGATGTGGCCTGATGATGTCATATCAGAGCTGAAATCTATTCCACATTTTGACAGCAAACCCCTGGTAGCTTCAGCAGAAAACTACTGTGTCCTTGTAAGTGACAGCACCCTTTCTTTCCTGATCTTGACACAAGGATATTGTAAGACTAGTGTTAAACCATTTGACCTTTGCTGTACTAGCACTAACTGAAGTCTGAGTAGCACACACCTATCGCTACTTCTCATGGTGCCTTTGTCCAATACCTACTGATTTGAATCCACACACTTTCTCTGTTAAAGGCATATTCCCTAAAACACAGTTCAGTAGCTTAGCAGATGAACCTATTTTAATTAAAATATATTAAATAAAAATTGTAAGTTCAATACGTAGCATTGATTTTTACAGTATGGAAATACTTATTAGTATCTTTTTGCCCCATTTTAGTGCATGAAACATAAGTAATTCAAATGCCTTGTATTATCTTGAAGGCACTGAATAATACGCTTCCTTGCGGTGGCTAAGCTCACTTATAAAGCACTGGTGTCTTTCATAAAACACATTTTAGACATTTTTATTAAACATTTAAGTGGCGTTGAAACTCACCTTCATTACCAAGGTTCCTCTCATGATATGATCAATAGCCCCATAATAAAAATCATCCTTTTGTTCAAAGTGAAAATATTCATTGTCAGGAGAAATAGCTTTTAATAATTTCAAGATGCTATTGGAATAAAGGCTACTGGCTTGAGTAGCCAATCTGCTTGGCAAGGCTGTGTAACTCATATTCACCACACCCTGATGAGAAAAAAAAAAAATAAATAGTTGTCAAAGCTTTCATGTATTATCTTGGAAACTTTTCACATGTTCTCCACAGATCTGAGGCCTGTTTTATACATGCTACTAAATCAAATTTGCATATTACTGCAGACATGACTTACCAAAGCTTTGTTTTACAAGCTAAGAGTTCTGCTTAAAACTAATAGCTTACTCTTATGCATGACCAGAGAAAGTCAGCAATTTTGTCAGGAAGCCAGAGACTGAACAAGCTGGGAGGCCAGTCAAGGAACTGGCTACAAAACCATATGGTGCTTATTTTTCGGAATAAGAAATCAACTACTTCAAATTTGAAAACACCTCATGGTTGTCTGATAAGAATCACATTGCACAATGTGTTTCATGGATTAACTACACTCCAGTCAATTCCAAGGAAGAAGATATAGATACCTTCATACTGAAATTCTTTGCAAGTGATCTGGAACAAGTTCATGTTTCTTTAACATGCTTTCATATTATTAAGAATGCATACCATTTAAAAAAATACATAATCCCATACTCTGAAAACAACATATATTGAATTCTGATCTTGAACACTACCCTAAACTATTTCTTCCTTTCATTTTATCATTCCAGGCTAGCAGCCATCTGGTCTTTGCTGCTGCCAGTTTATCCCATGTGCAGTCACACTGTAGCCGCAGGTGCTGACTTCAATGCACACTGAGAAGTCATAACATGACAGTCAAGTACGGCAGCCACTGAAGTCAATATAAGGTAAATTGCAACACTTTGACCTGGACTGTTCTGTTCATGCGGCTTTCCAGAACAGACCATTGCAAATCTTTGCTCTTGGGAAGAAAAGAGATGAGAGCTGCAAGGATTCTGCTACCGCTTTATGACCCACTCCCAAGTGTTCCTGTAAAATTCCTCCCAGGGTATGGTTCCTGATGGAAGTGGCATTTTAAATATGTTCAAATAATGTCTCCTTTCAATGGGAAAAGGACATAGTACTAGAAAGAGGAGGAAAAAAAACAGGGATTTCTACTGATGAGATGAAGACAGGGAATAGCATTTTCCAAGGAAGACAGGTGCCCAGCAGATTTTTGTTTTCCACAAGAGTTTGTGTAGCATTTTCACACTACAGAAATCTCACAACTTTGATGACTGTCACTAGGTAAGGTAGGTATTTAGATGAACAGATGAAACAAACCCTTGAGACCCTATGACATCCCCACAGGTCCTCTGTGCACACAACTACAATAACATAAACACTGTGCAAAATAGGCCCTCCAGTGTAGGGCCCTTCAGTCTAGGCAGAAAGTCCAGCATTTCTGGAAGGCATGCAAGCAGTATTTAAGTTGTTGACTGTTTGAGCTATTAGATCAGCTCAGGCAGATATAAGCTGGCTCAGAACAACATACTTGGACATAGTTTTATAAGAGGAATATTAAAATTTGCAATGATCTACATAAGATCTAACTATTTCCATTCATTTTTCAATAGAAAAATATCAGTAGAAACATTTCTTTCCCTCAAAGTAAAAGGGGAAATCGAGGAGAAACGGAGGGAGAGGAGAGGAGAAACGGAGGGAGAGGAGAGGAGAAACGGAGGGAGAGGAGAGGAGAAACGGAGGGAGAGGAGAGGAGA
>VZSV01000026.1:5684075-5749998 GCA_013398735.1 Nothocercus julius | reverse complement strand
AACGGAGGGAGAGGAGAGGAGAAACGGAGGGAGAGGAGAGGAGAAACGGAGGGAGAGGAGAGGAGAAACGGAGGGAGAGGAGAGGAAAGGAAAGGAAAGAAAGCTTGATCAGTTCTGTCAACCAGACACTAACATTGCTCCAACATAGTTCTAACTACCCAAGCCAAAAATCAGGAGACAAATCCAGGCCTTCCTGGAACAGCAGCAAAGCAAGTCAGTATCTTTGTAAAAACTCTTGATTTCATGAGTTTCACGATACTTGTCTTTCTCAGAGCTTACCTACTTCAACCTGATCATTATAGAGAAATAATCTTCCATTTAAAAGGAAAGATAATCTTGTAGCTAGAGAAATGAGTTAGAAACTTAACTCAGAAAAAGGTAATAAAATAAAATTTTAACGTTAGCTCTGAAGAAATATACCAACTGATAAAACAGGATCGTTTAATCAATACTCTCAGCATACATTTTGGCAGCAGACAAATAATTGCACCTTTATACCATCTTACCATTATTCACTGTGTGATTTTTTTTTTCCAGACCACATCTGATCTTAATCTTCATCTAAGAATAGTAGTCCTCTCTGTTAAAATTCACCATTCATATAGCAGAATAGTGACAAACCATTTTTTTTTTTTTTTTAATAATGAAATCAAACAAATGTCTACATTGATTATTCTCCTTTTTCCTGGATTCCAATTTTTGGAACTGGACAACTCCAAAGTCCTGTTAATAAAGCTTGAGGGATGAACCTAAGGGCATTTATGGATACCATTACTGAAAATGATGTTACCATGCTTATAAATGTCACAATGCATAAAACCTTCCAACATGGAACAGTGTCTGGGTAATATTCCAATTTGTGGTTTCATTACTTATGAAAGGAAAGACTCTGCTTTATCACCCCACCATGCTAGTAAGGATTCCATGACAGAAACGCAGTGCCTTCAAGGAAAGATGGTCAAGTCCTTGATACTATAACACTTAATAGTTTCTCATTTCTCAAAGCAACGTTAACATTACTTGTATTTTCTCTGCAGCTCAGTTATTTGTAAGAAAAGCTGATGGGCTCTACAACTCTTAGGAATGTATAATTGTCTAGGATGAGTCATTTCTACATTACATCTAACCTAAGCTGCAAGATCCACAATTAAGAATAGTTCTTTCATTGATTCTACCACAGTTTTTAGTGATTAGAATTGGAGTTTTATAAAATGTTAAGCAGCATTCCAGGTTTTAAGCGTCATTTTCTTACTCTACCCTGTATCAAATCCTCTGACGTTAGCTCCCATTGCTTTGGCAGCTCCTGCTGCAGCGAGTCCAGCCATGCCACCACCAATTACCAACATCTAAAAGAGATCAAACAGATAGTAAAGCATATTCTACATTCACTTATTCCATCACGTGCTGTGTCTACAATATGGCTTATCTTCAAAAGAACTTTAAAGAGCATTTGAGACTACAAGCTGTAAGCACTTCAGGGAGCTATAAAACCATATCTCAGCAATGTAACATGGTTCAACAGCTGCTTTAGGGCATAGGAGTGGGTGGTCAGCTCTACAAAAGGTGCCATATGGAGAAAATAAGGTAGAAAAGAGTAAGGTAAAAAGTGAAGTCAAACAAAGGATGATCAGAGCAACATTTTCTGTTGAACAGGAGACAGACCTTAGCTCAGAAACTCAATAACAAATGGATGTTAAACCTCATTTGTCCAGCCATATAAATGTTTTCCTCTGCTATAGCTCAGATTTCCACAGATTTGATGAACAAAATTCAGATCTCTGATAGAAATGCTGTCAGGTAAACTGAAATGGATAACAGCGAGAAGAGGCTGGTCTCAGAATAGACTGATTTAGATTTTCTTTTTAAAAAAAATCTCCATCTGCCACTAGGTATGAGGTGATTTAATGTATTTTTACTTATATCTATTGCAATTGATTGGGATTTTTTCAAAAATAAATAAAAAACCAGCGTAGAATGAAACCCAACAGTGTAGTATTCACTTACAGACTTCAGTTCCCCATGGCTGCGGGGCATTAAGGCAGGTGAGAACACAGGAGGAACCATGCATGTTGGTGTTTGGCCAGGCAGAACCAGCATCCTATTTGTAACCATCCTAGGAACAAGCCCATTCTGACTCCTTGGGAAAGTCTTAAAGGGTTCCAATCAAGAGAAATCTCTGCTATTCAGGAAATGCTCAAATATGGCAACTAAACTAAGTTCTACAGGATGGTTTGAATTTTAAAGCTGGTACAATCCAGGCAATTAAATTCACCAAAAAATCAAATGATATTTATCTCCTACAAGGCTCACATGGGAAAACTGAACTACCATGTCATATTAGTAGACTAGGTTTTCAGTTACAAAATTCTACTCTGTAAATATCAGCAGTATCGACTATACGTTTGAGGAGGAACTTTTCCAGCTGCAGTTATCTGACCAGATTAAAAAATGACCAGTATGATTATCTGCTAGGAATACCGCTTTGTACCCATAAAATGTAGAGAGCCAATCCTGCAGTTAGGGAGTGACATCTTCCAAAGAAAGCATGCAGACAACAATGCCAAAGCTAAACACACAAAATGTCACATATTCTAGAGCTCAGGTGCCAGCATACACATTACAGAAGCAGAGTCAGGACCTCAGGAGACAAAAATATATAAACCAATGAGATAATTAATAGAAGCCTCATAAAATAAACAATAGCTACAATAGGCATCTTAAAGAAATAAATCTGTTAAATGAAACAATACATTCAAACGTCATTCCAGTTTATACCAGTGGTTTGAAAATTAAATGTCTGATGGAGGACAATTGCTAGGAAAAGAATGCATGCCAAAGCTGTTGACTCATGGCATAAATAAAGTGCTTCTTGCAACTGCAATATTTGAATTATTTATCTTTCATTCTGTGAATCAGCTGAGATATCTATGCTTCACTGTCATCCCACTTATACAGGATGTGGAAAGTGCACAGATCGGCTCATAGCTATTTCAGGAATTTTCAGCACTGAGATTCCCTTGTTGCCAGCTGATGATTATATAAACTCTACATGAACTGGAAATTAGGGCAAACTTCACATTTTACCTTCAAAATGAAGTTGTATGTTTGAAACAAACTGTATTCATAGTTATGGATTTCTTTAGCATTTCTATATAATTTATCCTTCCTAATAAGCATTTGCTCAGAAGTCCTTTCAATTTATTGGTCTTTATTCAGAGAACAGGAAGTGGCTCAGAAAAGCTTCTCTAAAATACTCACTCACTTGTCAATTTTTTGTAGCTACACAGACCAGCTAGAATAAAAACATGTATGTCTTTATTATGCAAGGCTTTTTTTTTTTTTAAATAGTAGCAGCTAATAGTTGATTCTTACTCTTTTCATGTTACTGTGGAATTAATGTAAACACCACTGACCATTTTAAAAGTGCTGCTGTAGCTAGGCAGGAATTAGAAGGTGTCTTTTTCTTTGGAAAGATGTGCTTCATACTTGTCACTACTTGGTCAAAAGGCTAAATATGTCTTAAAGCATATGTGCCATTTTCTCTGAAGAACAACTAGAAAACTCTTCTTCCTTTTAGTTTATTTTAAAATTCTTTCCCCCTTCTTCTGAAGTTTAAACTCAGACTAAGCCTGTGCATGGGGGGAAACCCTTGTTAGCTAAAAAGGTAAGGAATATAAAACAAATCCAGTGATCTACATGCTAGAGTGAGGTGCATCCAAGTGCAGCTACCCTGACTCCCAGGATACATGAGCCCATTGCCATTGGTGCCTGGTAAGCCAGGCAGGCATTTGGGGAATTCCTATACAATTCCTAGCTACAATTAGCATTGCGTAGCTTAATACATAATGAGAGGCGATTCGTCCTTGGTGATGTTAATAGCCAAATTTCCACTGAAATGAAGTTTCACTTAGGGGAGCAAAATGAAAGACTGGCAAAAATGACAACTGTCAATACCCAAGCTAAGCTAGGGCAAGACCATCATCATATACATATATTTTGTGAATTAATGGAAAAACTGCTTTGCTTCTGTGACTACCATCTGCTTTTTTGTCATAGCCATATACTCTTGAGGTAGTAATTTTCTTTGGTCTACAGGCAAATAAAAGGAAAAATGTTAAAAAGAAATGTTTCAACAGAAATCTGTATTAAAAAAAAAAAAAAAAGCTTTGTTCAGGGCTCTCAGACCATTGGAGGGAAAACAGAGAGTTTGACACTCGGTTAATCAGGTTTAAAATAGCTTCTTCAAGAAATCTTGTATTAAAAAAAAAAAAAAAAAGCTTTGTTCAGGGCTCTCAGACCATTGGAGGGAAAACAGAGAGTTTGACACTCGGTTAATCAGGTTTAAAATAGCTTCACAAGCTAAGAGAGAGATAAAATGTGTAACAGGAAAACGCTATTCATCTCTGTAGCCAGATTGCTTAAATTTACCAGAGCTGTCATCGAGACCTTTTAGACACTAGCTTCACAATTTTGTTTATGGTTCTGCAAAGAGAAACAATATTGACTGGTAACATTACCATGGTTGTAACTTTTTCCTCTCAACTCCACTGTGGCTGAAAAACATGAAAAGGGATTCATTTAACTTCATTTCCTTCTGACAATAACAGAAAAACACTGACCTTGGTAAGAAAGGAATATGCAACTGGAAGGCACCACCCAAGACACAAGGTCCAGTCCTCTTCAGTTACTTGCAAACACCACACTCAATCCTCATCATAAATTTAATTTGATCTTGGAAATACATAAATAGGAAATCTTTTCTATTAAAGGCTATTTGAAGCATAGGGTCATAATCATGATATCCTTACAAGTCACAAATCAGGGAGAAAATCGACTGAACCAAACAGTTATGCTAAGGACTAAGGCCTTAGTTCAGGCATCTCTGATCCAATTCAAACTTTACTGAAGTCAACAGAAAAACTGCACCAAGCTGAACAGCACAAAACCAGACAGCTTGCTTTTTCTTTTTTCATAAGTACCAGACAAAGTTTTATGCTACATTCTTCGAGATGAAGGAAGGACAGACCAGAACAGAGCACTAAATGCAGCAGTAGATGTGTTTCNTGGAAGGACAACAGGTCAATGTACTCCATATTACTCATAATTATGGTTTTGTAAAGAGACTTATGTCATTTAGGTTACTACTTGCACACAGATGCATCAGTCTACTAGTTTTCTAGACTTTTCACTCTCTTCAGATCACGTGTGACACAGTTAAAAGATTTTTTTTCCAGTTATTCTTCCAATATTGTTATTCCTGATGATATCAAAGGTAGCATGACTTTCTTGTGGAAAAAACAAAAGTCCCCACTTGCTGTCAGCTAACACCCCAGCCCAGCTCGCCCTCATCAACACACCTTGCTGCTCACCAACTTCTCTCAGTTTGAATTGTTCATTCTCAAATGAAAGGAGAAAGTGAAAAGACAATCCCTGGGCTTGTATAATAGTCTTCAGTTATTTCTGACCATAAAATCCTGGTCTGAAAACATCAGGGAGTGAAAATGCCACATCAAAGATCTCTAAATACCAGCATGTGCGAGTTTTTAGTTCTCTCCTTTCCTTCTTTAGTAATCATCACTGAATCCTCTTCTGTGGTTTCTGCACTGTTGAGGAAGTAACAGCAGCATGAGCTCACATTTCTTCTGTGCTGTCCTGTTTGTTAATGGCACCTTTACTCATCAGCTCAGACCATCTCAGTTTAGCTATCTAGAAGCTGTCTAAAGGACTACACTCTTTACCTGCACAGTGATATGATATGCTAAGCAAGATTATATGAAAAACTCTTTTCAGGTGACTTGCAAATAAAACATCAGAGGCAAGGCAGCAAGCAAGTGGCAAGGAAAATGCCTTGTTCGATGAAGCACTTACACATGTTTGGTATCTTTACCAAATCGATTCTGCTCGAGATGAACTAGTTCAAATTTTAAACCATTTCAATATGTAGCCTATATACACAGATAATTGGTCCAGTATTTAAAATAGCTTGTTGTGTTTTTTTTTTTTTTTTTTTTTAATGAGTTCCTTATATAAATCTAAATGGCTTTGAAATCAGTTCCAAATTTGAATTGTTTCAAAATGTGTCTTAAACTGAATGATGATTGGTCTTGATGGTTTGGCAAGTAATGCAATGTGATACTACATGGGGAGCCGGAGTTCAAAACTAGCAGGGAAAATTTTGCACCTTTAGTTGTCAGAGGCTGCAAGTTTAGAAAGGGTGACCGTCACCTAGCTCATACTGTCCCCAGAGCAAGGCCTCAAAATAAACCCTGCAACTTCAAAGGTAGTATTATAGGTTCCACTCCAAGCTGAAGAAAATCCAGTTTGCATGTTGTGATCAATTCACACTTCCCTTTGAAAACAATCTTATATTACAGTTTTACTCATGTGAAAGAGTATCATGGAAAAATAATAAAGAGTGGTATGTTAAAGCTATGCCAAATATAAGACACATTTATCATGCTGTCCATAGAATTTATTACCATATGTGTTTCAGTGGATTTACTAAAATTAATTTTCTCTTATACCTGTAATAGTTACAGATCTTAGAAATCATATGCAGGGCATATTTTATTAAAAAAAATAAAGAAAAAGTGATGCTTAAGAAGAGACTAAAATGACAAAACCACCTTACTTTAAAAGCCAATTGCAGGTGTCCTGTGGAGCCTGAAACCATAGATAAGATGGTTCAACCTTTTGGTAAAGAGGTCACAACCAAATCTTTGGGGTTACTGGTGTAAAGAGGATGCCAAAAACATGTGAGCACTCCTAGAGCTCAGATTGCTCCAATTTCAACTCAAAGATCGCATTTAGCTGTCAAATTAGGTTAATTCATAGCTTTTTTCCCACTCCTTCCTTATGATTGTGCTTGATGTCAGTATTAGTGAGGAAAACCATTTTTTGCTAGCTCTGCTTTTGCTTCAAAAGAAATACCTAAATAAGTCTACAGGCTGTTATACAAAATATTCATTTTGATACTAGAAATATATCAAGTTACATGCGTTTGCTGTATGATTTCATATCATGGACAGTGCATCTGATTTGGTACAAATATCAAAACAAACTTGATTATCACAATAAATGACTTACAACCTTCATATGAAACCATAAACTTATCTTTTAAAAAAATCTGTTCCAAATACTTTTTTTTTTTAACCATTAATTACTGTTTGATTATCTTTGTATTGCTCATCAGTGAACATTCATTGCCAGCTTCACAGTCCACTTACATTTAAATTCTCTCCTTTCCCTCAAGATAAGGCCTTGAGGGAAGCAGACTGCGATCCACTCCTCATTTTTATGTTTCTTTAGAAATTTACACAAAGTCCTTGTAATGGACATCTATAAAATCAAAGATATAACTAAATACAAAGACTTACTTTTTTTTTTTTTTTTCCTAAATCATATTAGCTTCCTTTTTACTTAATTCAAAGGGCACAGGGCGCACTTCAACATCCAGCTTCCAATGAATGTCAATGAATATGGATTACCTACTTCCCCTACAGAGTTCAAAATTCCATCCATATATCAAAACCAATAAAGTTTTATGCACACAAGTAATCCTTAAAAAAACTGAATCACTGGCTGACCTCAGTGGGACGGTTTGCGTGAGAGAAGGTGGCAGGATTGGGCCCTAAGTATTCATAAATAACAGAACATCTCCAGATGAACATTCCACTGTTAGTTTTTATAGTGTCTTCCACAGCCAGCCCACATGGTCTCACAAACACATTCATGGATGCCAAAACAATAACAAATTAAAGTTTGGTTTATAAAAAGGCCCTGGCTCAGACACTGCTTATACAAGTTCGCATACTGTTTATCCTGAAAAAGGTGTGGAACTGACCACAATGAGGTGACAACCTCAATTCCACTCACACATGAGGTGGGAAAACCAATAACAAAATAGGATGATTAGGAAAGGACACTTTGTTTTTCCTGGCTTGTCTGTGAAACTGTTTTGTTAATAAAGAGATGAAGTAATCTTCTGAGGCAGACTAAGGAACATCTCTCTCTTCTCCCTTATCCCCATATATACGCATTTAAGAAAACATACACATACACATAATCCAGAACACTGTTAAAACGTGTTGCTGCCTGCAAAGTAATGTATGCAGAGGACTATGCAGAGGCCTTGGAAGATCTGTTCAAACCAAGTACTATTCCTGCCAAATTCAACAGCAAAGCTCTCACAGATATCATACAGACCCATATTTAGCCCCAAAACAGCTCCATTTAAAAGACAAAAAAGTCAAATGTTTCACCATACCCATATTGTTTCAAAGAAGTTCTCTCTCTGCAAATAACGTTTTTGTTAAATATAAGTAGCAACTGTATCAGATGCCTGCTTATATAGAGTGTTCATGCCATTAAAACTTGGTTGTTTCCATGATTAACACAGATGCAAATCCTTAAGCACGTTTGCTTAAATGTACATCCGTTTTAATGCCAAGAAACATTCTACACGAGAATGCACAGACCAAGCAAATACACGTGGCAGGAACATTTCTATTAGAAACACTCTAAACAAGGCTGAGTACCAAGGCCACAGAGCAGATTTTGCTTAAAAGATATACACATGGCATTACAGCAAAGCTGGGAACAACTGTAAGAACTTGAACTTGGACTAAAGAACAGCCAATATTCATGATTTTGTAAAGTAAAAAAAATGTCATGAAGAGTTCACTGGAAAATCTCCAGGTCCCATTTACACATTTGCAGAGTCAGGTCCTTAAAGTAATAAAAAACTAAAAGATTTTTTTAAAACTTAAAATGAAAGTATTTAAATGCTACATAATATAATACCTAGTATTAAATGCTACAGAAAACAGAAGCTTTTTGGTACAATTCTATGAAGATATACAACTAACTGTGCTCGAGAAGAACATATGCATCAGATACACTTCTCAAACAACTAGCTCTTCCCTGACCTTGGGGAAGAAGCAGTAATTCATCACTACCAACAAATACAATCCACTTGCTATCCCGGCCGCTAGGCAGCACATAGGGCAAAGCAAAGTCTCCTTGCAATCCCTGTCCACTTACTCTAGGAAAGAGGGAAATAAGCACAGAATACCTCTGATGCAAGATCTAAATAATCCAGAGGAGAAGCAAAAAAGGGTTCTGAAAGTGCTTAGCCTATATCCTATTTTATCCTGTCTGTCTAGTGGAATCATGCCAATTAACAAACAAACAAAAAGGAATATTTAAGCCATGCTAGCATTTATATACCATTTATATGACAGACTCTTCTATGGATGAATAAGTTATCATTTTAATTTTATACTTTTTGTAACACAGTAGTGGTGGCACAACATACTATATATTATTAAATTGGTTGCACAACATAGGGAAGAACAAGTTTTCACCACTAGCCTGCAATTTGTGCTCCCTTCTTAGACCATGGTATCAAGTTCCATTCTTTTATTTTAGGGCAGCACTACAGATCAGCATCTGCCATTAAGTTTTGTGTTTAATTTGTATATGGAAAATAGTACTTTCATTTATATATCAAGTTTGAAAATAGTGAATCTCTTTGATGACCCACAACTACTCCAGTATCATGTGAGCAACTATGAGACCATCGCCTGTGTGATATAAACTGCATTGTCAGCAAAGAAACATAACAGTGTTTCTGTTAATATTACTCTTCCTAAAGCCACTTACTGGGAAATAAAGACACATTTTTATCACCTCAGTATATGCAAAAACAGTAGAAGCTCTGGCAGTTTTAGAATCCATAAGATTCTAAATCTCCATATTTTTTTTTCTGAAAATAGGCAGAGCTTAGCAGAGCTCTACATCTAGAGCGCCTACACCTGGAGACAAACCCTCTGAAGCAGGTATGTTCAGGCTGATGCTTCCCCGCTGCTGAAAAACTGATGATCTGAACACCTGCATTCTAAGCCTAAACTCTGATGCCTTTCAAAGCTCTCTGCTGCAACTCTTCTCCAAATGGAAAACAGTTCACCATGCTTTTGGTGCACAGATAGCAAACACAAATAACATGTTTTGCATTGAATATGAATTACAAAAAATAGGAGAAAAGCACAAATTGCTAAAATAAATATTTTTATCCCATATCATGTTCTCCACGTAAGAACACTGAACTATATATATTTCTAAAACAAAAGTGTCATATAATGAAATAGATTGCATCGCATTGCATGCATTACTTCAGCAAAACTGAAGTACTTTAAAAAACTAGGAGAGAAATACTGATGAAGAATTTTTTTTTTTTAATGGTTTTAGGTGGAAAATGATGTTTTGACAAAAGCACAAAAATACTTGCACAAATAAACAATCAATGTCTCGACAGACATTTAAGCCTGGCTATCTGAATAGGCTCCTACCAGCAATCAGTTTGGTTTCCTGGCAACTGCCATGAGCAATTGTCCCTGAGATGAAGACTACACTGGAATTAGGAGGCCTTGCATCTCAGTGAGTCACGCTTGTGGAGCAACTCTGCTATATCGCTTGCCTCATCGCTCAGATTTCTGGACTTCTGATCCTGCTGGAGAACTAAGATTAGAAAAGCTGGGATGAGCTTTCTGCACTTAGCACTCCTCAAGATCTTCAGACCACAGCTCCAGGACATCCAGCACAGACTCCTAAGGCAAAAAGATTCCTAGCAGTTTGTTACAAAGGTAGCAGCATGATAACCCTCGGAGACTTGTCTAGGGGGATCTGGGAGCCTGAGAGTCACGCACTCCTGACAAGGCCTGGGACTCAACAAAACTTCTTCCTGAGATCTTCCAGGTTCCCAAGTTTCTATTTCTGTAGCAGGATCTTGTACATCTCAGGACTTTAATAATCTGAAGTAGTTCAACCCATCAAGGCCTGGATTAAGAACTTAGAAGGCTTCTTCTTGTCATGCAGAACTTGTCCCTTAGGGAATCCTTCTCCATAGAGCAGCTTTCCAGCTGGCCAGCCCCCAGTCTGTATTGTAAAAAAGGACCTAGTCCTCCCTGGGTACAGAACTCTGCACTGCCCGCTCTTGAACTTCATGAGGTTCCTCCCTGCCCCTATCTCCAGCCAGCCAAGGTCCCACTGAACAGCAGCAACTCCTCCCAGACTTCCTCCCATCAGCAAACAGGCTGTGGGTGCACTGCCCCTTCAGCCAGGTCATCAAGGAGTAAATTCAACATGACTGAACTCAGTAGTGATACCCCGGCGGACACTGCTACCTATAGGCATCCAGCTAGACCTTGTGTCCCTGAGCACAACCCTCCGAGCTCTGCCTTTCAACTGGTTCTCAATCCATGTCACTATCTGCCCATCTATTCCACTCATCCTGAGCTTGCCTGTGAGGGTATCACAGGAGACTGTGTTAAAAGCCTTCCTGAAGACAAGGCAGACAATATCTACTGTTCTCCTCTCATCTATCCAGCTAGTCATCCCATCACATAAGACTATCAGGCTTGTTAAGAATGATTTCTCCCTGGTGAATCCACACGGATTACTTCTAATCACCTTCTTATCCTCCATTTGGATATCCTCCCTGGAAAGGGCATCCGAGATGAGCTATTTCATCACTTTCTCAGGTGATTAGCTTGAAGTTCCTATGGTCCTCCTCCTTGCCTGTTTGGAAACAGGAAGGACATTGGCCTTCTTCCAGTCCTCAGTCACCTCTTCTGCTTTCCGAGTCTGATGACTGAGAATGGCCTAGAAACAACATCTGCCCCTGCCCTCACAGCACTCATGAGTACATCCCATTCAGGTCCCTGCACCTGTGAATGTCAAGTTTTCCTAAGTGATCTCTAACCTGATCCTCCTCTAAAGGAATCTCTTCCTTCCTCTAGACTCTCTCAAATGTAGATGACCTGCTGCATTTACAATATATTGTTGAATCTGGACATTGTTTTTAGTAGATTTGACTTTCTATATTTCCATTTATTCTCCTAGTAACATGACTAGTTTTATTATTTCACTTCACACAGATAGTAGATCATGGTTTCATTCTAATCATTTACAGAATTTCTTCTTTTCTGACACAATTCATCTGTTAGACACTTAAAGGTTTAAAGTCCCTTTGCAGCAAGCATTTGGGGCATCCAAGTTAAACCTCCTCCAGAAAATTAAAATTTTCCACAGTTCTTCCCTGTCTGGATACAGTTAGCAGCAACCTAAACCACATCCTTATGTCCTCTCACATTTTGAAGGACTGTCAGCTTAGGTTAGGACAAAAAAATGTATAATACTGCACATATATGTACTCCAACCTAGTACTTTTCAAAGCTTAATTTTTTCCAATTTGCCTTAAAAACTATTAGAAAAAAAATACCAGCTGTTTAGCATTTCTTTGCTAGAATTGTGAAAGAAAAAGCAACAGCTTTGTGCAATCAAACAGTGGTTAAAGCTGAAACAACCCATTCTATTTATCATTCTGATTGAATTGCAAGAAGAAATAAATTGGGAAATGCCTTTTTTTTTTGCTATTTCACTTGTAAAAATCTTAAATGACTGAGAGACAAATGAGCATCTAAAAAACATAGCAAGTTTCTAGCACTACTATAAGGCAACAGAATACCATGTTAATTTTACTACAAAGACATGTGAAACAGTTAACTACCTTGTGCTACTTTTGGTTTATTTGGTAAACAATTTTTTTCCATATGAATTTTATCCATAGTAGTTCACAGAGCATAGTAAGAGCTTTCTAGAAATTCAGGAAAGGTTAGTCTCTCCTTGAGAAAATACAAGAAAGTCAAGTTAAAAACTAAGATAACGAAAAAAATAGTGCTTCATACCTGTGGCACCAGGCATGAGCACAAGCAAATTGTGTATTTATTCTGCCTATCTACTTTTAATTATAGCAGAAATACTGATGTTACTGTTAGCAGTATGTATGCTCAATTGATCTAATGTATCAAATTTTTTCAAATACAAATTTATCGGATTTATTTTAAATACAGCAATCTTGCTGTATTTATATTTAAGTTTTTATTGTTCTCTAAGAATTTTGAATGAAATATACTGTCCAAAAGCTCTTTTATAACAAGGTGATTTCCCTGTTCTTATTGGTGATTCATCTTCATGTTTTCTAACTTTTTTTAATGTTTTCTAAGTTTTTTAAGGATATCCCTAAGGAAGCAACTACATATTAAATATTGTTTGGCTTATGCTTAAAAGAACAGTAGTTTAGGTTATTTTATGATGTTCCAGACAATGATTGCCTAACCAGATAATGTAAGCAGAGTAATGTAAACTTGAAACTGTGTTTAATTACAAAAAGCATTACTTGGAAATATGTAGTGATGCATTTGCAGTTAAGAAATACTGGACAATTCAGTGTACAGTGCAAGGAAGATTATTACAATATCACAACGATATCCTGCTATTACAGAAAAAGAAAGCATTTGGATATTTCAACACTTCTATTCCAGATCTCTAGCTTCAGCCAAGGAGCAAATAATCAATTTTTGTTTGGATGTAAGAAAGGATGTAAGAAGACAGCATTACATCACTGTAGAAGATTCCTAATCTTGGGGTTATTACATACAAGATGTTTTTCCCAGATATAACTATTACAATGGCCAAATGTTTTAATGTACACCAGATGCATTCCTCACAAGACAGAGTGGCATCTAGGAATCAGGTGCTTGTGCTGTCATCCTCTCCATATTGGCATCACGAAGACAGACTGGTGTCAGAATCACCATCGTGAATTAAGTGAAATCATGGAGATAGAATTGTGTCAAAATCATTACTTCAGGCAAATATACCTTAAAATGATATTCTGTGACCACATACACAAGTCTTATGGCAGCCTGCATCATTATCAGTGTAGAAAGCAGACTCTGATCACCTCAGAATTCAGATCTCTGTATGCTCAGAAAACCACATAAAACAGATGAATTCATCTCAAAGATCAGTGTAACAGTGCAGCTCAGAAGCTATAAATTGTTCATCATTGTGTTAAGTAAATCCTTTCTTAACACAGGTAGTTTGAGGAGAGGGAAGAGATTGTGATTTTTGTTTCTTTAAAGAGAGATCTAGATCACAGTATCTACTAGCATTCCTATTTACAGATAAGGAAAGACCCTATATGAAACTGAAAGGAGGCAAGAAGATAGGAGTGATGAAGATAGGCTGAGACCTCCTCCCATTTTTTTCCTGTATAATTACAATACTGCATGAAAAACTGTGCCTCTTAATTCATTTAGTTGACAGTTTCATTAGTCATGACAAAAGGCTCTGCACAGCAGTAGTGTTCAAATAATGCATATGTATAAATTCATATTTATCAGAGAGATTCATGACTTCATCTTGTTCTCATTAGGAGCTGAAACACAGTAAGCATCTAGTCCAGCTGGGCTTTAGGTAAACAAACAAGCTCTTACAAACACTTAAAGAATACCACACAAAACATATTCATCCAGTATTAGGCACAACCTGCCCCCACCTCTGTGACACCAAGTTCCTACAACGCTACTTTATCTACATTGGCTTTGAGGCTTAGCAGACATTATTTACTCTGAAATTTCATCTTGATGTTACTTCATAGGCTTTGCTTAAAAATAGCCTGTGTATTAACTGATAGTGGAAAAGGGAGGATAGTTTTCATGTATTCATATAAATTTTTCCTGTGATGTCAGCTTTGCCACTTGTTTCTCTTGTTCCATTGCACATCATGCCACCTGAATAAGCTTTGGGGGGAAAAACTTGCATAAATTACAGAAGTGGCCTCTGTCAAAAACATAACTTTGTTATTTGTGCTTCATAATGAAAAAGCCTTCATCTCATTCTCTGAGTACACAGTTCTACTGCACTTTTAAATGGGCTGACTTCACCCCTTTTTTCCCTAAAAATTGTGGGCATATATCAACCAGGTCACTTAAATTATTGGTATTATTTTTAAGTATTCAAGAAAAAAATGGATTCCAAATGGATAATGTCCAGGGGGAGCACTCAGTGTACAGGTAACTTTTACAAAGAAATTGATTCTTGTATGCATATGTAAAATAAGAGAAATGGAAACCTAAAATGTTTGTTCTTCAAATACATCAGTATTGGGATGATAGTTGTGTGTTCCACACAGAAGAACAAAGATGACAAAGGTGTTCTTGAAAAAGAAAACTTTTTTTCTTCGAGTAAGAAACTTGCTGTCAGACAAAACACAACCATATGAATGTGCATATAAATGCAGTTAGAAAGTATAGGAACTTACTTGTATTTTTTTTTTTTTTTTAAACCTTGCTGCAATATTTTTATTATATCCATACTGACCCGTAGGTAACGTGAATTTATTTATAGATGCCTTCTGTTAGAAAACAAGACTACGTTATTACAACACATAATTGGCATTCAAATAAATAAATATATATATATATCAGAAATATTTACATACTGTACCTTTTGCAGTCTGCTTGCTTCATAAGGTTGAGAAAGGATTAAATACCCTTGTTCAGCTGCTGGCTGTAATGTCCTAACATGGCCACTGTGAAACCAGGGCACTGAGCTGTTGGTGACATAACACTGGGATAACCAGCCATCGCAGCGACTGCAGGGGTAATAACACACTTCTGTGCCCTTCATGTTGATCCAGTTGCCCTGTAAGTATAAAAACATTATTTAAACAAGCTGCTTCATCAATCCAGATCATGTCCATATATTTATGTCCAAAAATATATGCTACACAGGGATAGGAAAGTCCAATGGTATCCCTATAATTGTAAGATGACTCTGATCACAAAGCCAGTACATCAGGTAATGCCTGAGGAATTGAAAATTCAGAGCCTAACCACTTTGCCAAGCCACAGAAGTGGCCTGACTTCAGGCGTAGGGAAGATTATAAACAAACAGAGTGAAAGTCAACAGAAAAATTATCTTGATTTTCAAGTCCCACATCCAGGGTCGTTGCTTCATTTCTAACCATGGTTTACTCAGACTACTGGACATCTTAAATGGCAAAATTGCATGTGCAAAGAAAAAACCTTTTCATATGTCAGAAGTATCTGCTGTTTTACTGAACTTCCCTTGCCCAATATTTGAGACAACTCAAACAATAGGATCCACCCCTCCACCACATATTTCCACATAAAACTTCTCTTTGCTGCAACATAGCTAGTAACTTGCCCAATTTTTACAGCCTGTAAATCACTGTGTGCTCTTAACATCAACTGATACCATGGAGGCATATACTACCATGATGTATTAGTTACAAACATTCATCACACTAATAACTATCATGTGTGGTTTTCTACCTTAAGTTAAAGCAGGCTTTTTTTTTTACTTACTTAATAAACTGCCAGAGAATAGAATAAAAAAGCCTAGTACACAATAGCAAAAACAATAACAAAATATTCCCAGATATCATGAGCTTTCTAGAGTAGGAAGAATGCAACAAGACATATAGAGATCAAAATCAGGAGCATCCATACTTCTGGACTTAAATATATTGCCATACAAGAGGGACATTTTTGGAACATCATTCTCTTTAATCAGATCAGAGATGGTTACGTATTTCCATGATGCTGAATGCTCAGGCAAACGCTTACAGTTGCAAATTTTGCAATGGAACCATTAGAGCAGACCAAAGACATTCATTAGGATGAAAGTGGAGAGAGAGAGAGAGAGAGAAAAAAAAAAAAAAAAAAACACCATCCTATTTCACTACCACTCCTCTGAATTCTGTGCTATCACTAACCATCTATTCTAATAAACAGCAAGGGAGCTATGATTTTATTCTCCATAAAACCAAAGTAATCCTTAAACCAGCAGGCAGTGTAAACAACGCCCCTGAAATCACAGAAATTGTTCACCAGTGTTTCATGATATGCTCCCTATTACTGATAGTTAGGGCTGCTGCAGTTTGTTCCATTAAAAAATTATATTTTGCAACAGTTTCCATTAATAAAACTGAAATTTATTTGCATGTATTAAGTCCATATTCCAGGACAGATGTTTTCAGTATCAAAAGACTGTGGTATGAATAGTTATGATATCAAATTGAAGATAGCAGTTAATAAACAAGGCAGAATTGCTATTCATATGGAACTTGATAGGCTAAGAAATGGGCTGACAGAAACCTTCTGACATTCAAAAAGGCCATTCAATATCCTGCATCTGGGATGGAATATCCTCATGCAACAGTACATCTGGGCATCAACTGGCTAGAAGACAGCTTTGCAGAACAGGATTTGGTGGTTCTTGTTGACAAGTTGAATATAAGTCAGTAGAAGGAAGATGTCAGCTATACACCAGGCTGGATTAGTAAGCCTGTCATCATCAGGGCCATGGGAAGTGGCTGCCCTTTTTATTCCTCTATATCCCACTACTATGAGGCTGCAATACAATCATTGAGCCCAGTTTTGGGCACTGTCATACTCGAACAAGTCCAGAGAAGATCCCAGGGTTCAAGTTCAGGACTGACTAGAAAAGGCTGAGAGATCTGGCTCTGGTCAGTCTTAAAGAGAAGGTTAAGGGAGGAATCTTCCTACTGGCTACAGCTGCCCAAAGGGAAGTTTGAGAATAAATCAGACTATGCTTGGAAATGCACAGTGATCAGACAAGAGGTAACATATACAAATTACAAGAGATATTCTAGTCAGATACTCAGTAAAGAGTTTATATAAGGGTAGTCAAACATCAGAACAGACTGCTTAGAAAAACTGTGGATTCTCCATTCTTGGAGACAATTCAGAACTTGCCAGGACAGGGCCCTGGGCACCTTGACCTGGACGCCTGTGCAGCTGTGAGGGACCAGGTCATTCCTACAGATCTCTTTCCATCTCAGTTATTCTGTGGTGCTGTCTAGTTCAAAGGCTTCAAAAGTACAAAAGCTTCAAGTACACAGGGAAAGCAAAAATAACGTCAAGGCTCAAAAACTGGTTCTGTATTTTACAGAAAGTTTAGAGTTCTTTCTGTAACATATCTCCCTCTCTCCTCAGAGCACAAAGCTGAAACTAAAACTGTAAATTCCAAAAAGTTTGCTGTATGGAGCAGGTAACTCAGAAATCTAAAAGAGGTAATTGATTCCTGACTTTGTCCTGAGCAACATAGAAAACATAGTCCAAAATGTTACAGCTTAACGAGCTATTTTCTAACATCCTTTCAGAAGCTAAAAGAAAAAAAAAATCACTGAGACCTTCTGTGGAAAAGTCATGTCTGACACTTAAAGAGTAGAAATAAATAGTTTTTACTAAAAAGAAATTGGACATTGGTATCCCATTGGGATCTGTTCTGTGTTGCTAATCACATTTATATAATAACAATTTAGAAAGAATATGTAAGAATAATTTAGAAACAAAGATGAAGAGTAAGGTGATAAGAGTTACTGGTTAAGTTATCCTAGATCACGGAAGTGATAAACAGCAAAGTATATCATGTTAGAGCATGACTAGGCTATGAAATTCAGTGCTGATAAATATAGAGAGAGACCACTCAAGGAAGAGATCTTGGATTTAGATAAGCAGTTTGGTGAAAGCTTCAACTCAATTTCAATAGAAGATAAAGAAAATGAAACTGCAAAAATTATTAATCAAGGAATACAGAATAAAATGTAAAACATAATTAAGCCACAACTTACATTCACAGTGCAAAGAATGCTAGATAATATGTGTGGTTTCCATTTCTGCTCTTCTTCCCCTCTCTGCTCCATCCCTAACTAAGGAATATCTGAAGATTTTTGTAGAGGAGAAACCTTAATCAAAACTTGATCAAGATAAATTCTTCTAAGCAGACAACTAATACTTCTAAGAAACAGAGCTAGATGCTATATGTTTCCAGGATTGTTGCGTTTTGTAACATCTATAGCAACCAAGATAAAAAAAACTCATGTCTGATTTTGTACTGTTCTGCATATTTTTGTGAAAAAAGGATAATTGAGCATGATTCCCCATAAAACAAACAAATTTAAGAAACTGAGAAGGCTAAAACCCAGAACTTGTGGGGAAACTCAAGAACCAAGTATGTTTGCAAAATAAATGCAAAAAAGCAATACAAATTAAATACACATGATCTCCAAAACCATTCCTCAATGCCATTTTATTGTTGCTGCTAAAAATAAAATCAAAATTACATATTGCAGCCAAGTCTGATCACAGACAGAGCAGCCATTGATACATTTTCTCTGAGGAATTTCCTGAAATTTTTGTGGTAAAAAATTGAACAATTATCAGTTTTGCTGGAGGTTTTTTTTTTTTTTAAATGAGATTTGGTGCGTATTTCAAAAGCCCCAATTGAACCAAAAGCTCAGAAGACAGAAATCATACTAACGAACACTGAAAAAAAATCTCAGACATATTATATAAATCAATAAATTCTGGAGTTTTGGTTTTTTTGTTTTTTTTTTTAAACAATGAAAAAATACATTCTATACAAACAGGTAATTGTACAGGGCATGCCATCCCTGGTACCAACATACAGAAACTGGAGTAAGCACTAAAGTATGTAAGAAGCATATGGTACCCTGGAACATTAACAAAGATTGGGAAGAATTTTTGTCATTTATTTATAGTATGGAAAGTTGTGAGACTGGAATTTTACTCTGCTTTTGCCACATGCTTTTTTTCTGAGTTGCCTTTGACAACCCACTTGATCTTTCCAGATTTTTGGTTTTCTGTCTATAAAACAAAACGTAGTTCATGCCAAAACAGCATTGTAAGAATAAACATTCAAAAAACAGTGAGAGTCTAAAATATAGGTACCATATTAAGCAAATATAATTCTGTTCTAAGGCACCTAAGGTACCTTTTTCACTTACATTAACCAGTAATGAATATAGCATGTAGAAGTGGGACCTGATAGTTTACCAGCATTTGAAAGTTTACCAGTTCACAGATTAGAAACTTTAAAAAATACTAGATGCATCCATCATAGCTTTCTCAATCCAAAATGTTTCCAATGTTGTAATTGTTGGAGTTAGAACTCAGAAGTATACTCACAGTACACTGCAAGCTTGCTCCTAAGTCCGTCTCCCTCACTTGAGGTTTGAGTCAAAGCAAAGCTAATCCTGCAAGTCCCCAAAGTTAGTATAACCAGGCCCCTGTTAGCAGCAAATACACTACGCAAAAGCAAATTGCTGACTCTCAAATTCAAAGTCTAGAGATGTTTTAATGCTCAACAGTTTCTCCAATTAGAAGCTGAAATTTATCAGAACTCTTATCTTAGTTCCTGTTGGTCTAATATGTAAGACCTTTTGCAGATCTACCCAAAAACTAACCTGAAAAATTTTGCTCAAAATAACACTGTGCCTCGTAGGATGCAGGCTTCTTTGCGTAGAAGTTGCAGTAAAGCCAAACTAAGAACCATCTCCTCCACAACACTTCCCTTTTATTCTTCCAGCAGACTGAAGCAGAGAAAACAAAATACCACAATGTACCACTCTTGGATTCAAGGCACCATAGCTATAGGAGAATTCATACTTCTGTCAAACAAGTATTAATAGTCCATTTTAAAGTGGGGGGGGGGGAGAGAGAAAAAAAACACCTAAGTAACACTATCAGTAAGTGTCAGAGAGATGACACCACATCACTGCTAGACAGCTGCCCCACCATCAGTGTTTGGCATCACACATCAGGCACAGGAACACAGTATTTAGATACATGTCACTAGAAGGGCACCTTCCGGAAACTGCCACTTCATGCATACAGCCCATCCACTCGGCATTTAGGCCAGGACAGAAGGGAGCACATGAATCCAAGATCCCGAGTAATCAAATTCTATGGTGACAACAAAGTAACACAGTCCTAAATAATGAGATGCCATATGCCTCTACGTGAACATAAAAAGTTCAACTGTTTTCTCATTAAAGAGCTTTCTAAGATTGAAAGATTTCTTGTATGTTGGCAGTTTATCTGATGATCTGTTAAATGTATAGCCATGACAGATAAATGCTGTATCTTATATCTTCTGGTCTTTTAGGAATATATCCATAGCTACTCTTCTAAAACTTGCATCTAAACATGTATCTTAATCTGAAATGAAAGCCCTTTCATTTTCCACATATATTTGTGTTTTGTATATTGCACAAGCTCATTAAGAAAAATATGAAAGTTTTCACTGATAGGTAGACAAAAGAGTTACAAAAATCTCTTCAAATTTGAATCGTACCATACCTCCAGGTAAAACAATCCTGGCAACAAATCATATAGATACAAAACTTAAATGTGGCACTTTTTTAAAAAAACATTCTGAGGAAAATAAAAAACACTTGTGTGTATTTATTAAGGTGAGCAAAAAGAGCAAAAAATATTAACATAAACCCCACTGGTCACTCCGGTGTTCACTAAAAGCTTTTTAATATTGAATAATTCTATAAATTCTAATCAAATGCTGCACTTAATTGCTGCAATTGCTAAAAAATAGCCCCTTCTACAAACAGACTATTTCCAAAGACTTAGATCAGTAACAGAATCTCACAGTTATTCCTGCTTTCACACAACTCCTGGATTCCTCTCTTTCTGGAGACACGCCAGCAGCATTAATGACTTCCTTTTCTGAAATCACCACTGCATGATTTTTGGAATATGTATTGTAGCTGCAGTTTTGAGTATTTCACTAGTTCCTATCTCTAGTTTTAGAGGATGTATCCAGTCAGAAAAAAAAACAGAGATATTCCTTAAGGTATACTGCAAAGGCTTATTTCTCTCCTTTCATTCCTTCTGCCTGCTATGAGATCAAGCCACTTCAACCACCAACACTACCTACTCATGCTCTACATGTTTTTCTTTGCATTTCAGTGTTCCATTCACTCACACTCACTGTCATCTACCAGTAGATGAAATAACTAGGAAAGATTTCTCTAAAACTATGAGGGATAAATAGACAATCACTGCTCACTGTCTTTTCACACGCCAGAACTAATGGACATGTAAACAGAGATGGAAGATTATGAATAATAAAGAATCTACCAGAGATTCAAAACCCCTGTTGCTCAGATACTAAAGAAAAAACATTTGCATAAAATTAAAATTTTCCCTATTAAACCTATTAAATAAACTAACAAAAATGACAAATTTATTGCATATGTTTCCTCACTAATTCTGGGTAAAGAAACATGGAAATAAGCTTTAAAAATCTCCCTATCATCAGAAAGCTGGTATAAAAAAAGTTCATACCTCTCCAAGTCATTTTTCTCATAAAACAGATTTAAAGGCTAAGGAGATAAAACTTGGGGTTCCTTGGATTAAACAGCTCTCTATATAGTCTCCAATAAAACTCCTCATTCTCTTAACAATATATACGTTGCTTATACATGTTAAAGCATGTTGTTTAATATACAAGGCCTCAACTCTTAGCCTCTCCCTTCACTGCCTCTTAAATCACCAGCTTAATGATTCCTGAAAAACAAGGCCCACTTATCAAGCATTAGAGAAAAAAAAAGGACAGGCCAACAGGCCATCCAGGCTATATTTTATAAAAAACACGAAATTCCAAGAGAGCTCCTTACCTTAGTATAATTGCTCACTAGCCATTTTTATGGTGGATGGAGTTCAGTTAGGATCAGTTATTTTGTCACTGTTTATCTACACACTCCTTAAAACCACACAGACAAGTCCTGGGATTTACCACTAAAGCCAAACATATGGTTTTCTTTTCTTCTTTTTCTAAGTGCATGGCAGGATAGTCCAAAATACAAAATAATCATACGTCTCAAGAATATTGGAAGTGGATCATTAAATGTAATAATTGTAGTCAGATAAATTTTGAAAACAAATGTAATATGATTTTGATTAACTTCCAAACTATTTTATTCAGACTTCTGGATTACCTAGTTCACATTTTGACTTTTAATAATTCAATAAAAATAAATGTTTTAACAGCATATTAAGTGTACGAATCACTCTTTTGTTCATAAACTTAGCAGTTAGAAACTAACCTGAGCAGAGAAGCCAAACCAGAAAACAACAGGGGGGGGGGGGAAAAAAAAAAAAAAAAAAAAAAAAAAAAAAAGACGGAGCCACACCAGAAATACACCTGTGCAAAAGCAAAGTTTCATAGAAGAAATAACACAAGAACTTGCACATTCTGAGATATCTGAAGAGGGCAAATGAATATATCGGTGGCAAACCAAGACTGCTTGCGTCCCTTCCTGGCTGTAGATGCCAAGTCCTGCGTGCTCATCTGCAAGCAAACACAGAGGAAATGTACTTCTGACAAGCAGCTAAAAAAGTACATACTAATTTATTAAACACACAGACATTTTTAGGCAATAGGTGTAATTCCTGTCAGCACAGAACATTATCCTAGATTACAGGAAATGTGAAAGATCCAAAAGCGTTTGCAAAAGAGGGAATAATCTGACATTATCACTTTCTTTCATGACTCACTTGTGGCTCCTCCATTTGGAGAGGCTTAAGAAGCTAATATTTTGTTATGATTTTTAAATAAATCACAGTTCTTTCTGCTTCCACATCCCCTAACTTTGCTCCATTGTATTCTTGTCTCTAGAGGATTATTTCTCCATTCTTACCAAAACAGAAGAATTAGGAAAAAAAAAAGTGAACTTTATACATAGCTGTTACAGAATAATGCAGAGGAGAAAATTTGTGGAGACCTATTTTGCTATGTTTCATGCTTCAAAAATATGCCATTAGAATATGGGGTCCTGAAAAATTATAGAAGGCTAGCAATAGCGTGATGAAATAATGTAAGCAAGCAGCTCAGGCTGTTACTCATCATCAAGTCACTTAATTAAATCATTTTATGGCTGCCCATTAATTAATAAGAAATTTATACCTTTCCTGTATAAAGTTACATAGCTATTGTACTACATAAAGGACTTTCCAAGTATCTGACAGTACAATAAACAGAGCAGTTACTAACATTAACTTAGGCATTCAGTGTTTGCCATGCTAATGTTGTAGAATGTTCTCATATTGCCACACTATCCTCAGCTGAATAGGAATCACTTGGGAAACTTTGAAGAATACCTATGCATAATACCATAGAATTCTGTTTTCTTGAAACATCAATTCTGATTGACTGAGATGGCTGTGTGCAATTAACTGTGACCCAAACAAGGACCCTCTCTATTGTGTTCTGAGGCTGAGGGTGCCATCCTGGTCACCAGGAAGGTAATGCAGGATGGATACTGTCAGCTCCTGCCTTTGATAGTTCAGCTCAGACTGGGTAAACCAACCAAGCCTTCATGCCACAAACCTGCAAATCTTTACTCCATCAAATACCCAGCTATGAGCAAAATAAAGAAAGTAGTATTTCAATTCTGTATTATTTAGTAAATACTTCAATGAAAGGAAAGCCCATGATGGCAGGCAGAGGAAGAGCCCCACTCATATTCCTCAGCCCCTGGTATTCTACCTGTAACTGACAGGCCATGGAACAATTGCTGGATACTAACAGTTATCAGCATTCTGCTTGGCAAAACGCAGCCACCTTGCTCAAGTCCTTTGGTCATGTTCCATTAACAGTGATTAATACAAACATTTGTAACTGTAACAGTAATATTGCATTTTGGTACAATAACCACCAGCTGGAGGATATCATGGAAGCTACAGTTTTCCATGTATTTGAAAGCTGACCATGCAGAGCCATAGAAGAAAAATCCATCAGGCACTAGGGAACACAAATGAAATTCATCTTCCTGAGACACACATGAGCTGGAGGAAGCAGCACAAGCACCTCTGAACCGTTGCTCTATTCTTCTGCTCTTTCCTAGGCATCTGCTTTAGGTCACTGGTAAAGACAGGATCCTGAATTGGACAGGGTTTTTTATTTGCTTCAGTTTAAGTTAACCTCATGTGAAGTACTTTTACTTCCTGACAACTTCCTTCCAAGTGCCAAGCTGTAGTGTAATGGCTGATGTGACTCTTTTTTCCCAAAAAAGTTTTAAATAACACTTTAAAAATTTTAGAAATATTTTTCTAAAGAATGGGCCTCCTATAAATATCAATTCATTAATAAACCACTTTTTGCATTTTTAATAAAGTTAAAGTTTCCCCTTCCTTTTGATCACGCTGATGTCACTAGCTCCATCTTCCACTGCCCATGCAACTGCTTTCTTGTGCTTAACTTACACTTCTGTAAAAGAGTGACTCAACAGTAAGTTTGTATTGCCCACGCAGGAAATTTCCAATATTTTTTTCCCCTGATCAGCCTCAAAGTCTTGAAAAAAGTTGAAAAAAATTGAAGTCAGCTGTTTTTACAGAGACATGACATTACCCATTCCATGCATTTAATGACTGGGTTATCTTCTGGAGCAAACAATTTCAAGAGGAATTTAAAGCAACTGAAGCATTTAGCAGATCTCATTCCGACTGAATATAAGTGATCTTCATATATGTGTATAAAACACACATGTAACAATCTCAACAATTTAAAAAAATTCTTGCAAAATATTTGATTATATATTGACCACTATGTACTAAATACAAAAAAGCAACTCCCTAAAACTGGCTATTTCAGGAAACCATTCAGCTTTCCAGCTGACACTGATAATTTAAAAGTAAACAAAAAGACTTCATAAAATTAACTATCAACTCAATAAGCAGTTAGGATAGAAAATGTGTATTCCTTTCTGTGAGATTGCACTATTGCTAACCTTTGCAAAGTTCATTACATAACCTTCAGCCATACCCTCAGACTTCTCTCTATAGGATTATATTTAACAGCGAACCACATACAGAACGTCACCAGAAACACAAATTCTGCAGCATCTTCATATATACCATGGGATTTCATCTACTGTGACAATTGTTGCATTTAAATGCAAGAAGAACAGAGAAAAAGGAGTGAGAAGTTAAGTAGTGCTGCAAATCACAGAATATGGCAGAAAGATAGGGGAAAGGATGAACACGAATGAGGCAAATCTGCTTTGCAGACCCAAGACAAATCAGGAGAATGGGTAGAGACTAGGACTACTAACTTGTATCTTCTAAAGCAGCTACATTCTCATAAATGAGGTCTGAAGCTCTATTAAATTAGCAAGTCAAAAACACTTTGATATTTGCTCAAGAGTCCAAATCTGCTACATACAAGTAACAGAAGTTTGTTCTTATGACACGAACCAGACTCCCTAATCAAAGCAAGTTGTTTTGGCATTCCCATAAAATGCTGCTATTTAGAAAATCCACTGGAGGTAGTTTAATGACATTAATTTCATGTAGCAGTGATTTTAAGGTCAGGCTGTGCTCTCAGGCACCATCAGAAAAACAGAATTGTAGTACATCTGCCTAGCTGTATTTTTCTATTAACTGGCATTGGTTTTACAATTTGCCTCTTACAAGCAGTTAATAACATCAGTGGTCTTCTAATCAGGAGGTAAGTATTTCTTATCACAAGACCTTCTTCAGTAAAGTCTTTTATTTAAAAAGCTGCACAGAATTTCTAATGTGTTTTCTTTTCCAAACAGATCCAAACCTAAAAAAAATAATTTCTGAGATTAGGCTATGAAGTAGCTCTAGAGAACAAACAAGCCAGATCAGCCTGGAACAGAAGAGACAACGGGAGTGGGGAGGGGAGGACAAAACTGCGAACAATCTGCTTACCAGTCTGTGTCTATTAACCACTACGGCACAACGACCTGCGACATACAGTCCTGTCCCGGACTGAGCCCTGGTATGACTTCCACACATTTCTCATGGAGTAGCTGGAGTAGTTTTTCCTTTTTTTTTTTTTTTAAAAAAAAAAAAGAGTAAGAGAAGAATACGGCTATATGAAAACAAATTTGAGATAGAGAGCAGAAAGAAATTACTCCCTAAGCTCCAGTTTCTATACATATACAGAATAATTCTTTCAGATGAGGAAACAACAGCACTTTTTTTTAAACAAACTGTAGAATTTCAGTTTGCAAGTACAAAGGAAAGAAAATCATTTTGAACAGTTTAAAAACTATGAATTCAATAGCAGCTGATTTGAATTTATACTTCAGTGACTGGGCAACAGTTTAGTATTATGATTTTCCAAGCTTCAAGAAAAGATTAGTTCGACACAGTAAATACTTTGGGTTTGGATGAGAAAAGCAAAGAAAATTTAAATAAATATGGGGGAAAATCTTTTTCTAGAAATTTTTATCAGACACTATATTAAACAGACATACATAGGAAACATTTCAGAAGAGTGTACTTTAAGAACTTTTTCAAAATGCACTACGCAAAAAAATACAAACTTTTTACAGCATTCATCTTCTTTGAATTGGTTAGTTATAACACATTATACAGATAGAACCATCCAAAATGACCGAAGTGGCAAGAGAAAGTAGAACTGTTACTGTTCTCCTTCTGTAACTAAGGGAGCCTGGAGCCTGCCATCTTCTCTCCAACCTTAGGATTTCCTATTATTTTCAACTCTGTCAGTAAGATGATTATCTTTTCCAGAGGAGATTAGGTTACTTGATGTTATCAGTAGGTCTCTCTACAGATTTGACTCAATTACATTGTGAGATATTTTTATCCTGAATATTTTTTTGTCTGGAATCTCTTTATTGTTAATAATTATAGGTTCACCTGTTCTGAGGACTTTCTGAGGCTGGTAGGCTGTTTTTTTTCCCCACAGTCAGAGCTTCAAAACTCACAGCCAACTAATTCCAGCTGTCACAGGATCTCCTTCTCCATCAGGAGAAAGGGCTTTCTAGCAAGTTATTCTACAAGGTCAGATACAGGTATACAGTGGAGGGTTATTTAGAAGCTCTCCTTGGATGGGTCTCACTATTACAAATGGAACATACACAGACAGTTCTTTTTTAACTAATTCCAAAACAAGTCATTCCTCTAGCATAAAAGAACAGCATTTGAGAATTTGAGACTTTTTTCCACAGTGTGCTGATCATAGATCTGCATCTACTACAGAGACAACTAGTTGATAGAATATGATAGCAAGAGAGCACATTTGAAAGTGCTTATAGCTCATGAACAGAGATTCTGAATATCTGAATTGATATTCATTACTTTCCTCTTTTTGCCCTTTCAATAACTTAGTGTTAGAACAACAGACACACTGGTATGCATAATTCTTAACCAGTCTTTGGGTTTTCTTAGGAACTTCTTAACTTACCTTCTTAAATTTTAATAATATAGACCTAATTTAAAAGGAAGCCCATCTCAAAATATTCAAATTGTAAAAATGGTCCCAACAAAACTTCACTGATAAGGCCTTGATGTTCTATTCCAAGATTTGTGAGAAGTTGCTTCCCAAAAAGCAGTTACTAATTCAAAAAAACCTTGCACAAGAGTAGGCAGCAGCAACAGTAACAGCAATAGTCAAGAGCAATGTAACTGCTAATAGAACCCCCCAAAGAAATGTTAGTGAGCTGAGACAAGGGTGTATTTTTTTTTTGCTTCCCATATTCAGCTTTTGCAGGACATTTTTGCTAGCTGAGAAAAGCGCATTTAGTACGTATTTGCACTGCGTAATGATGCCCTGTGGTTAATTCAAGAGCAATCTGAGTGTTATGCAAGGGAGCACAGGAAGTGCCCAGCACAGTGAGGTAACCCAGGCCCAGAGACCAGGCCACTTCTGCTCTTTGAAGGCCACCTCGTGGTCGAATTTGTGAAATAACTTGTCTAGGCATAGTAAGTGCAAAAATTCAAATCACTTTCAGAGCAAAGACAAAAATGTTAAAAAAACAAAAAAACACTGACCCATGGGTATGAAGGTGAATACTACAATATGCCTTGATACCAAAAAATACAGAAGTTTTATTAACTAATGGAGGAAATCTACTAGATTTTCATGCGGTTTCACATGCTTGAAGGAGGTGAAAGTTACTTCAGTAAATTCTCATCCCAAGGACATGTACATCAACAAGTTTAAGACAGATCTTTCAGCAAGGTAAAACCACACTCCATCTCAATTGCTTACTACAGTGGAAATTACTGCAGTATTACAGATATCTGATTTAAATCATCAGTGAGTGAGGTAACACATGAAGGCATGAAAATAAAAAAATTCTTTATGTTGATATTTCAGAGTCATGGCACTTCACACTGCACTGAGGAAAATCGTAGGGAAGACCATAGGACTTCAAAATCCATGGATATCTACTGATATTGATATTCAAAAAGTGAGTCAAAAATTGATGGACTGCAAAGTAACAAAGCTTTGACTTTGCAGTCCATCCTTTGCAGTAACAAACAAGTGAACTAACAAAATTCAAAACTGCACTTCAGAAAAAAACAACACAGAAAGTACATATACGTGAGTATGGCTATGGAAATCCCAGGTGCACGTTGACAGGACAGAGTTAAAGGAATCAATCTTTAGTCATTAGCTATTAATTCAGTGCATGCATTCTGCACAATTCACCATGGCCTCAGCCATACCACTGCACTGCTTCCTTCACCAGATGGTAGTTGCCCCCTGGACACACACATACATCCCTTGTTAAACATGCTCAATAAGTATGGAAACTTAAGGTCCTAGCATCTGAGCAACTGTAAGGAAAAAAACTTTTATATATATATATGTGTATATATATAAATAAAGATCAGATACTTATGACCATCTTTGCTTTTATATAAAGCATGCTGCCCTTCTGGAAAAAATTAAGAGAAAGCCAAGAAAGCTCTATTACAAAGAGGGAAACAATGGTTACGTTTGTAAGCAATATTAGTAAACGATCATAATGTATATTTAATGTCAGAACCATACCTAAAAAAATCACAGAATGGTTTATATTAGACATGGACACTTAAAGATCACAAACAATAAAAAATGAAATAAATTAGAATTTTATCCAGTTTTCCTTTAAGTTCACATTAAGTTAGACTCCTGAAACTAAGCAGAGTATACTTCAAAAAAAAATATACAAAAATGGATAATTTGCAATTTTACTGATTTCAAGCAATGAATTCCGTGATCTGGATTACCTTACCAACTAAATATTTCAATACACATAACACTTAACATTTGGCTATCTTCAGAGCAAGAAAACATTCAAGCCCACTCCGGGAGTCATCCTGCATTTATAGCTCTACTTAAGTACATGTTTACACTAAAGCAAATATTCACACCATGTAATTTTAAGCTTCTAATTTAGACACTGGAAGTAAGAATCTTTAGTATGTAAACTTACATAGCCTCCACAGACAATTCAGGGCACCTAAGTGTTTTCTGTTTAAAAGTGTGCAGAGACTTTATCTTGCATATGAATGCCTATATTTCAAGGGGGCTTAAAAAAAAAGATCTTTTTTTCACCGCAGCTCCTGCTTATTTATATGTATTGTCTATAAAAAGTTAGAACTTCACCTACAATTAAACTATTTCAAAATATCTTCTGAAATTAATGTGAAAACTCAAAATGACACAATTTAGAGTAGCTTTTATTCCACTCTAATTGAGGTAAATCATCAGTAATTCATAAGAGGATATAATTACATTTAATTCATAAGTTTAAAAAAATCATGATGGTAGGATTAGGAAACTAAACTTAAGTATTTGAAGGATTATAAAACACCTATAAACTATCTCAAGACACTGCAGCTTCCAAAATTCAGAGCAGAATACCTTTAATGTACTTTCATTATACTTCCCACAAATAAGGCGTCATCTTCAGATACTGACTTCATTTCTGAATGATGAAGTGTCATGTGTTTTTGATAATAACAGCAGCTTTCAAGTTTTATTTATGCACTGGAGCTGTTTTATGTGAGTTAAAATATATTTATGTATTTATGTGAATAAAGCTTGCAGATATTCTGGAAGGTTGTTTTGTAAATACAAGTTTATTCTTGGAAATGGAGCTTTACTTTCTAAAATGCTTTCCAGAGAAATGTTCTTAAGTATTACTGCATCAACCTTGTGCAACAACTGCAAACTTCTATTTAGCTCTTTTGAAAGATTAGTAGTACAGCAGTTACTTCTGAAATGGAAATGCAGTACTTCATTATTTTGGACTCCATGTGGGCTTCTGTAAAATGAAGAGAGTTTATCATCTGATCAATCCTTGTGGTTTTTTTTTTTTTTTGGTATTAAAAAAACTTTCTTTTTTATCATACAGAGCATTAATGAAGCATTTATTAAACACCATGACATTGAATAAAAGTCTCCATTTTATCTAAGGAAACATATTCAATTTGTCCTGAGTGCTATAGTTCAAACTTCAGCAGGTATGTCTTTTTGGAGTAATATACCTGTTATGATGCCAAATTATGAAGAGGCTGTGCTTAAGCCAAATAACTTTTGATCATGTAATCAAATAGGAAAGAAAAAAAAATTATGAAGCATCAATTATTGTTAACACAGGCAACAGGACCTTCCAAAGTTTCACTCTGAATATTCACCAGGTTCTTCCTACCAATGAGGTAAAGCCATTCTTTCTATTCTTTATGTGGAAGCCTGAATTTTCACAAAGTCAGACTTCACACTGACACATGTGCATTTAACTAATTGCTCTGCTATTTAGAGTTTGTAGTATCACATTTTCACCACAGCATTGCCGCAGTGTCACTGTCATTTACCACAAAATTCATATTACCTGTTTATATTCACTGAACGGAACCTACGTAACATCCACAGTCCTTTATACAGCCACGGAGGGAACACAGAATAAGACACTTGCTGCATTACAATTTTCAGGAAGATAACTGTGGGAAAGAAAAACATGTACAGACTAGACATGTGACATCAGCTTTTAGAAAATAGAAAGACAAAAAGATCTGATAATTGAGGTATAGGTAATAAAATTCTCAATGCTTTCAACTCTCCTACCTCGCATACAAGGACATGAATATATGATCAAAATGTTAGAAATCCTGAAAATGAAACCATTCTGAACTTTATGCCCATAATCCCCATCTAAATATAAACTCTCCACATATGAGAATAGTACAATGGGAGTTTATGTAAATGTAGAATTGTGCAAGAAACCTTCTCCCTAAACTTTAAATATACTTAAATAAAACTACAGTCACTGACAACTAAAACCTCAGGAAGATAAAATACCACTTACCCGCTACTCAGAGACATGAAACTATCAAGAATAGACTACTTGAGTAAAATGCATCACCTGAGATGGTTATAGATGTGCATACACGCTGTGTTTCATCTTCTTCTCAAAAATGTTTTCAAACAACCTATTGAGTGACTTGGCCATATATTGCAACGTATACTAAGCTGGGACATAAAGCTTCCACAAAGACCTCATTTTCTAGAATTCTAGAATTTTTCTAGACAGTAAGTATGCGCTAAAAAAATTCTAAACAATATCTTTTTTCACCAGCAAATAAAAACTTAAATCACTTGTATGTGCAAATTTGGAAGTTTTATTATTTCTGATTAACACATAAAAATATTTGTATAATATTTACACTTAACATTTAAAAGTAAATTTAAATATATGTGCATGTTATTCGCAATTTCTATATGGAGTACTGACACAAGGTGAAGTACAGAGAGTGTAGCTGGTATGCATGAAGGTTCTGCACCATGCAGTGAAATACTGGGTGCCCATGCCTTCTGGAATCTCCTCCAGACAAACCATTAGCTCTGCCATGAACAACAATGTGCTGAGTGATTTTGAAAAACAAATTGGCACCACTGTTTTAAATGGAGATTACACAGCACAAAGAGTATGCCTCATGGCTATTTAAGCACTATGGTTCTAGATTCACCTGGAAAGAATTCCCTTCCCCCTACCAAAGAACACTAAGATTAAGTTATCACAATAAACAGAAGAATACTAAGATTAAGTTATCACAATAAACAAACAAGCAAACCACCAAAAACCTGCTCTTCAGCATCACATATACCAGGACACTGCCTGTCCTTAAAATATCCATCTATCAAATATTCCCTTAAAACCTTTTCACAGTGAAGTATTCCAGTATTCAAAAATATAGGAGGAAGAGCAAGAGAAAAAACACATTTCTAATCTTCTGCTTATGCTGGAGCTCTTAAACACCAGGCTGCATTTTCAGTGGCATTATGATAGAACATTCTTTATATTTCTCTTAACATTTTGGCAAAAATACAAATGATCCTCTGGCTAAATGCTGTATACCGCAGACAGAAAACTGAGGCTCAAGTACAGTGCATGTTTAACCACGGAATACAGCCTGTGTTTATTTAAAGGGTATATTGGAATGCCAGTGATTCTTTTCAGCTGTCCCACTGCTCTTTCTCCCCTGAACTTTTGTTTAATTTGTTCCATGATCCTAATTAAGCAATGCTCAAATTTGGAAAATACAGCAAACATACGGTACTATGCAGCAGATGGTGAGATATTCTAAAAAATTCCATTAACAGCATCATGGACATCCTATGATGCAAGACTTTTGTCCTACAAGCACTTGTAGCAGCCAACTAGAATCATTTCTTCTACAGTGACAACAGAAATGGCAAACCACAACTCGCAGGCACAGAACACCAAAAACGAAATTTAGGGGCCACACACGTATAGAGGCGATATAAATCGAGTGCCCTGAGTTTAGCCACTGGTTCCAAATTAACAAAGCATCTGTCCTTAATTCACATACCCTGGAGGTTAAGAGTGAAGTGCAATATAAAATGCCAAAACTGAACTGCCCTGGTTAACATAAGATTGCTAAATTCTGTGTAGCTTAACAGAATATGCAATAATTACCTATTACGCAATCTAAAGCACATTTGCTTTCACACAATAAGTATGTATCTAATTTCACTATAAAAAATGCTCTTTCATATTAAAATGTCATATATACTATAAGATCACCCACCAGGCTAATACATCACACAAAGATTTCTTTTCCTGGCAGCTTTGATTTCACTTAAAAAAACCCTCTAGGATGAGCTTTATGTTTTGTGTTATATGTATGCCACTGGTTACTTATTTTCTTTATTACTATTTCCAAAGTTTTAAAGCCAAACATAAAATTTTCATCTAGACTGACAGTTAGGTAACATATGCACAGAGTAGTTCACCAAATCAAGCGGGAGCCGAGTAAAATGAACATGCCACATCTACTTGCTTTGCCTACCATTTGCCTATTTAATCCATCCATTAGCATATCACAGTATCTCTCTAAACCTATACTCTAAGCTATACTATAAGCTTATGCTATACTATAAACCTATAGCTTATATAGGTTTATTACAGTACAGGGATCTTCAAAACTTCATGAAGCTGCTGTGGGGAAGTACTGGGCTACTTAGTTGCCTGTGATACTGATTCTGTGCATTTATTTTATCACATAAAAAGAGAGCCTTAAGAGTAAGTGACTGTCATTTGGTATATGGAAATATGTCTCCACTACAGATTGGTTCCTTTTAACAGCTTCTGAAAACAACTCTTTTAGACCCTTCAACTTTGTTTCATGTACAAAGGAAAATCATTTGCTATAGAAAGCAAAGTATTAGAAATGAACTTGCTTGAAGGTTCAGGGATGCAATGTCCACATGAAGTAAGAATTTGTCCCGTCTCCCCCACATCACTTAAAAGGGCACAAACACAACAGAGTGATGATGTTAGGGCAAGGATGATAGAGGAGTGAGATTTTTGACTAGGTCAATGTTAAATCCATGCTTCAATTACTCTTCAGTTTTGGTCTTAAAAGTAAAAATTTATGCCTGAAGTCTTTGATTCATTCTGTGAACTCTAATTTAAGATCAACATAAATGCTTCCCAACATTCATGTTGTCAATAGATCTGAGCATTAAACTATGGACAGATATTTTGCTAAACATATACTATCTTTCTCTTTTCCTATTCCACAATACGCTGTCATGATGACCACATGGTACTGGGTGTTTCCTTGCAAAGGACTCCTAAACCTTTCACTAGTATAAAATTTAGTATTAACAGTCATGAAAAATATGTAAACTTGCCACAAGTTACATAAAACAGATCACAAAAGCAGACAAAAATCAGACTGTTAGGCAAGACATTATTAAATGCAAAATGGTATATTACGTACTTTCATCCAGAAATAAGACTAAAGAATGTACAGCTTTTGATATTTTTAGGTTCTTTACTCGGGAAAAAAAATAATGTCTACAGAATTCTAGTAAGAAGCCAAGGAAATGAATACTGGTTCAGTAAAAGTGTTTATTCCAGTGTTAAACTATTTGCATTAGTTTACCAATTGCATAAATTATACAGACAAAACGATCCTTTTTATTGATTAGGCCAAAGAAGTAGATTTGGTCTATGAAAACTCCTATTTTCACTGTTATTAAAAACTTGTAAATACACCATTACAAAAGAGCTTTTTACTGTCCAGCACAGTCTCTATGTCCATTAAGTCCTAAATAAAGCCTAATACAGCTTGGAGACTACTAGAAGTCATTTGTTTCCCATGAAACTTCTGTTTGTGGAATCATGCATGAGGTTAGAAATAAAAGCCATGTTTAAACAAAGCCTTAAGTAGTCCTTTTTCATATACCAAGAAAGGACATAATACTTTCCTGAAATTCATCCCAGATAATATCAAATAACTTTGACTAAAATGCAAGACAACAAATAATAATGTTTCATTCAGGCTGCAAGTGTTCTCAAAACACTAATATAAAGGTAATTATATGATCCGTTTTCATTGATATACATCTGCAGTAGTGTAAAAAAGTCATTTTGTTTTTGTTGTTTTTAAACTTAGCCTACAGATGAATCAAATCAGGTTGTTATAATAAGCATGACAGTACAAACAACAGTAATAAATTGCCATAAGTTTTTTCAAATGAAGTTTTAAAAGACTCCCCTGTACCATTTTGCTTTGCTGCTACATCTCTCATTATTTAAGTGGAATAATCTGCCTGTGTTCATCTAAACAAACAAGTGAATAAAAATAAACACAGATTAAATGTCTTGCCACAATTTCAGTAATCTAAATGCCTTTAGCATATAACGCATACGCCCTAACTCCAAAAAGACCATTTTCAGCTAGACCCAGGATCCAGTCTATGTGTTTGAATGGATGAAAACTATTGGAAATCCTTCTCCTCAGCAGGAAAAAGGGTGCCAGATTTCTTCAGAGGAAGTTTCCTGAGCCTCCCCTCCCAGAGGGAGTGGCTTAGTGTCTTGAAAATCCATAACAATCAATACCCTACAAGCAGTAAGCGAGTGAGACAAAGCTTTAAAAAAAGAACATAAGGCCCCTAAACATACAGCCCAAACTTTGCGATAAGGAAAAGCAACAAGACATTAATAATCTCATATTTCCAGTCACTCAGTAGAAGCCTCATAAGAAAACGGTCCCACTCTTGTATTCTCTATCAAGTACCTAACCCCTCCTGGTTTCCATAGTACTAGCCAGGACATCTGTATCAGGAGATGTTTCTGATACTCTAGGTCTCTGCATATCAGTTCCCTTATTCTATCCATCCAGAATATATCTGCAAAATTATCTTCTTCCTACCACACATAGACCTTAATTAAGGTAAACCCAAAGGTCATAAATTGTAAGAGATTTCACTAACATCCATATCTATCCAACTAGATCCAACACTAAGAACTTCCTGCCCATCTCCTTGGCAACTTTCAGAAAAACAATCTTCATCTGCCAGCAACTAATAAGCAGTAATTAAAAAGGTATCAGACCTTAAAAAAATACAGACAAGTGGATCTTGACAGAATCTGTCAAAATAGAGAACTGATAGAACTACTTTTATATTAATAAGTTATGCTTAGCTATCCAATAAATAACCAGGTTTATAGTTATCCTGCTTCAGTTGCTGGTTCATTATTTGCATATTTTTCTGTTCAAAGTGTATTTCATGTAGGATAAGGAAATTTTCAGTATTCTGTGCGTGCAAACAAACAGGAAAATTAACAAGAAAACTAAAAAGGGACTCAAAGGAATCTACTAGCCAATAAAAACATTTAAGTCTAGCTTTTGTATTCTCCAAACAGAGGAATTGAGAGGATGCTAGAAAAATACTCTTCAGGATCAAAGTACTGGTGCCAGACCTATAAACTTGATTATGAACTTTTTGAAGTTGGAATTGAATAGAAACTATATCATTTCCCCCCTTAGCCCTAGAGAATGAAAAAAACGAGATATTTTTAAAAGCTAGAATACAAGTATTCCACATAAAAACACATCACAACTTCATAAAAGACAATCTGACTCAGTATTATGTGGTTTGAGCAAAACTGATGATTAATATACATTTCCATCATTAAGTTATTTAAAAATGCAGGCTAATGTATACATAATGACTGATGTAAAATACTTATGAAAGTAGATATAATTACTTAATATGTATATAATATTCATATGAAATTGTAAGTTACAGGCTTATAAAAAAGGCACCATGTGGAATAATGTCACATGTTTTGATGAATCCAAAATATCATTTGGCTCATGGACTCCAAGCCAAAAAAAACAAAAACAAAAGGAAAGGACAAACAACATCTGAAAATTTAGTTTTCCACAATTATTCTTATCACTACTTACCATCAAATTCTGCAACCCTGATAACAGGTCCAAGTTCAGAAGAAATGGGTAAAGTCTGACATATTTTAAGTTATTCTCATTGAATTAATGACATGACCTTTAGAGAAGTTTCACTCTAAGCCACTCTAGTTTTGCCTCGCTAAATATGATGTTAGGGATGACAGTACCACAACAGATGGATTTATTACTAGGGCACCACACAGATTAAATAAAAAAAGAACACTTACAAAAAATTCATAGCTCCATTATAATTCTGGGAGAACACAGTCACAACCAATTTTCTGGTTTGTGGGAAGGTTTAAACAAAGTGTCATCAGAATGCCTGTGTATCTGCATAGCTAGCTTGTTGCTTTGAACAGGGTATATAATACAATTCAGTCACAACCTATCCAGTACAGAAAACATCCAATGATCTACCAGGTGCAAAAACTGTTGCATTAAAATATTAAATGAATGCTTAAGGTAATCTATTGAAATTGACACTGTGCATTTATTAACAAGCCTCCTTCATGAAAAAGCTATGACACTTCAATTTTTATTAGTGACACAAGTATTTAAGAGCACAAGAGTCTTAGGTTCATATAGATTAAAAGTCTTTAATAAACTTCTGCATGCATGATTACAAAGCAAAAAGTTGCTGACAAATGAAAACAAGCAAAGCAGTATAAAAGACATAGAGAAAGAAAATAAAAGCAGGAATGAAACAATAGGCTCTTTTGTTTCCTTTTTGCCATATATATTTCACTGTTGCAAACTTTTGCAATGCTCTTCTATATCTGTATTCATTATAATGCAAGGAAACTATTCATTGGAAAAACACTACTTTAACTTGAAGATTGAAATCAAGTGGGAGTCCACTGGCATTTTTACCTACAGGTACTACAACACCACCACCACCACCACCACAGCCTTCAGGGGTGCTTTAATGGAAAACAGAATGCCTTTCACATCTGATTTCTACAGTCCGGATTCCTAAACAGTTAGGATGCTTCTTCTGCAACAGTAATTAACAATACTGAGCTACTGGAGTCAGTTCCAGAAAACAAAGAAAAAAAATAAAGCCAGGTTTCCTTTTTTTAGTTAAATTCTAATTTACTTGTTTTATGGACTGAAAGACAATTTAAAAATTTATATAACTGTGAAATATGCTCTGCACTATCAATGTGCTTGGTCATTTGGCTTAGACATTTGCAATACTCCTCTTTAATACTGATCCAAGTACATGTTGTTCTGGAAAGCATTCAATAGAGCATTTTCATCTAGAGCCAGAATGCACCAGTTTTCCATTTCTATTGTCTTCTGTACTTTATCTCATTAACTAGGGAAATGTATATTAGTTGCAGCATATTTAACTTAATTTTATTTAGTTTTACAGGTGCGCTAAATGCATTTGGATAATCTTTAAAGAACACAGTTGTAGGAAATGTAATTATCTGCAGTATTATTTCTCAAGATAATTTGTAGAACAAAACTTAGGTCAAGATAGAAGCTGATGAAGATAGAAGTTTTAATCTTTACTAGCAATCTAAATGGAATCCTAGATCCACAGTCTTCAGAGTTTCAAATCCCAAACTGATGCTACATAGAGAACTAGTTCCCACTCACCTCTAAGTGGCATTTCCTAGACAAGTCTATTGTTCATCTGCTCAATACAAAACCAATGCATAAGGAGCACTAATGCCAACAAGAGCTGAAACAGCTACCAAGCTGTTCTCAGAACAAAAATAAAGTATAATCCTGTTTCGACTAGCAAGTACAAAGCTATACAGAATTAGAGACTGCCTTCCTCAGAAGGGATAAAAAACACAAGACTACCTGACAAGCAACGTTCAAAAGGTATGAATCATTGAAAGGGTTGCTACCCAGGAGCAGGGTTTCATCTGTGACATCTTTTGCAGTAAGTCTAGATACTTAAGTTGTGATTCATATTTGGTACTGAAAAAGGAGCGACATCCCTTCATTATAAGCTTTGGTTTTAACAAGGCACCAATTGTTATCGGAATATGATTTGCAAATATTAATACATCATTGTGATGTACATAGCTTTGCTTTTGATTTCTAAAGGAAAAGCTTCCAATTTTTTTTATTTTCTAAGGTACTGAATTTGGTAAACCAATTAGATCTTTCTATAAATGAACACTATAAAGTTTCTTTTACAATAACTTCTCATCTATGAAGAGTTTGTTTTTCAAGGCTTTTCAATCTAGTAGCGTTTAAAAAAATAAAACCTTTTACACACCCAAGATAATGATGTGACTGCAAGAGGCAGATCTATGCCCAAGCTATAGTAATATCTAAAATATACATACTTGTACCTAAATTACAAAATCATGATTTTTTCATTACAGTAATTTAACACAGGAATAATGTATTTAATTTGTGCACCAATTTACAATTTAGACAATCAAGTCCCACTGAATTTCAGTTGAGTTCAAATCTTACCAATCCTTAAGGAATCCCAGCCTAGAATCAATTTAAAGTGGTAAAGCTTATAAAGCAAACATAAAAGTAACACCAATTCATCACAACAGATCTGGAATTCTTTTATTCTATTACTCTGATTTTTACTTTAAAACCTCCATGTAACATCTGCAGAGAAAACAGACATGTTTCTAACCATTAACATCAAACCAAGAAAATACAGAGAAACAAAATGTTCTCTATTCTATTGTTTCTACTTATTAAAAAGACACAAGTCTGCCTGTCTGTATAATACATGACTGCCCATATTAGTCTCAAATCCTGCATCTTATTAAGAACACAGAGTAAGATTTTTCATATGTTTTCCAAAGTTAAATACACATGATAAAGTCTGGCAATCCTGCTAATGCCTATCATCTCTATGGTATGTCAGCATTTGGAAAAAATCTGTGGTCCTCCTGCCACTTAGCTTCTACTGGTCACAGCACAAGTAGCAATGCAGTCATATACACGGGTTAATAGGTGGCTTTATTTTTGATACGCGCAGTTTCAGAGCGGCTGTAACTTGATATCCCTAATATGATATGAATGGTTCTCCATCTATTTCCTGTTGCACTGTGAGTTGCTTTTGGCATCCAACTGCCTGTCTTCATCAACTGAGGAAGGAAACACAAGTATCTTGGAGCATTCTAGATGAATTCTGGCATTGTATGGGCTGTATTCCCAGGTTGCCCTAAGGAACACTACTTCCTCCAGGAGCTCAGGAGAGTTTATGCTCCTGTATGTTTCAGCAAGTTATACTACATGCTTACAGGTTTTTGTTTTGTTTTTTTCCTATTTTTTTTTCTAACTTAAAAATCAAGCCTTACATCTATCTACTAAAACTTTTCTCCTGAAACAGGTTTAGTTTTGCATATTTGTAGTGCCACCTGACAACTTTCTTTTTAGGAACAGAAGCACATGACTGCATTGAAATTCATTCCAAAAATAGCAGGAAGTTAATGGGCCCCTGAATAAGACATTCATAGACCAACAGCTCATCCATTACCCTCAGTAAGACAACTGAAAGTAATACCATGCCAAGTACAGACACCTTAAATAGCTACTAATGAAATGACCTGTATTTAGCAATACTAAAGTTAAATTTGTGGAATTACCTGCACAGGCTGATTCATCTATCCACTGTGCTGCATTCTGTAAGCACTCCCCTCATTAGAGTAGCTGGAGTTTCACTCTTCTGAATCGCTTAAAAGCTTTTCTGCATTTTCTGCCACTGAAGATTCTGTTTAAGCAAGTCAGTCGTAAGCAAGTATTATTTTAAACCATCTTCCTCTACATCATTAAAACACATGCACACATATATTTAAATATATACGTGAACACTCTGCACATATTCATGTCCACAGAGGAACTTTAAACAAGTCTTTAAGCATCTGCCTACACACTGGGGCCTACGATATTTTAAAATGTTGTTTGCAGTAAGACTAATAATTTTACCTTGACTAGTTCGGCAAAATTCTTGCTAACATTTGACACGACAATTTTTTTTTTTTTTTTTTTTTTTTTTTATGGTGAACAACTTGAATTGAAATGATATTGTGGCAGAGTTATAAACAGAGCATAAATAAAAGCTATAACAACTTTCTTGTTTTTTTTTTTTTTTTTAATAGTTATAGTCCTAGGAGGTAACTATATCAAAGATTTCAAATTGTCAACCTGTTCCATTTCTATATGGAATTTCTAAATGGAATCACAGCTCAATATAAGTACTTCCCCCTGTCTACAGGGCTTGCAGGATATTTCCAAATAAATTAAACTTAGGAGTTGTCTGCAATATAAACACCTGATGACTTCCAATAATTTTTATAGTCTTATTTTAATTAGCTCCATACATCTTCAATAAAAACAGCAAACCAATTCTGAAATCATTTATCTGTTTATAACAGTGACCTTTCTGCATGAAAGACAACACTATTTATTCCAGCAGAGATTCCACCAGAGAGTAGCACTAAGCAAAGTCAGCTTCATGAATGCTTACAAAATCATGTTTTACTATCTAAACATCATTTAGAAAATTAATAGGATTCAGAATGACCTCTGATTCTTTTGCTATTCAAGAAATAAAAAGGCACTTTATAGGGGTCTAGTTTCATTCACATTACAAATACAGTTCCTCCTATTGCTTTCAACAAATCTACCAATACAGAAAGATCATCAAGCAAATTTACAAAAGAAAGCATCACTTTCATAAGATAGTTCTCCTCCGAGTCTAAGACAGGCTACATGTTCTGTGTTTTATTATTAATTTCCCAAAGATATACGGGACTCATCAACATCCTACAAACCACTGAAGTAGGTCCTCCGACCAGAAAAGAAGCACTAGTGATATGCTATCTCTGGTAAAGTTGTTCCTTACACTCCTCCTATAAATAGCACGTCTAGACACCCTAAAGCTGTCAAGGAATTTGAATCCATGAGTTAAAGCATACAAGTTAATGTAAAAATTAAAAATAAATATTGATAACACATGACCTAAGACTTCAGAACAAAGAACTCAAAAGTATCAGCAAAGTTGTCTGCACATTATCCAGATCTCTACATGCAGATCTCAGCTGGTCATCTGCCCCCTGTGCACCATGCGGATACATAAAATGATTCCATCTTTTCCTAAAATACTATATTCCTATGAGCATGCAGAAAAATATGGCAATAATTCTTCCCAATATGTGCAAAATTTGTGCCAAACCAAATAACTTATTGCATAAATGCCAATCAAACAATCAAAACAAGCCTGGTGCTACCATGCATCCAGGTCATAGTAACACAAGAAAAACAAAGCAATAAATTCTTGCTCTAACAAGAATCCAAAATGGGGAGTGGGAGGATATAAATAAGGCGAAAGAGGGCTGGACAATTCAGATCTTTTAATCTGAAAGCAGGCAAGTCTGAAAAGCTATTGGCATCTGGTATCACTATGGGAGAACCTGTTCTGTATGTACTAACCACCAAAAAGTGCAACACTTCACAGGTTTGCAAATAGTCATTTTGAAACATGAAAGAAAATTAGAGGAATTACAAACCAGGAGTGGAACAAAATACTTCAAAGGCAATTTACATTTTGCCAGTTCAATAACCAGCTCCAGATGAATCTTTTCAACCTTCCTCATTTCTCTTTAATGCCAGATGCCTTTTAACACATATTTTTACAAGATTTTGGGGGCAGATCATCAACAGGACGCTATTTCAGTTTTCTTATTTTGGGCATGCTTTTACACTCGGAAAAATTCTAGCTACTTATCTTGTATATGTTACTCAAATCATCAATTAGGAAACTATGTGCCTGAACATCTCTGTTTTAAGACAATACACATTTCTAATGGCATATACATGAAAAAAGCCACATTTTTAATATTTATTTTTTAAAACAACAACAAAAAATCCAAATAAAATCACTCATATACTACCATAAGTGAAAGGTAAATGCAGGAGTATTCTCAAAGCCACCAAAAATAATTATCTTTGATAAAAGCTTACAGATCAAAATTTTTAAAAGTGACAAATACTTTAAATTATGCAGCGGTTCAAAAAAACCCGCAATTTTAACAAGAAAAAAAAGAATTATCAGTTTAAAGGATAGCAATTATATTTACAAGTTAACCTTTCAAATCTCTTCAGTCTCTTTAATATTTTGGAGTTCTGAAACAAACAATAAAAAACAACAAAAACTGTTAAAGGGATTTAAACAATTAAAACAATTAAACAAAAATACTTGTAATTTAATTTATAACTTAACAACAGAAACATCCAGGGGAAACTGATACAAATTCAGCCCTTTGTTCAATATACAACCCTTCTGTACAGATTGCTAGCTTGATTTTCATAACACAGTTCTGAGGCAGACACACTATTACATAACACAGATTCCAGCATGTCTCCTATGAACTTTCATGCCCAAATGAACTGCTGCTTTTGTCAGGAACCTCTTGCTCCTCAAGAGACATACCTTTTCCTGGTAGTTTTGCTGGGCATCCTTAAGTTAAGCTTTTTCTAAGCCAGCCTGATATAAAAAAGCAAAATGTCTCAGAAACAGGAAGGAGTGAAGCCAAAGATCTTAATTTGAACTTTAATGTGCAAATTAAGGCACTGAGTTTCCTTAAGTCTAGGAATGGACACCTCTTTGGCATTATATAAAATACATGTTATACTTTGAGATGCTGGAGAACAAGGAACAAAGTATCAGCCATGTTGCTTTAATTCTACCTTGATGCATTGAAAATAGATACTTTCACCCGTAAGGTAGGAAAAATACCCTGTCAAGTACAAAGAGATTCAAACATCTTTTAAGCGCAGAGATGGGTAAAGAAAGAAGTCAAAACACTGAGATAGTTTCATTTTACTTTTGTGCATTGAATGAAAAGGAAGAGAGGTGTAAAGGAGACGTTACTCAGTCTTACATACTTGGGCATGCACTTCTAGCACAGATGCATATGGACAGGCCATCAAAGATAGAACTGCTTTTGAAGATCAAGACTGCCCTCAACATTTACTAAATCAGGACAGCAGATCTATGCTCTGCATTATTAAGTTTTCAAACTATTTAATAACACAATCTGTTGCTAATGAAAAAGTGAATGTGTTGCCAATTTTGTCAAATCTATTAAGAGATGTTTGAAGAACATATAGAGAGAAAAAGTACAAGAATGGGGATTGTCTATATCCTTCCCAGTAAGGATCCTATTTATTCAAATTTCACTTGTATGATGCAAAGGATATAATTGTAATTATGACAGCACACAAAATCCAAGTGACTGGACTGCTTTTCATTACTGCTCTGTGTGTGACTAACATGTGTCACTAATAACAGCAGCATGATTTTAATATGGTGTGCTATGCAACGGCATTTGAAAAGATCTGAATGAGAACTGCTGGTATCTGTTTCTCTGCAAAATCTTTATTTTAGAGGGGAGCTGAAGAAAAATCAGTTCTGACCTTAGTGCTCTCTCAAACGCGTTGATGAATGCTTTGTCTAGCGCATGTGGTGTACAAGTGGTGAAAGATGAAGGGCAAGACATCAGAAGAATAGAAAAAAATCACTGAGCATCAAGAAGTCCATATGCTCTGGCGATACAACAGATACTATCAAATAACTAAGTGGCCAAATTTCAGTCTGCTTCAGCAATTGGGTCATCTAAAAAGCAGTTTCAAATTTTACTCACTAACAAGTATTTAATACGTCTAAATTCTCTACAGATACTTGTTTCACTTGAAGCAGAGTAAGAAAAACAAGCGTTCCAGTATTAAGCACAGGCCTCAAAATAGGAAAAATTTTTTATTAAAATAGGGTTTGGTGTGTTATATTTAAGTCATACAACTTTAGGAATAAAAATACTTGGCTGATTCTTCTATGTAAAACTGCATAATTAGAGATGCAATCCTCTGTTTTAATCTCCTCAATTTACCATGTAAACACACAAAACCACAGCACTTAATATCAGTTTTTTAATTTACCAAATTTCTTTCAACAAGCATGAGCACTCATTATTAGACATTCAAGTCACAATAAATGAATAATAAATCAAGAACAAGTGATTTGACCTCCTTTGAGAAACTTTGACTAGCTTCTGCAAAGCCCTCATTTAAGAGCAGACTATCATACATCAGTTTAAATACCTCAACCGCAGGGATTTTCTGTGCATTGCCAAGCATCGTACTATAAAAAACCTTTAAAATAGTAGGTTGCCAATTGCTTGCTATATAGTACCACTTCAGAAAATATAGCATCTTTCATTGCCAGATTAGGAGATGATCTCTCATTTTCTGCAAGTGGAACAAAGTTGTATTGTGTACAAGTCAGTCATTCCTTAGAGAAAATTACCTGGTGGACACTAACAGAATACAAATATTTACAAAGCAATTTGTGTGACTCACAAATACTCACCTGTCTTAAGCACCAAGGCTAATCATATTTTGTATTACCCTGAACTAACATTTGGATATAAGTATTTCTAGAAATAGAAATAATGTACTAAAGGTTCAGCTTCTTTGTCACAGAGATCACTTTTTGTCTCTTTGGAGGGATACTGAAAATGAGCAAGCCCTTATCAGTTTACAAATAAGATTCAGGATGCTTGACAAATTAGCTTAGTTTAGGAAGTAAGAATGAATAAGAGCTGGACCAAACTGTCTATAAAAATGCTCTGAGAGGTTGCATAAGAGATACAAGAAAGAGAAAGAAAAACAGTGTGCAACCTGAAAATGTGACCGCTTTAAAATCAGCTGCAAATAAACTAATTGCTGCTCTTCAGCTCAATTTGTATTTAGAAACATTTAAAAACACTTCATAATTTCTGATGTTTTAAGCTTACCCATCTTCATAAAGTATATTAAAATGTTTAGAAGGCAAGTCTGATATGAAAACGGAGCTTTTAGAAGTATCACTACAAATTCATATTCCCAATTTTAGCCTTTGACTAAGAAAAATGGAAAGAAAAAAAGAATTAAAACTAATCTTGTCATTCACAGTGCTCAAATGAATTCTTAAAGAAAAAATGAATTTGAAAATATAGATGAACAAGAATCTAAAAATATTTCTGAAAATTCCTGAATATACAGATGAGCTTGAAGTAACCAGAATTGTACAATTACTTACCAGACTCAGCAGCAGCAGCATGAATCATTAATCAAACTGGATCTTCAGATATAATCACATCAAATATAATCAAGATATAATTTAATATTTTCAGAGAAAAAGAATAATAAATATCACAGTGTTTCAAGTATGTAACTCAAATCTCAGTACAAAAATGAAAAGTTACTAGACTTTAGTCAAGTATTCTTATAGTTAAAGGTTGCAGTGACCAACTGTGATATCGTTTTCTTACTTACAGCCAGTAAACACTTGAGACTGTTGGTTGTTCGCCTCGTTATCACTTCTCTGGCAAAGCTGCAATATTAAACATAAAAGAGCATTCACAATATGCTTATGCAAAACACTTAAGGAATACATATGACTTTCACTAAAGAAACAGTCTCACTTCAGTAAATCCTAATGTTCATGAGGTCAAAGAACATCATTAGATTTACACTGAAATGAACCTAAAGTGCTCTACATAGTTATTAGCATTTCCTAGCTCGCTAAAAAGCACAGCTGATTTTAATAAACATCACCACCAACAACAACTTAAAATTATCAGCTCTTGCTCGAAGAAGTATAAGCCTGCCATGTGTTGCTCACAGACACTACTGCAAAATGCCACCGATGTAATGTACTTCACAGCCCTTTAGCTTCCGACTTCAAAATGTTAATTAGCTAGTTGTCTACACCTTTCATCCTGAAACATTACCCCAATTTACAAAATATTTAAATGCACCTTGCATAAGCTTCCTGTGGAAAATACACCTACTTTAAGTACTTTCCCAAACTACAGTTAACAGTTGTAACTTGATGTTTCTCAGAAGTATCCACCGATCAAGCAGGACAGTTACAGGTTAAAGGGCTAGTTTCCGTAACACTCGGGCTATAACCCTATTTTCTCATTAAATACTGCTCCATATAAGTTAGAAAAATCTTGCCCAGCATTCTTGGGTTTGAGTTCTTTGGCTACAACAGGCTCTTTCCACTTCTAAGACACAGACAGGCAATACTTATTCTATTAAAAAAACATTCTCAGCCCTACATTCAATAACTATTACATTTTATGACTTTCTTTGAAGCTGGGACATGTAAAATAACTTATTTTTGAGAAAGCATTTGTTAAACCATGTTTTTCCCCCCTCCAAAAATGATCTATTACCATCAATCACTTTACATTGCTGCTACACATTAAGTAAATGCAAAGAAACACAACTTTTTCAAATCAGACAGCTTACTTAAAATACAATACTACAAACAAAACTGCTTCCTTATATTTATTGCTTTTTCATATAAATGTTTCTCAAAGATCAGCAACTCAGAGACCCCGCACAGTGTTTTGTATGTAACATGTCAGAAAAACCTTTCCAATATTTAAATATTTGAATTTTATGGCTACGAGAATGATACTAGTGACTTTAAGCAAAGCTTCCAACTGGAAAATTGATAACAGTCAGAAAATCACTGATACTTTTGCAGCATTTCTTTCCAAATCTAGCATTATGAATATTAGTTCAGAAGACTGCTTTTTCCGTAAAGCAAAGCTAGTTATTTGCAGTTCATTAGTAATATCTACATTGCATCTCTGTAGAAACGAAAGACATAACCAAAGTCAGAATTTCAATTTGCATATATTTTTCCTACCTGCTACATGAAAAACAATGCTGCTACTTCCATTCACACATGGTTCCTAGCACCTCCATTCAAAGGTCCTGTCCAGCAACAGGGAAGTCTATGGTACAGGAGTACTTTTCTATTCAAGTTTTGCACTGAAATACTCATGTTAGACATTAAACTTTATGATGGGGAGGTTTGCATTGTCAGATAAATAAATTCATGTAATACTTGGATACCACATTAAATGCAGTTGAAAGAGTGAGAATGCACTCATTTTGCTTTCATCATGGCACAGAAAGGTCACTAATTCAACCGCCTTAACACGGTAATCATGTAACTGACACTGGCAGAAGTAGAACTATGTTTACATAGTTATGGTAATTGAATTTCTGTAATCTAAAATAAAATATTCACCTTCTGTCACTATTCAGGCCCTTTGATTGCATACAGAGAATTTTTAAAACATGGGTGGGGAAGAAAAGTTTGAAAAAATAAGGCATCCATCTTACTATTTACAATAGGAGGAATTCTGTTAGGCAAAACAATTATGTTCTGACTTCGTAAGACTGTTTTTCAGAGATCTGAACACCAGAATCTAAAGCTGTACTTTTCAAATGATCTCATTTTGGAGCAAATGAAAAAAGAGAATATCTTGAGTTTTGAGTTTATTTTTGATATTTTAAACTAGAAATCATAGTTTGAAAACATCGTTTAAATGTACCGCTTCATATAGCTCAACAGTTGAGTGGTCTCAGATTGATCATTTTAGGATCTTTCAATATTGATATTTTAGAGCCATTAGACCAAGTAAGCTCTGTGATGGAACAGCAGTAATTTCCATTTGAAACACTAAGGAAATAATCAGATTACACCAATTTCAATACTAAAACCAAGTGACAGATCCAAATCATTGTTATTTGGCATTTGACTTTAAAGAAGCAATGAGAAAACAAACATCTCTCAAGGAAAGCATTAGCATACATCCCTCAGGTGCACACTCTAAAAGCAGCAAATACTTGAAGAGGCAGCGGTCTAAGTGGCACTAACCACAATCTTCCATTCACACTCAGTTCACTGAACTTTGCACTACAGCCAAAAATCTGGACATATCACTTATTCAAGCCATGTGAACATTCATCATCAAATTGCAAACAAAAAAACACCACACAAAGCCAAACACACACAGCCCTTTCAGTCAGGCCCATCAAAAGTCTAAGGCCCACTAGGTCATTCACCAAAATCTCTTGCTCTGACCCTCTCTTTCATTGCTGTTCGTTACAGCACTTGAATGATGTTATGCACTTCAATGCCAGCCTCTAGAAGCCAGTACATTTCAGAAGCCTGTTTCCACTCTCCAAAGTATTTTGCATTGCAGTACTTCCTGAAAGAGCTACAGATCTCCTCTGATATTTAAGTCAGCCCAACTTCCCCAACCAGTCACAGCAGCTTCCCACTGATAAGCTCAATATCAACACCAGGGGTAGGAAAAGGTGACATCCCACAACAACAGAAGTTATATTGATCTCCAGTAAGTGAAAATAATGCAGCTTTAAAGCAAAAACGTGGAAACAAAAGTGCACATTTATAAAAGCCTAGAATAATTGATTTTTAAGGAATGATGACAAGGGAAAAAATGTTGATATTTAGGCATGTCTGTGTTCCAAGATCTTTGTTTTAGGAAAAAAGGATGCTGAAGGCATAGAACTCCTCCCAAAAACTGAAAAGACTTCTTATACCACTCAAAGATAATTGCTTCTACCAGCAGTTGGATTACTGTCTCTCCAAAGAAAGCTTTAGAAACCTCTCTTCAGCTAAAGCATTAATGTATTGCTGCTGTTCATACAGAAACATCCACAATTCCAGAAATAAATACATCTATCACTGTAAGGACGTAAAAATTGCAGGTTTTGTTCAAACACCCAGTTTTTCATTCAAACTGTGTTTCCTACTTCCTACCGCCTTTCTGGAACTTCTTCCAAGATACTTGACCTTTCTTTGCTGTCTTGGTCCCTTTCTACTTTGACTGCCATTTGTTCCTCTTGAGGAACACAGATGACTTCTATTAACACTGTAGTGTATTTGCTGCCTTAAAGACAATTTGTATAGCAGAGAAAACAAATACATTGTACTCAGTTCGGAATACAATAGTTTAAAAGAATTCAAGATTTACCACTGCATGTGGTGTATCAAATTACTGGTATTAAGTTGAAGTCAGATTTTCCTGCATAATTAGCATTTCTTGGGTAGTGCCAAGACCTCACTTGCCCCAAAAAATTGAAGGTGCTTGCATACCTCCCACAATTACACTGTTTGGGAATATGTTCATTCAGAAGGAAGGACAGATAAATACAAAGAACTCACAAAAGAGGAAAAGAAAATCTGACCTGGACAGAGGAAAGAACATAAAAAGAAAAAACAATACATACCTGTGATAGCAGAGGGGAAGACTAAGAAACACTGTATGTCATTAAACCTTTTTTAAACTAAGTTCTGGTTGGGAAAACAGAAGTCTGCTAAGCAAGTTTCATACTTAAGTACTTCGTGTTTTGCACTCATCTTTAATTTCCTTCTGTAGTGACCTTGAAACCATTGAAAGAAAAAAACCCACAACTTCTCAGTTTAATCTCACAGGGTTTATTTCAAATAATCTTTAAAATAGAGCAATACAAACAAACAGAACATGCCGGGTTTACTCTTTTTACTCAAGTCATCAAATGTTCTGAACAAGTAATTGGAGGGTCTCCAAAGGAGAAAAGCATGTTAAAACAGATTAAAGAGACAGAAATACTGATTTTAACAATAATTATTGGCAGAAGTAACTTGGAAGCAGCAGAAAACAGTTTTTCTGCTATTTTACTGAAAAAGGAAGAAATCTCAGATGAAAGTAAAAACTAAACCAGGCATAACCCAGGAAAAAAAATTGAATAATATACAAAAAAACCTCTGATGTTTAAAGCAACTTCTGCTAACTCTTCAACCCGATGGGAAAAAGCATCTTTCCTTCCCTTACACTTAAAAACATTTGCCAGTTTAATAGCCTAACATAAATGCCACAGGCCACCTACATGAAACTACATCCACCATAAAAATCAAATTGAATAAATACAAATACACTTGGAAAAATAACTGTCAAAAGAAAGATTAAAATGGTAAAAGAAATCATTGGAAGACTCTAAGAAACAACTAGAAGTAGGAAGTAAATTCCTAGAAAATATCAAGGAAAATCCTACAAAGTAGAAGATGAATTCCTAGAAAGCAGACAGAATTCCTGAAAAGCTTGGGGAGAATTATTAAACACCTCTCGGTAGATTCTTCAAAAGCAGAGAAACATTTCTAGAAAACATAGGAGAAATTCCTGAAAAATATCAGAAGACTTCCCGGAAAGTCAGAGTATATTCCCAGAAAGTCTGGAAGAAATTCCTGGATGCACCAAGAAAATTCTTTGAAAGCACTGGAACAAATCCAGTTCCCAGGAAAATTTCTGGGATAAAATGAAGAAATCCCTTACAAGCATGAAGAACTGCTGGCATTCCCAGAAAGCACTGAGGGAAACTTCTAGGAAGCAATGGAAAAAAACTCAAAAGCACCTATTGAGCGCTTCCGAAATTCCTATGAAGTCCGAGGAAAATTCTTGACAAGTACAAAGGAAGTTCCTAGGAAACAAAAGGGGGAATTCCTCAAAAACACTGGGGGGGGGGAGCAGAAAACACTCCAAAAAAATTGTATAAATCTGAAATTCCTAGAGAACTCTGAGTAAATTCCTAAACAGCATTGGGGGAAATTCTAATTAGTAGATACTAAAAGCTTCTGTGAATCCAACTGGGCTAAATTTGTGTCAAATTATTCTGTGTGAGAGTTATACAGAGTATAACTACCTGGGATTTTCAAAGAGGAAAAATTCAAGTAAAAATATATACCTGTCATTTGCCTGAAATTAATTATTTTGATAGACTCATTGCATAATTTAAGGAATAAATGTGGTGATTTAATTATGTGCCTTTAAAATAAGAAAAAATGAGAACAGTATTCAGAAATGGACAGCCTGAAGACACATTGCATAATTTCTCAATTCCAGTATGAGCTTAGCTCTTTAGCAGCCCTTCATAAGGCCTCTTCTCTTGAAGATCTTCTCATGAAGCCTTCTCAGCACCACAGACTGAAAAGTGAAACAAAACTACACAGTAGCACAGAGATGCTTTCTGCTCTGTTGTGCTTTTTAGTAGCTGCAAACATCTAATTCGCTTTTGTGACCATACAAAGCACTGAACTGACATTTTCAGGGATATGTCTATCAATGTTATAAAGGTGATCCTAAGATGGCTCTTACCCATGTGCATTTCTTTATGCTTGCAATATTCAATTTCATCAAGTCCTTCAGTCTTGTATGATCCTTCTGCAATTCTCCAGTCTTCTCTCTTCCTATACAGGAGACAACAGAAGTATCTTGACAGACTGCATACCCAAAATAAGATGTAGTAAATCACTGGATTACATGTTAGTTTTGCTCAGCTACTCACCTTCTGGTGACTGTAATTCCTTTTGCATTCTGCATGGCCAGAATCACCACTTTAGACCAAATGAAGTCCTCACTCATCATTACAGAGACTTGCAATGTCCCAGGATATACTCAATACTAAAAACATATGTATATTTTCACTACTGAGGTATGTATACATATACATATGTATATTTTCACTGTGCAGGTACTCCACAGATTCTACTGAAATAAACCAAATTGTATCAATCCTTTTGTCTAAACACCTTGCCTACTTCCCTCTACCTGTAATAATACAGAGTTTAAGTGCTGTATGCATGACCAGCTTACTCTTGCAACAGAACATAGGGCATAAATGAGGAAAAAAACTACATTTTTTCCATACAAATTCCATTGCAACAGAATGATATGCTGAAACACAGACAACCAAACATCTCTAAGAGTAAATAAAATGTGTTGAAGATGACTATTGACAAATTTTGATGCGACTGTTTAAACTAATTATCTGCAGATGCCCATTTTCTTCTTCTTCCAAAGATATATCAAAAGAATGCCGTGTATGGGTGGGCCTCAAGCCACCCTAAAGAAAATGCAGCATCTTAAAAAATTCTTTCCCTGGTATCTTAAGGTAAGTCAAAGGACTTAGCAAAGGAGGGATTCAAGTGGAGGCCCATAACAATCTGCAGTGGTGCCAGTAAGCACCAGCAAAGAAGCAAACTCAACACTATCTGAGGTGCAGCAGCTTCCTCTGAGCTTTTTGGCAGCAGCCATGGATTTTCCACAGAGAGATGCAGGATCTGCCTTGCTTGCACATTCAGAATTCCCACCAACTGCAATAGAAACTTTTCTCTACAAAGATACAGGACTGAAATATAAAGATACTGACTGGAAAATGAAGTAAACACACTGAGCCTCTCAGGAGACATGCAGATATTCAAGACCACTTTCTTGTCCTTCTCTAGCCATGTCTTTACAGTTTACCTGTGAAGAAGTTCTGATATAATTAAACCTGGTGTTTGAAGTGTGAAGTATCCAGGAAAAGTGAAATTTCTAGCTGGTTATAAACTCTACAGTAAACACTAGATCCCTGTCCTAAAGCATTTATGTGCCATGTATCCATATTAAAGCCACTGTTAATTTGACAAAGCTTTAATATAAAAATCAGTTCTGAGGTATACTAAATATAGTTAAACTTATTCAACACAATCCACTATATATCTTGTTTACTTTGTATGGAGAGACTTATTTTAACAAGATACACTTATTTTGTGAATTATAACAAACTAATAATCATGAACAGTATTTTATTCTATCTAATAACAAGTATATCCAAATGAAAAACAGCAATGCCATTTTTGCTTTTGGAAATTTTCTTACAATATTGCAGGTTCTCCTTAAAAAGGAGCAAACCCAGCTCACTAAACATGAAAGCAAAGAACATTCTTTTCCAACAATAAACAGCAACAAACCCAACACGAAAAAAAGCAGGAATGATAATGAAGGCAAAAATTATCTGAACACTCACTGTGCTGCTTATTCAGTTTGATTTTAGAAACCATCTGTTGAAAAGGGGTGAAGATAATGCTGTATTATATGTGATTTCTCCAGGAACTGATGATTAGTCCCCTGAAATTAACAGCTCTGCAAGGAGAAATACAGCCATTCTTGAAGATCAGCTGCCATCTACTGAATGATAAGAAAATTGTTTAGAACATTTTTCTTTTTTGAAAAAATAGTTTAACCTAGGTTCTTGATGAATGACACTATTTTTTTGGTTCATCAGTAGTAGTTTGGAGGTCCAGAAATGTTTCAGGGGCAAGACTATTAGAAGGTATTAATTCCAAAGCAGAGAAATGCCATTCAGCAATCTGTTTTCCACAAAAAGTGTATAAATGAGGTCTTGATCTTACAGTTTTCTCTAAACAGAGAATCCTGAACACTTCCAGGAATTTCTACTACAGATTTTTGGGCTCTACCTTATATAATTTCACAATCAACATAAACAAGGTGGGACTATAACCAAATGAGGTCACAGACTTATCAGACTTACCTCATTTTCCAGCTGCCTATTTCAAGCCATTTTTTGCAATGCTGCAAGGATTCACATGGTTGTGCAATTTATGAGATTACTAATTGGTGAAGTTAATGACTAACTTACCAAAAAAACATTAGCTCATCTTCTTTGCAATACTCATGCTTTTTTTTTTTTTAATAAAGGTAGGGCAGGTATTAAACATTAAGGCCTATAAGGGTGGAATCCCCTCTGACACTTTAATCTGATCATGCGACTGTGATTTACAGATGGTAGAAAGATCAGACAATGTTGCTCTGCTACTTATCCAGTTGTATATGTACAAATCTATCCCAAAGTAGACCAGCTTGCTCCTGTTAACAGCTGAAAAAAAATTATTGGTTCTCCATCTTTACTAGGAAACACTCACCTGCAAACAATTATCAGTATGATGAAAGATTAACAAAACTTATATTGTCTTCTTAGATTGCCTTAGATTCACTTCAGGTGTGAGAATTTTAGAAACAGCCTCTTTTATCAAAGAGTGGACCATAATATCTTATGTTATTAATAGACAATAACAGGTATGTAAAAACAGAAGGAAAAAAGGTAAATGTACAGCTCCAACTTCACAAATTGATAGTAGCCTTAACTGATTCTGGCTAGTGTGTTCTATTTGAGATCTCAATTTGTTAGGCATGTGGTCTCAAATGAAGATTGTATGCATTAAGCATGTGTGTAACTATACAATAAATACAATAAAGCTACAATAAAGCTCTTTAAAATATAAAGTTATATACATATTAAAATTTCAAGTAGCTTGATTTTAATCTTTGTTCTACTATGCTGAGAGATCACCTGAAAACCATTTATAATACCAGTACATAGTTTATTGCACTTTACAGTTTAAGGCTGTAGGTCAAAGAGTTTTATACAATTAACTGAAACACTTATAAAAGTAAACACTGATAAAAGATGCATCAGAGCAGCACATCACTATAGATTTATCCACTGCTGAATAAATTTCTGTGTCCTCATGGCTTGCATAAGTAGCCTCTCAAGTCAACCACGAGGGTCCCCACCTCTTTCCCCCAAACAGCAGCTGCAGCAGCCCCAACCTTAGGTCTGTGTCCAGGGTCTACACCAAGAGATATGCCAGGGTGGAAGCCCAACTTGGGGGAACACGTTCAATAAAAACTACCAAAAACTGAGAAAAGACACTCGAAGGGGCCCAAAGAGCCTCGTAAAGCACAGATCTGCGGAGAACAAGGGGGAGGCAACCATCACTCCGCTTAGTACCTGCAGGAGGAGGCAGCGGGGAAGAGGCGGCCGGACAGCCTTTCCCCACAGCAGATCCACCTCAGAGCCGCGCGGCTCCACCAGCCGCTCTGAAGAGCGCGCGCGCCCCGCCCCGCATGGCCCCGCCCCGCATGGCCCCGCCCGGGCGCTACAGCGCATGCGCCGAGGCGCCGCGCGTGGCTGACGCGGCGGGCCGCTCTCCTGGACCGGACCGAAGCGGGCCGGGCCGGTTTTGTGCGGGTGTCGCGCGCGCGGAGTTGAGGCGGGGTGAGTGTGGAGGCGGACGGGGCCTTCTCAACGTGGCTTGTCATGGAGCTGGAGCCGCTAAAGCTCCTTCCGCTGGATCCGGGCGACGAGAGCAGCCAGCGGTGCAGGCTGGGGCCCGGCGCGCTGTCCCTGCTGCGCGCCAGGCTCGGCGCCCCGCTGCGGGTCACGCTGCCCGGCGGCTGCTGCGTGTGCACCGCGTGGCCCCGGCACGATTTGGCGGACGGCTACGTGCAGGTCGATCTCATGTGCAGGACGGCAGGGTTAACCGCAGCGGGGCTGAAGCAACTCACGGTGGATGTGGGCCACCTGAAGCTTTTGGGCTATCACCACTTAAAAAAAGCAGCTGTGAGAGTAGTGCTGAAAAGTGCCGCGCTGAAAAAGTCAACTCCCAGAGGCATGCTGCAGGAGATAGTAAAAGAGCTGCTAAGAAATGTCTATGTTTCTGCTAATTACACTGTTACACCTGCACCAACTGTGGAAAATCCAGTGGTTTATATTGAAATACTCTCTACAGAGCCTTTGACAGATGAAGCTGGGCTAGTAACCCCCCAAACAAGCGTAAAAATTAAAGAGGTCATCACTTTAGAGTGGTATAGGCACTTAACAGAAGACACCACAAAAATCTCGGTTGCAGGACTAGATGATGTGGGAATGTCTCTGAAGGAAATGGTTGATTTGCCTTTCCGCTTTCCAAAAACTTTCAGGAGGCTGGGACTTTCTGTCCCTAATGGAGTGCTGTTAGTAGGTCCTCCAGGTGTAGGGAAAACCCTCATCGTAAAGGCAGTAGCTAAAGAAGTGGGCGCCTATCTGCTCTGCATCAGTGGCCCAGCCCTGTATGGCTCAAGACCAGGAGAAAGTGAAGAGAATTTGCGAAGAGTTTTTGAGAAGGGCAGAGAAATGTCCCGTGAAGGACCAACCATTCTCTTTATTGATGAAGTCGATTCTTTGTGCCCGAAGAGAGGGAGATCAAACAGCACTCCTGAGGATCGTCTTGTTGCTCAGTTGCTAACGTTACTGGATGGCGTAGGCCACAAAGATAGGATGGTCATTATGGCAGCAACAAACAGGCCTGATGCCTTAGATCCTGCACTGAGAAGACCTGGCAGGTTTGACAGAGAGGTGAGCAGACCTTTTTTTCCATGCCCTCTTTTGGGGGGTGGGTGCAATCAAAATAATTATATCTTGGGGGATGGTGAGACTTACTACTTGCTTGTAGTAAGGCTGCTTACTGTAACGCATTCACAATTAGAACTTGCATTATTTTTCAGGGTTTATTAGCTGTTGAAATGTATTTTGTGGTACTATTTTTCCAGGTTTTTACTAATGTATGAGCATTTATCTCACTGATTTTCTTCTGGATTGAGAAATCTGCTTCTGTGTTCCAGTGTTAGTGAAGTACTTTATTTTGTGCATTCATATCTTTGAGCTTACTTGACTAAGAATTACAGCGAGACAAGCACAGATCCACAGGATCATGCTTCAAGGTGCTATTCTTTCTGATGGTTATTTTATTTATTAAATGCACATAATCATCTAATTCAGCCCTTACAATGAAAGGAAAGTATTATTTTAGTGCTAAGTCTTAAATTACCATAAAACATGACTTTATTGACTGATGGTTGATGGTGTTTTACAACCATTTACACAAACACTGTTTATTTGGAAAATAAGTGTAAGTGAAAGGGGCTTTAAATACTTGTCATTTGTTCAGTGTTTTTCTATTGTGGGAGTGTTGAAGAACTGCCGACTAGTTTCTTGTAAAATTACTTGATCGCATGTCAGAAAGTATAAATATTCAGTAAGCAATACAGAGAAAACGTTGCTTGGTTTATAAAAGGAAAGGAGTATAGCAAAATGCCTAATTAATTTATTTTTGTTCTATTTGATTTAGGTTATTATTGGGACACCAACATTTTTACAGAGAAGATCTATCCTGCAGTTGCTTACAGCTAATATGCCAATTTCTGCAGATGTTGAGCTGGTTAAACTGGCAGAAATGACAACTGGGTATGTTGGAGCTGACCTTACAGCACTCTGCAGGGAAGCTGCTATGCAGGCTGTGTTCCAGAGCTCTCTGGTATGGCTGCCAGTTAATCAAGGAGGTCATTATTAATATGAACAATCTTTTCCCCTTTAATAGTCTACTTTACTTGAAATGTTCAGCAACTTGAACTCAGAAATTACAATACTGAAAATAAGCAAATTTATGAATATACAGATGGCTTATTTGCGCTGTAAACAGGAAGCTCCTTTGTAAATATGTAACAGTTTTGTCATTAAATCTATAGATTTTGTTAACTACGTCTTAATGCCACTTGAAATGAGGTGCCTTACATTGCACATTACACTATGAAAATGCACGTTAGTCAGTGAAAACATTTGTGAAGACATCAGTGGCTGGTTTCAGGGTTATTAGATACTTTTGATTTGCTCAATCGCTGTATAATTATAACTTAGAGAAAGCTGTATTGCATTTTCCTAAAACACTAAATTGTGGGTTTTTTTCTATATATAAAAAAAAACAATTTTAGAGAGAACATACTCTAATTTGTATTTAGTATATAAATTTATTAAGGCAGCAACTTGATTATTATTTTCATTTGGCCTTTGTGGACTATTTTGCATACTAATGAAGCATGATAATGAAGCATATTGATTATATAAAATATTACTTATTTATTTCATGTGGGTTTCTTCAGGATTCAGCTGAAATTAGCATGGCAGATTTCCAAGAAGCTTTTAAAAGGATTCAACCATCGTGTTTTCGAGGTGCTGTTGGACTAACAGAGTGTAAACCTGTTACCTGGGAGCAAATTGGTGGTCTTGAAGAAGTGAAACTGAAGTTAAAACAGGTAATGTATAAAATGCATGTAAATAAAAAAATAGTTTCTAGTAACCATCTCTAGAGTATTCTGTATGATCTACGAGATACATGCATTCTCTCGCAAACAGTATGTTCACAGTTTATATTAATGATTCTGTAATACATGAAGTAAATGACAATCACTGTAATAAGCCTCTTGACTCTTGTTCTGTTTTGGAGTGAGAGGAAATGAGAGGTAACTCTGACAATATTGTCTGATATTACTTCTGGGTATATGTATGTGTGTGTATATGCATACATATATATGTTACATATATAAATATATATATATATATTACACCCACACACACACAAAGAGACTTAAAATAGTATGTATGTGTTGGTTTCAAATTAATGTTTGCATCAAGGAGAGAAAATACTGTGCTTAGCTGTATTATTGATTGCGTCTTAACTCTAGTTCCATTACTGAGAATATTTCATACTGTTTTATGTATTGACAGAGTATTGAATGGCCTATGAAGTTTCCTCAGGCTTTTGCTAGGATGGGCCTAGCACATCCAAAGGGTATTCTTCTCTATGGGCCATCAGGGTGTGCCAAAACTACACTAGTGAAGGCTGTGGCCACGAGCTGTCACTGTTCCTTTCTCTCTGTAAGTGGTGCTGACCTCTTCTCACCTTACGTTGGGGATTCAGAGAAGATTTTGTCTCAGGTACAGTTTTTAAATTGTATGAAATTTATCGTTTGTTCCTGACTGATATTTATAAACTAGTAGTCAGGTTTGCAGTTCATGATCAAAAATTATATGTAAAACTTAACTGACTATTAAACCAAGATAAGTTATGGATTCACATTTACATAAAATTAGAATCAAAATCTGAAGAGATACCAGTTTTAAACTTGAATTCCTTCTTCTCTTTGTTTTTCAGTTGACTTAACTTAGCTAAGCATTGTTTGCCTGTATTAAATGTTAAGTCTCATTGGCTCTCAGCATTCTTTGTAAATACTGTGAATGCATCTTTAAAGTTAATTACTTAAGTTAAAATACAGTGTATAAGCTGCTTTCACTTTACAGAGTAGACTATGCATTAACATTTTACCTTATGAATCCAAAACAGGTTTTTCGCCAAGCAAGAGCAAATACTCCAGCAATAATATTCCTAGATGAGATTGATTCTATCTTGGGATCTCGGTCACACTGTAAAAGTGGCCATGGTGTCTCAGAGCGAGTTCTTTCTGTTCTTCTCAATGAGTTGGATGGGATTGGACTGAAAGTCACAGAAAGAAGAGGAAACAAACTACAGTTTGAGGGTGAATGTCAGGAACAAAGTGATGAGGAGAGAAAGGTATTTATGTTCCCTCATATATATAAAGAACAAGAACTGCTGGGGTGTCACAAAAATATTACTTGTTGGCATTCACACTTTTTAAACTTCATTAGAACAGCATCTTAAATCTTTTTATTTCTAGTTTTTATAACATATTATGTCTATGCTGTTAACCATTTTATGTATAGAGTTCCTCAGTTAAACTTTTTTGAGTGGGGCAAGGGAGTGGGGATGTTTGAACAAAATGCACTAGATAGCACCGCTAATAGTTGCTCATCTGTCACAAAAATCATCTTAATAGTGTGTATTTATTATTATTACCAAGATGGATATTAACTGTATTTCTTTCTTTCCTGCCTGAATCAAGGTCTTTTATTTCCCAAACCAAAGTAAAATGTTAACAGTGAAAGGAAAGTAACTACATACATAGATGCATTTTTTTTCTTTCTTTCTATGGTTAAATAATGTCTTAGGATAAATATTTGTTCTAGATGTATTTCACTAATGTGTATATAAAATTGCTTTACTCAGCTAGAGTTTCAAGAAACTTTGAACAAGGATTTCATGGTAGTTGCTGCAACAAATAGACCAGACACGTTGGATGATGCTTTGTTGCGTCCTGGAAGGCTAGACAAGGTCATCTATATTCCACCTCCAGACCTGAAGGTGATGTATGATAATTCCATGTATATCTTTAAATTAAGAGATACAAAATGCAACACTTTACCAGATATATTTAGTTGTACTATTACGTCTAAAAATAGTTAAAATCTGTTTAAATAACTGTTCTTACAAAGTCGACCTACAGTTTTGGAAGAAACAGAGCAAGTTGGCTGTCCTTACTTCAAATTTTTCACAAGCCATATTCTCAGGAGTGGTGTGCTTGTACTGAGCTTTCCAAAGCAGATCAAATATATAGCAAATTTCAGTTTAAAATACTGTAGTTTCATAAAATACTGAGTTACTGTGAGTGGACTTCTAACAAATTGGATCACCATCAGAATAAGTATTATTTCCATCAATACCATTTTATTTACTCACACACCAAAAGAGTTCCAGTTTTGATAGTCTCATTCATTTTTCCTTTGTTATAATATGAAGTTTTGTAGTGTTTTGGAGTAAGAGTAATTATTACTTTATTTCTTACTTTCTTGTAAAACATGCACCAACTCATAGGGAAGACTTTCTATTCTGGAAATCTGCACAAAAAAAATTCCACTAGATACTGACGTGTCATTACAAGACTTAGCACTCCAAACAGACCTCTTCTCTGGAGCTGATATTGAAAATCTGTGCAAGGAGGTAAGGAATATTCATGGCAATCTATGAAATAGCTTTTGAAAGGTTTCATTTATAGCTTATCTCATAGATGTTATCAAGTCATCTGCAGTACATGTTTTTTTTCACAAGTTGTAATGAAAAGATTTAAGAAAGAGACTAGAAAGAAAATCCACAAATGTGCTTCAAGGATAATCTGTCTAATCCAATCAAGAAGTATATAAGAAATGCATACTAGTGTTATTAGATATGTGTATAACCATATATAAGCATAAATCGTACAATGTTGTTTTCAGGTATTTTATCTTAAACTGTAAAATATTTTAAAATACTTGTAACACTTTAAGTTAGCAGAAAGCCTTACAAGCACTCAAGTTGTTTCTTTTTCCCGTTTTTTTTCCTTTAAAGGCTGCTTTGTTGGCATTACAAGAGAATGGACTTGAAGCAACTACTGTTAAACATGAGCACTTTGTAAAATCATTAAGGACTGTAAAACCATCCTTAAATGTCAAAGACTTGGATTTTTATGAAAAAATTTATAATCAAAAATTCATCTCTTGAATCAAAAAAAGTGATGCTGCATAAATATTTTTGAATATATTACAAACCAAGCCAAAGCAAATGAGACCTTACTTTGTTCTTCAGTATTGAGATCACAAGTGAAATGTTATTGCAAGTACAGTACTAAAAAGCAGGAAAAGTGATAATGAAAATCTCAGCATTTGTATCTGCTGAAACTGGTAATGGAGGGGAAATAATTAAGTGGTTCTGTAGATACCCTCATTCTCAGTATAAACCATGGAAGAATAAGAGTATTTGGTATGAAAAAGCGTTGTGAAGTCTCCAAAGCACAGTAAATATTTTAAAAAAAAAAAGTGGAATACGAGGAAAAAGTTCTTTGTAGAGAACTGCATGTAATAAAATAGAGCTTTTTATACGTGCGTATCTATAAGCTTTCTTTCTGGAAAGCAGATTCCAAGATAAACTTCTAATTAAACAGTTGTCAGTGTTTAATACTTTGTTAATTTGGGGAGTTTTTTTGTTTGAAGGGTGGGGCTTGCGGGTGAAGCGTAGGCTTGGGGAGGGTCATTCTATAACAGCTACCACTGACCGTACAAACATGTGAATTAAGTAAACAAATATTAAGCAAATTTGGAATCAAACAATCCAAGGTAAAATAGTAATTTACTCTTTGGGATAGAAGAGAGTTTTGCTTTATTAACATTTCTGTAGCATTTTTTTCCCTCAAAAACTATTCTTTCCTCAAGTATTTTTGTAGGCCATGTTTTGAAAGGCAGAGATGGATATTAAATTACCTTCTATATCTAAACATGTTAATTTACCAAGGTATGAAGTTTTAAGCATTTTCTCCTTTTCCCCATGAAAATGTTTATGAAGGAGGTATTTCACTGTCAAAGATAATGTCAGCTTAAATGCCAAACCCGAAACTACAAACGTACGAACCCCTCCTGCACGCTCAGGGGCGCTGGGGGTGCTCTGCAGCGTGCTTTACGCTGAGACTGGGTCACAGAAGGGAAGCTCCTTGACAGTTAGTGACAGCACAGGACAAAACCATTTGCAAATTGTGGCCTAGGAAAGGGCAGTCCTACAACCTCGTGGCTTCATCCTCGCTTCCCAAAGAAGGACGAGCCTGCTCTTCACAGTTACTAACAACCACGAAGGCCAGCGCCATGGACTCCCGCTGATCAGTGTGCCAAAAAGCACGCTGAGGTAGCTCCTCAGCAGCTGTGCTGGTGAGGGTGTGGAGCCGGTGCCTGGTACCACTAGCTGTTGGTGTAGCAGGGAGAACAGGGTGAAATGGTGCTGTTCTTGTCACCCTACAATCCTTGCCAAGCTCTGGAAAGAGATGGGCATGACCTTCCTTGCGTGTCCACATGCTGCGTGTTTTTGGGGCCCCAGACTCAAAAGTGCTGCCTGAAGGCGGCAGGTAGGACCTGAGGAATGGAGGAGGGAGACTTGAGGAAGGGAGAGAAGTGGGGAAGAGCTGGGAGTGCCTGGGGGCTGCTGACGGGACAAGCACCCCTGAAGAAGTGCGAGAAGAGCCTACTATGAAATGGCGGCCGCGGAGGGGAGCAGGCTGCCGCGAAGCACCCCCGGCACCTCCGCACGGCTGCCCCGCACCGACCTCGCGCGGGCCGCCAGGGGGCGCGGCCGCCGGCTGCGGGCTGAGGGGAGCGGGGCGGGCGTCCCGTCCCGTCCCCTCCCGTCCCTCCCGCGCCCTGGGGCGCGCACGGGCGTTTCTGGGCGTTTAAAAGGCGCGGGCACGCCCGCCGGGGCGCAGTTCGTCCGTCTGCGCTCCGCCAGGTAACGGGGCCTCGTCGTCGCCCCCGGCGGGAGGAGGGGGTGTCAGCGCGGTGCCCGGCCGGGATAGGGGCGGCCAGTAACCGGAGACAGTTTGTTGCAGGTGGGCACCTGCAGCCATGATGAACATGAGCTTCTTCCAGATGCTGAGGGCGAAGAAAGAAGTAAGTTGGTGAGGGGACGTTGGCTGCTGAGGGGAGCACGGGTGCCAGCGCCGGCTGCTGCACCTCCCCTGTGGCTCTCAGCCCCATCCTGAGCGTCCTTGCTGCTGATTTGTCTTCCAGCTTATCCCTCTGGTTGGAGTCATCTCTTTTGCAGCAGTTGGGGCTGTCTCTTTTTCCATCTATTCCCTCTTCAAGACCGATGTCATGTAAGTGAAGCATGTATGGCTTGGTATTTTTACTCATTTTCTTTCTCAACTGAGGTATTTGACCATGTTGGACAAAAAAGAAAACAAAGGCTAAGCAGTTCTGGTGCGGTAGGAAGGACCAAAGTAACTCAAGAGACACTAAAGAAACATGGAAGAAATGGCTTAATTTGTAGCATAGCCCAAACTAATTCCTGATTTTGGCTTTAATGGGCCCTATTTTGGGGGTGGGGGGAGGATTAGCTATAGTGAACTTCAAACCTTCTCTTCAAGAATTTAAAATAAGTAGGTGGATGATATGCAAATATTTTACAGTCATATTCATCTGTATGTAAATAACAGGAGTTGGTAATGTAAAATTATTCTAAATGAATGTTTTAATGGTTTAGCTAATAATTTAGAGCTCAGATCTATAGTCATTAAGCCTTTTGGAGTTTTTTATATTTACTTGATAAGTGTGCTGGAATGGCATTCAGTCATCAAAATTTAAAACTGGGTAAAGATTTCAGTTTCACTTAGGAAAACATGTTAGCCTTAGGCAATGTTTGATCCTTTGGAAGCACCAAATATGGAAACATGACTATTTCCCATGCAGAATTTAAAACAAGAATGCCCAAGCATTTAAACTTGTGGTTACCTGTGTATACGGCTCTGATAACAATAGACTGATCTAAGGAAGACCCTACAGTATAAAATCTGTTTTTCTTTATCTTCTCTTAAAGCATTAACAAGACTGGCAATCCAGAACCTTGGGAAGCTATAGATCCTACCCAGCCTCAGAAGGTAATTTATATGCATGATGTAACCTTTGCAAAGGCTGTATATTGTTTCTATCACAGCAAATGATGATACACCTAAAATGTATAAGAATTAGGAAAATATTAATGGAAAAAAAAATGTAAGGCTGACTTTTACCTCTACTTAAAAGTGGAACCAATGGCTTTATTTTTTACTTCTACGTAAAGTGTCTTCCCTGCATTATTTATTATAGGAATTTAGCTATTATGTCATTCAGTATTGGGTCCTGCATTTCTGGTCTGCTTCCAGTTGCTGTTACGTAATACAACTTCTATTTCCTCATTTGCATTGATAATGGAGGGAACTGGGAGTACAGGGGGGATGCTGGTCATGCCTCCCTTAGTCAGAGGTTTCAACATAGACTACAAATGTTTCTGTGTGCTACAGCCTGAAGGAAGATTGATAGAGTATCTAGGATAAGTAAAATTATTTGGGAATATCAGATTATTGAAATTAAATGATTTTGTTCAATAAATTATTAAATACATTTTAAGCTATTATAGAAAAATCTTTTCAAGTTGATGTATGATAGAGGAGGAAGAAATATGATATTTTTATTGAGTTGTTTACTAAGATTTTACTAATCCCTCTTTCATGCTTTTTTTCTGTATTTTGTCTAGCTATTAACAATCCAGCAAAAATGGAAGCCTATAGAAGAGCTGGAAAAGGTCAAAAAGCTTATGAAGTGACAAGTTTCAGTTGGCTCAAAAAGGTACTCTATGAATCTAGTGGAATCATTTCTGCACAAACTTGACTACTGAAATCAGTGTGCGGAAATGCTTCTGCTACATTTTTAGAGTCTCCCTACATTTTTGGACTCTGGATAAGGACTTTCATGTTGCCTTAGAAGTTGTCATACAGCATCCACCTACTCCAAAAATCTGTCTCCAATATTCAATTGCAGCAGGCATCTGATGTCAAAGGTTGAATATTCAGTTGGTAATTAGACAGAAAAAAAAACTTCACACTCTTTTTAATATTTTATTTTACCAAAAATATATT